>VXBT01000736.1:349859-594505 GCA_013400235.1 Oriolus oriolus
CCTTCCCCTTCCCCTTTCCCTTTCCTGTTAAGATTTAGTGACCTGGTGTCTTGTTTGATGGCTTTCATCTTGGAGAGAAGGAAATCTGTGTCAAAGGTATATTCAGAAGCTCAAGCTGATATTAATTGCTGCAGTAAACCTGTGAAAACTATGATGTGGTAGCTCTACCTCTGGTCATTTCACAGTAAAATAATTTGCTCATAGAAGTAAGAAGCTTGAAAATTTAATTAATTTGCTACTTGAAACATTCTGATGTATTTCTTTTTTTCAGGATATTTATTCTTCACATGCAGTGTGCCAAGCTGCAATTAATTTCTTGCTGTAGTCTTCATGTCCCATAAAGCCTGTATAGCTCAGGGATTTCAGAACTGAAGATGCATTTGGAACATGGCATGAGATACAAGCAGAGTTTCTGCTCACTGTCCCACATGTTGCATCATTTATTAACTCTCTCCCTTCATAAAAAGTCTAGATGATGAAGCTTCTACAAAATCTGTCTGTCTGATCAGCCACCTGTCTGTCTCCCATGTACCAAACACAAAGCAAAGCTCCGTAGCTTGTGTGCCGTTTCAGCTTTGGTTCTTACAGAGTGTCTTACTAAAGTGGGAGAACAAGCAACCCTCCAAAAAAGGGCTGAGAAAACAAGAATATCCCTTTCATGAGCAAGAGGGAAAGACTGAGATGCTTTTTCAGCTTGTGATGTTTGACTGTGCCACAGGCATTGCATGCTGCTGTGCTTTATGGCATCTCTTCCCTAGAAAGGCTGATTAACAAAGCAGGGTAATCTGATGACATTTCAATAAAACAACAGTATTTTTATTATTTTTAAGAAACCTTTCTAAGAGTAAACTGTGTGCTTTAAGAAACATACTCACATGTGATACTGCATGAGTTGAAAGTCTTGGTATTGTTGACAGGTAGATGAACAGACTGCAGTCTCTTCAAGCTGCAAGACAAGGAAGAAATTGGTCTGGAAACCTCCTGGAGAAAGAGACTGTTTGGCACTCTTTGGTGCAGTATGAACAGCTCTCCCTCTTGTATGTATTTGGAGTAATGTTCACAGAATAGAATCACATAGCCATAGAATATCCTGAGTTGGAAGGGACCCACAAGGACTGTAAAAGTCCAACTCCTGACCCTGCACAGCACAGGCCCTAGAATCACACCACGTACCAGAGGCTGAACAAACCAAGTGGCCTCAGCTGCTTCTCATACAGTTTTCCCTCCAGACCCGTCACCACCTTTGTAACCCTCCTTGAGATGCTCTCTAATAGCTTTATATCCTCCTTGCGTTGTGGTGCCCAAAACTGCACACAGGACTCAAAGCGAGGCTGCAGCAGCACAGAATAGAGTGGGGGCAGTCACCTCTCTCCACCCATCATTCTAGAATTCCTGAGAGATTTTGCAGAAAAATAATACTACACACACACACACACACACACACGTGTGTGGGTGCACACGTACAGGCACTGTTCTGGGACTACAAAGAAAGCTTTTTATACACACTTTTTGGACATCATGTCTCAGATTGCTTTCATACTGACCCAGCTTGTAAGAGCAGTCCCTTATCCATAAAGGTAAATAAATCTCATCCTTTTGGTCAAGTATGTGGATGCTTTCCAAGCTTTTTTTAAACAGTAATCCTAATTACCTAGCTTTCAGCAATGATCCTAATCTAATAGTTTATGTGCTAATTCTTGACTGGTCTGCTGGTGTTAAATCCAGCAGTATTTTAAGGGCAGGCAATAAGCTGTTTTTCATCATTGCTACTGTCTCATTTACCTGCTTTATTTTATGGCCCAGTGACAGGAAGTACTGCAAAGATTAATAGGATTTGAATAACTGTATTGGTTTTGTGATATATATATAAATGTACACAGTGTTTCATAGCTAAATAATGCCCTGACAAGTGAAAACAGTACCTGGCATGTGACTGAGAAACTAGTCTTGGATGGTATTGAATTTCTGGCCAATTCTGAGTTCTTTTTTCAGGTGTGGCAGAGCCGATGTTGATGTTCCTGACACATTGGATACAGATATCATTTGTTTTCCTCTTAGTCTTGCACTTAACCTTGCTCTGCCTGGAAACTGTCACCAGTGTAAATGAGAACAACCTTTGCTTTTTCGCCTCAGGTTTTTGCATCTCATGTAAGCCAAAGCAGTCCCTAGTTGCCACTTTTGGAGGAGAATTAAAATCACATTGTGACTGAGCCAAGAATCAGACCTGGAAAGTGTAAGTCTGTTTTTGTCTACTGAAGCGCCAAGGTAACAAAACATGGTCTTTCTAAAATATTGAAAAATACATTTTCATATGTTCATCTATCTCAAGAATCACTTTGTTACCCATAAAAACCAGTTTGCCATCAATCTGTGATTCATCCCACTAAGTGCTACACCCCTCCCAACAAAGTGCCAGGAGTATATGCAAAGGAAGGATTATGATTAAGGAAGCACTTCTTTTGTAATGAAATTACTTCTAACATGATGCTATAATCATACGTGCAGGGTTACCAAATAATTTGCCTTTGCAGTAACTCTCATGACAGTAAGTACCAAAGTAATAATTTGTGTCTGCTATACATTATAAGCTGTTGTCAAACAGATAACCTGTCTACATGCTCAGAACTGGTATCTCCTGCTGTTCAGCTCAATGGACGAGGGGGTATTATTCATGGAGGCACTCTCAGTAGAATATAGGTTCAGACTGTGCCTGGAGATGCTCTAGTACTTGTAGAAAAGCAGTAACTGCTCTCTGGATAGCACTTACATTATATTAGCTACTGGAGATGAGTGTTTGCTTTTTTGTTTTCTTTTACAATAACATCACTTTTCTGTGCATAAATTCTGTTCATGGTTTATACTTTGATATTTCATTCTGTGTTTCATTTTGTTGGGTTTTTTGGTTGATTTTTTGTTTGTTTGATTTAAATGTATTTCTTAAATAAACTGTCACTTTTTTGGTCACTGGAGATGGAGAATTAGTGGGTTATTTCTCACCCATTAGCTCTGAAACAAATAAGATCTTCCATCAGATATAATAAAGTGAATCAAACTCAATGCCGTGATAGATCACTTGATTAACCAGCAGGGAGAGTTGTTTCTTTAGTAAGAGTCACCTGCTGGTCAAGATAAGGACTTATAAATTCCTCTGCTTTAGATTAGGAATTTATGTATGAGATAAATCCAAACAAATACTACATACTGGAATAAAGTTACGAACACCTCTAGGTTCCACTGTAGAAAGTCACTGTTTGTTGCCCAATAAAATGCTTTCAGTACAACTATGTCTATGCTATTTACCAAGTAGGAGGTGAGCAGAGGATTCCAATAGTTAATAACTGCTCTTGCCTTGACTACACCCCCTTCACCCATTGCTGATGTTCAGTAAGGCTCATATTTTTCAGCCATTGTTCATATTAAGCAGGACCATCAAATCCCCCAGGTTTAGCTGTGCATTGAAGTCTCCTCCAGTCTCGTGGCATCTAGTCTAGGGCCCATAAGCTTTCCTAGTGCTCACTTATTATGTCTTTCTTTGCTGGCCATGTCCTGACTACATTTTAAAATTAGGGATGGTCTTTTCTATCTCCTGATAGTCCAGGATAAGAGGAATTGAACAGTATAAGCCATAGGGACTAATATTTCCAGAACAGCTTTCTGACTTAGGCCATATTTTACATTTTAGAGGTGAAAGACTGGGAAATATTAAACATTATGCATCAAATTTTCACCTCTCATTGGAAAAAAAATCAAAAAGGGGGATATGTCTGAATATGTCTTCTCAAAAGTGACAAATGGCAGGGTGATATGAAAGGGCCTCAAGCTGCATCAGGAAAGGTTTAGTTCAGCTTAATAGTTCAACTATTAAGAAAAATATCTTCAGCAGTAGGGTTGCTAAGCACTGAAAGAGGCTGCCCAGGGAAGTGGAGGTGTTTGAAAGATGTGTAGAGGTGGCATTTGTGGACATGGATTATTGGTGGACTTGGTAGTGCTGGGTTAGCAGTGGGACTCAATGATCTTAGAGGTTTTACAACCTAAATATTTCTATGATTCTATGATTTAATCATTCTGTGTTAATATTCCTCCCCTCCTGTTTGGTGTTTTTTTTTTTTTTTCCCTGTGATGCAGAATTTCATAAAATTAATTCAGGAATTAAAAAAAATTACCCTCAATAGCAATTAATTTCTGAGTTCTGTTTTTTAACATTTTACAAGGTAGATTTCTCGGTTCTAAGTAAAGATTTCATGTTAATATTTTCTTCATGACAGTTTTGTAAGGGCATTTGTTTTTAAGCATTAATTGTCTGGTTTTTGAGTAGTTTTTTATGATACACTTTCATCTCAGATGATCAACATTATAATTAGCACCTAAAATTTAGCCTCAGCAGTGGTATCAATACAGAACATTACATTCTGAATGCTCACTTTAAATTATAACCGTTTTTGACAGCTGTGCTACTAGGCATTATCTAAGCAAAGTAAATGTATGGGGTATTCAAGTGCGTGTGTTGATGTTTTTAAGCCTAGTCACTCAGAAACGAAGCTTTTTCTCAAGCATGAACTGAAGTGGTTTTCTGTATATTCTGTGCAGCATCTTTGTGCTCAGTTATATAACACAGGCTGGTTTCCTATGAAGGTGAGCCCATATAAAGGGCTACTTCCTACTGCCCTCAGGTGTTATGGAAATTCAGGACTCACTTTTTGTTATGGCAGTGAAACCTCCACGGCACTGATGACTTCCAAAGAGAGCAAATTAAAGGAAATAGCACTCTTCATGAGTCATACAATGATCATGTTCTTTTGCTAGCTGGGACCAAGCTGATGATGCTTCTGAATACACTGGGGTGCATTGTGCCTTTCTGGTTATAAAAAAAAAATAATCTCAAATGTGCATAGCATAAACACTGAGAGATTTCTGACGATGTAGGTGAAGCTGCTGATACACCAAAGCAGGTAATTTTTTTGACTGTTTTGTTATCTTTGACAGGTGCCCCATAAATATGTGCTGCTTACTGCTTATAGTTCAGCTTATTGGCTAGGAATCAAAATTTACAAGACCAAATCCCAAACTTTGAGTGATTTGCTCCTTTGAGGCCACTCAGGTGGCTGAGAGAAAGAAAATGCTGGCTTTAGGAAGCAGTGAGTATCTGCTGCCAAGTATGTGTTAGTGGCACATGACTGTTTTTTAAAGTTGCTCCTTGCTGTGACCCTTGGAGGCTTTCAAATGAATCCATATTTAGGTATCATAGCATCTCTCCATCTCTGGAGACTCACCTTTGACTGTCTGTTTTTGGAGGATGAAAACTGGTTTGAGTTCCTTATTTGTCTGCTAAAATCAAGGGAATTGGTAGAGTGCTACAAAATTGGAAACTTGGACTTTATCTTTCATCTACAAAGAGGAACATTTCTATTTTCATTCACCAGGGAAGGCAACATTTGCAGCTGACCAGAGGAAGAGGCCAGATCTATTCAAAGCTGTTGAGAGGCAGTAATGCATGGAGTGACCAGTTTATGGAACAGGATGAAGGATGGAAAACAACATAATTGTGCCAAGAGAAATTGTTTCAATCACTCCATGTGCCCTAAAGTGCTCTGCATAAACTTAGAGGTGGGACAGGAGAAAGAGGGCTTCTGCTTTCTTAACTGCATTGTAAATGCAGCAGGGAGACTGATTTATGGACTTGGTGCTTAGGGTCTGTAGACCTAATGCCAAATATTGAAGTCTTCCATGTTTCACACACTCATACTGCTTCATACAAGAGTTCGCATGTGAAGGACGGGATAATGACACTTGCTAAACTTCAGGGACATGTAGTAATAAAGCCTCAGTTTTCCTTGTTTCCCAAACTATCAGTGTCACAATATGCATCCATTCTGGTCAGTGGAAATGGTTTTCAGAGGTTGAATTGTCTTTTGTACTGTGCACCACTATTATTTTCCTCTGGAGTCTTCCCACTGTAGAAAATTTTGTGTATTTGTCTCTTTGTATCATTATGGTTGTGAAATATGTGCCTGGATTGAGCTCTGAGTCAGATTTTCTGCTCCTTTATACTGCTTTTCATGCCTTTCACCTTTACTGACTTCAGTAGTGCACAAACTCAGAGGCTTTACTTAAATGGACAAATTCTGCTTGTGTTTGTGTTGTGATGAAGGCCTTGGTGTTCCTTTGGGTGAAGATGAGTGTCCCTGAGGTCAAGATGTGGTCCATCATTATCTGTGATGTAACAGTGTGAAGGTAACAATCATAACTACTTAGTTTCTTGACTGTTGATATGAAATCAGTGTTGCTTGGTCCATTGTGCCACTATTCAACTCTAGATGCAGACCTGAGGTAGGATGAACCAGGAGGGCTGGTGAGCACCCTTGCTGGAGCTGACAGTTGTCAGAAGAAATGCTTGTTGGAAACAAACGATTGTCTCAACTTGCTGGTGACCTTACCTTGCTCTTTATAAAAGAGCAGCTTGACTGATGCATAATTGTATCCTGAGAAATGTTTGCTCAAATCTTAAAGGAAATAGTTGTTTTTTATTCTGTTAGTTTTGGTATAGTAAAGGCAACAAAACATTGCTTAAATGGAGTACCTCAATGATACAAAAAATGACTCAATTTCTTACAGCAGTGCCTGTCTCTCTAATGGAAACCCCCAGAATGGATGGGCTTCTCTTTCTTGCTGCAAGTGTTAGCTATCATGTAGAGGAGCTATTGCTCTATCAGAAATCATGCCTAGGCCTGTTATTCCAAGGAGACAATTTTTTTATAAAGAAGTGATTTCCTATTTTAAAGCCTTGGTAAATAAACACATAAAAAAGCGGTTCTTGCAGAGACATGGCCATAATTCTGGGTAGGAAGTTATGATGCTAGTTGACTTCATTTTGTTTTAGAGAAGAGGACAGAATTGGGCATGAGCAACAAATCTATACAAAGTCATTTATCAAACTTTGCTGGCATTACTCTGATGTCCTTGAAAGTAGACTGCTTCATTTCTTACATACTCTGATGTGGAGGAGAGACTGCTGTTCTAAATCTCAAACATCGAGAAAGGCAATGTGCAAACAGCTAGCACTAGCTTTTAGTAGAAAAACTCAGGAAAAGAGCGTATACAAATTATTTTGATGTTGTCACACAGAGGTAGGTTTCCCTGCATTGATTGTGCTGCAAGATTTTACTCTTTTCATCATCTTACTGAAAATCTCAGACACTTAAAGGTGCATGGTCAATAGATGGCAGCAAGTCATTTAGCCTGACTATTGCCTCTTCTGGGCAATCCTCTGTGCACAACTGATGCTCACCTTCTTTTAAGAAAACACCTTCTTCTTCTTTGCAATTCTAAAGGCTGCAATGGGATGTATAAGCCAATGACAGGCTCATATATTTCATCAAAGAAATATCCTGTTGCAGATATCTGGTGTGTCTGTTTTTACAATTCCCCTGACATTATAGTTTAACCTTCATGTTTCTTCAGTCCAACAATTATAAACCCGTTTAGTTGGGATCCAGAGTGATAAGAATTAGTGATTTCCTGTGGAAATGCTTTATCAAAGCACAGCAAAAGATATGGTTCTAAAGGGAAACTTCTGCACCTTACATAGTTACCCCCATGAAGACCTTATGTGTTGTCATGGCAGTGAGTGAAACTGGAAGGAAGAGGAAGCTGATGACAGGAATTTACTGAATGAAGTAAAAAGTAATAATCCTTCAAAGTGCAGGAGCTGAAAATGTTGCTCACAGAAATTTTCCTTCCAGGAACTGCAGTAAAAACTCTATAATTACATCCACCAAACTGACCGCAGTTCCCAAAAGGAGTTTTCATCTGTTTAGTGTAGGAGCTTCAACACCAGGCTTTCTGCAGTCATAGTGCTGCCTCTGACACGAATCTTTTGTGCAGCCTTGAAAATGGGTGAGAAGATCTTTTGATGAGATCTGTAGGAATCTAGAAAGCAAATCAGTACATGACCCACTACACAGTCTTTCTCCTCTGTAATCTTTACTTCTCCCTGATATTCCAATATAACTGTCTTAGAGCAAGAAATTCCTGTGAAGGAAGAGGAGGGAAAGGCATGCTGATTTTACTATTAATCTCTTGCAAAGCTAATTGTGATTACAGCAGAAAATAATTATTTCCTCAGTGATACTGCAAAATCAAGCAACTGGAAAATCATTGCCAAACTTTAAAATATTCTAGAACTACCTTTTTGCTGAGCGATTGGTGGTTTGCTTTGAGTTGATACAAGCTTGATAATTATACTGACAATATTGACACCTTTGAATGTTCCCATAGAAAGTTAAGATTGATTTGAGAAAAGATAGATAATACCACATTCTAAAATTACAGATGTGATGGTAAAACCTTGAGTTTCACTGTTTAGTTATTAAAAGTGCATTTATTTAAGAGAATTCTGAGAAGTATGTTTTACATCCTCATTTTATTTTATGTATGTATCTTACTTTACAGCTGGTTTAAGGATTTGATATTTTGAAGATTTATGAAGCCAAGGTATATGAAGAACATTTGAAAACAGAATCAATAATTTCTTACATAACTCGTGTAGCAGCATTATTCTGAAGATCTTAAGGCATATATTTAAATGTTAATTAATATAGGACCCTTGTGAGGAGAATAATTATTGATATGCTCATATTATCAGTGAGTAAACTAGTCACAGAGCATATTCTAACACTGCTGGGAATGCAATAATAACTCCTGCTTGACCAACTTGGTAAACTTCTATGATGAAATGTCTGGTTTGGTAGATGAGGGGAAAGCAGTGGATGTTGCCGACCTTGATTTCAGTAAGGCCTCCCCTAAGATCCTCACAGACAAGCTGATGAAGTATGGGTTGGATGAGCAGACAGTGAGGATTATAAACTGGCTGAATGGATGGGCCCAGTGGGTGATGATCAGTGGCATGAAACTGGAGGCCAGTAACCATCAGTGTAATCCAGGGGTCAGTACAGGGTCCAGTC
Source organism: Oriolus oriolus (assembly GCA_013400235.1). Classification (NCBI taxonomy): domain Eukaryota; kingdom Metazoa; phylum Chordata; class Aves; order Passeriformes; family Corvidae; genus Oriolus; species Oriolus oriolus. Next base: position 358,820 of record VXBT01000736.1, read on the forward strand.
CTATTTAAGATCTTTGTTAATGATGGGGAAGATTGTGCCCTCAGCAAGTCTGAAGATGACACAAAGCTGGGGGGAGTGGCTGGTAGGTGCTGCCATCCAGAGGGGCCTCATCAGGCTGCAGAAATGGCATGACAGGAACCTCATGAAGTTCAACAAGGAGCAATGCAGTCCGGCACCTGGGGAAGAACAACCCAAGACACCAGTATGTGCTGGGGGCTGCTCAGCTGGAAATAAACTTGACAAAAAAGAACTTGTGGGGTCCTAGTGAACACCAAGTTGAACATCAGCCCCCAGTGTGTCCTTGCTTCCAGAAGAGTGAATGGGATCCTTATCTGCTATAGGCAGAGCATTGACAACAGGTTGAGGGAGGTGATCCTCCTCCTCTGGCAGCGCTGGTGGGCCACACCTGGAGTGCTGTGTCCAGTTCAGGGCTCCATGTTCAAGAGACAGGGCCATAGTGGGGGGAGACTGAGGGAGATGGGATGGTTCAGCTTAGAGAACAAAGTCTCAGCGGAGAATCTCAGTGTGTAGAAATACCTGAAGGCAGGCTGCAGAGAGAATGGGGCTAGGCACTATTCAGCGGTGCCCAGTGACAGGATCAGAGGCAATGGGCACACACTGAAACACAGGAGACTTGAACATCAGGAACCGCTTTGATTATTGTGAGGGAGACTGAGCAGAGGTTGCCCAGGGAGGTTGTGAATCTTCCTCCTTGGAGATACCCAAAAGCTGTCTGTACGTGGTCCTGGGCAGGTGTCTCTAGGTGGGCATGCTTGAGCAGTGGTTGAGCCACGTTGCCTCCAGAGGTCACTCCCAAACTCAACATTTTTGTGGTTCTACCTAGGATTCCTTACTCAGTCTTTCTCTAACATCATCTAAGGATGTCTTTCTCTAACATCATATACTCTATAAAATCCATACGAATCTAGATATTTTTCGTGCTGTGTTTCCATGTTTCTTATTCTATTCATGTTCTGAAGTAATATACATTTTTTAGAATAAGTTCTATTTTTTTTTCTTCTTCTCAAAGTTATACTGTTTCTTCTTTGCATATCTTGCTTCTGCACTGGTTTTCCTCCTTCCCTCCCTTCTTCCTCCATTTGTGTGGATTCATTTTCCTGATCATATTTTCAGCTATTCAAGGTGCCCACCCTGCCTTTCTTTTTCACTTCCTATCTGTAAGCCCAAATCTCACATCTACCATCACAAATGTTTTCTTCCTTTTCTTCCTTCAACAGCAGAGATCGTATCAGAGCCTGTCCCTCCCTCTATCCCACTCCACTTTCCTCATCCCTGCTATTAAGTCTCTTTAACATTTTTCCTAAGCTGTTGCTCATCTCTGCTCCTGTCCCCTATGTGGAATATCTTCTAAACCAAATCACTCATTCCAGCTTTGCCAATAAACGAGATTTCAGAAGAAATAATTAAAAAATAAATAAGCGCAAATGTTTCCCACAGCAGCGGAAGCACAGAGTGTAGGAAAGGTTGTGCTATTATGATTATATTGAAAAATAAAACCTATCTCTGGTAGTGTGTGTATGTCTGGTAGCTTCAGTCTCTTATATCACTCTGATAGCTGCCTCTTTTTTTTAGTGCTGTGGAGTGCCTCTGACTTCTGCTGTCAGCCTGGAAGAAGGAGAAGGGTTTAACATGAGCAGTATGGCTTGATATGAGCAGTCTGACTTTGCCAGCTGGAGTTCAAATGCCCCTTCACTTGTCCCCTAGGACACTGTTGGTGTGACTTCTGACATGGCACTGTGGGGTTTATTATTATCATCTATCTTATCACATTCCTTGACATCCGGAGCCCCTTCTCACCTACAGGTTACTTTATCCTATTTGTCTTTTCTGAAGATTCAGTGGTAAAGTCCCAGAGTGGGGTGTAAACTGAAGCCTTTACTACCTGCTATGTGACTGTTTTAAGAAAATCCTTTTGTGGGATTCCGTCCCGCATTGTTTAGGGCTTTTTGATATTGTTCTCTCTCTCTCACACACACAAAACTCCTAGCCTTGTAGTTAATATTGCTGGTTTGGTTTTCCTGTTGTGTTTTTTTTCTTTTTAACCTGTGTTTGGTGCAGAACCTCAGGACTTGAGTGACCTGAGCCCTTGTCTTGGTCTAAATCTATCAGGATAGACCTCCAGGCTGCTACTGCAGTGCAAACATCAGATTAATTGCTCCTTTTATCAGCATTTAGGGAGGATGTAAATTTGGGAGCAGCCTTAAACAATTTGCAGCTCATCAGGAATCCTGGAAAGAGGGAATTATGAAAGAACAGTGTTCTGAAATAAAGAAATATGAAATACAAAATTTTTCCTCTAACAGACCTTCTGACTTTTTCAAATGCTGAGTCAGTGCTTAATCAAGCACCAGTTCTGTGAAAACCTGCAGGCATGAAGCACATGAATCAGCTTTCAGTACACACAGGCAAGGATGCCCTTGAATTTTGGTAGGGTCGGAGCCCAGTTTAAGAGTAATCCTACTGACCACTGGATGTCACTGCTACACTGCAGGAATGAAAATTAAGGCAAGGATTTTCAAAAGGATCCAAAGATTTTTAGAACACGAGTCCTTATGACCATCAGCTTTGGGATTTTCCCTAAAATTAGCTGTTAGCCTACATGCCACTGGTGAATAGTGAGCTTAAATACTGAGAGTTAGACACTCTATCAAAAAAATGTATGAATTAGTGTCACTAAAAAGTGTGTGTGTGTGTCTTGGAAAGGAGATTCCCAAAAGGGGCTCTAGTTGCACTGTTTTCTGTCATTGATACAGTGAAGATTTTGATGATAAATGAAATTAAATTATATTGTTCAAATTAAAAAAATAGGCAGCACTGATGGAGATTTCAAGAACTTGGTTAATCTACTCCACCTTAGAGCTGGAATCAGATAATGTCAATGCTAATTTAATTTATTCTTATCGTCTGCAGCTATTTCATAACCTCAATAGAAAAGAAACCTGGTTTCTTTGCTGTAACTTTCAGATCATGATTTAAAAACTTTCTATTCTTGTTATTCCCCTTTTCAGAGATGCAAAGAAAGCAAAGAAAGCAAATAAAGTTGTAAGACATATACTGCCACATAAAACAGCCTTATATACACATAAAATAGCTATATTATGTAATAATAGTAAAAACAAACTCTATTGAAGTAAGGAAAAGAGCAATCTGGGACATTGGACTACTTAGCCAAAGGCGGAAAATGGAAAACTAACAAATGAAGATATACATTGAACAGATCACTTGAATTTGAGAGGATTCTTTCACCTTCAGGTTATTGAAAGGAAACCTCACTTGGAGAGCTGTAGAAAAGGCTGCCGATAGTAACAAGGCACTTATTGTGGCAAGACCTATGGGACTTAAATGATGAGTAATAAATATGAAAATTAAGTTTGGTCTTTAGTTAAAATTGTGGTGCAGGTGAGTGTCAGGTCTAGGCACACCCAGCACACCTAATGCATGAATTCCTCTCGTGCTGCCAGAACATCCCAGCCAGTCTCCGCATACATGAGGGCTGGCATGAGGCAGTGGCTAGCTTGGAACCAGAAAACCTTCACACCTGGGTGTTTGACTGTTACATGTGCCCAAACAGGTGACAATTTTAGACAGTTTTTGACATTCCCTAAGGCAGCTCCTGCTATATATAGTCCAATTTTTATCCTTTAAGTTGGAAAATCCTGTATTTTCAATGAAGATGATTTTTACTTGTTTTATGTTGACTCATGTATTTGGTTTCTCCCTTGATTCTTCCACTGCAATATAGGTACCAGCAGTAATTTTCTAACCCTGGAAACAATGGCAGCTTTTTAAGGCTAAGTAATGTCTTTCATACTCTCTCTTCATTATTTTTTATTCACCTTCAGACAATTGTGAATACTGCCATGACTTAATTATTATATGGCCTCCAGGATTCTGAAGTTTCTCTCTAATTTCTCCTTGGTAAAATTAGAGCAATTTATGCAAGGATAAATTGATGTACCTCCACTAGAGTTTTTGGCCTGTGGTTAGTATGTTGCTGTGTATTTTAAAATGTTTTAAGTGTTTCAGCCACAACAGAATCTCCTAGATTAGCTAATCTAAAGGATAATTGCTTGACATGATGCCTATTAGCAGAATTTCACAGATGGTCAAGCCTGAGTTTTATTAATTGCTCAAGTTAAGCCAGAGTTTGTTCATAATTAATGATATGGTAGTAAAAAATTTTTCTCAGCTCAGAAGTTGAATAAACATGACCCTCTGGAAGGCAAGCCAAAACTGAGACGGTGAATATTTATTGCTGATTACTGGACATAAATTCAATACTAAATGGGTAAATTGTTTAGTGAAAACTAGACCCTTGTGTGTCACATGCCACAAAGAGCCTGAGTTGGAAAGTAGAATTAGGGTTAGAGTTAGAGTCTAGTAAAAGAGAGAGACTAGAGGCATGGTTGTTGAGAGTCGGGTTGGAAATGGACCTTAAAAGGAAGGTTAGGACAGCCAAGAGATTTGTGCTCAGAGAACATTTGTGTTGTGGGTCAGAGGTGGGGTCTTAGTCTCCACCTGAGATGGGAAGTAGGATTCAGGTTTCGATTTGGACTGAATGGAAGGGAGAGCCTGGAGGTGTGGTTGGAGTGGGGCTTAAAATGGCAGAAAATTATGTTTCATCTGAATGAAAGAGATTAATGGAAGATAAAGAGGTCTCAGGACCTTTGATTCAAATGGACAGATGAGCAGCATTTGAACAAGACAACAACAGGGATATTAGATAAAAACTGTTTTAGAAAGGGTTCTGTTAAATGTCAGTGCCATTAAAATATGTAACCAAATGATACTGTGTTTTGACTGTTTTTATACTACGAAAATGATGGAGGACTTGCCTCATAAAAATAATGAGAAAAATTATTATGGTGAGTTTGTAGAAAAGAAGAAATATATACAATTTCTTTTATGAGATACAAGTGTAGAAGTAGTAAATCAGCTATAGGCAATACTTTTCCATCATATGTATTTGGTCTTCTTTCATATTTGTTCTAACTTCCAAATTCTGATCAGCTGTTAAGAGGCTGCCAGTTCAACAGAAAATATAAATTTTGTTACTATAAATTATGGCACACCTGAGAGCACAAGTTTCCATTACAGAAGTTTTCAGGTTGAATGCTATATATCTAAAGAAAGGCTGGGAGGGAAGGAGTGAAAGGATTTTTGAAAAGCTTTTATAACCATTGCCTCAGCACAGGGTTCCCTTCTTTCGTGGAAGACAATAAAACCATTTTGCCAGGAGAGATTTCCCCCTAAATCAGCACCTGAAAATTTTCAAGCTGACACTTCTCAGCCTTTAAAAAACACAGTTTAGAGACAGTTACAATTATCTCCCAAACAAGCATTACAGTTCTCAGCTATCCCAATAAGCCAGGATGTGAATATGGGCAATGGCATTTCCTAAAAGCCTTGCAAGATTTACAGTAACACAGTCAAATAGCAGCATTTCCTTTGTAGGTTTGGTAGGTGCAGCATAGACACAACCATCCTTTGCATGTGCAAGGGCTTTTCTTAAGCTTTTCCTCTTTTTCTGGTCTTGGCTGGTGCCAGGATAGAGTAGCAGCTATCAGTTTTTGATGGTGTGTGTTTGGCACCTTTCTGACAGACTGATAGGGCAGCTTAGCTGAAGAGTCCTTGGAGGGGTATGGAGGCAATGAGTCCTCGGGTGGTCTTTGGGGCTGTAGCCTGGTGTTGAGTAGAGCAGGAGCTGTTTCATTATACTGTGCCCTACAGGGACCTAGGTACCTCTTTCCCTGTGTAAGGAATGAGTGAATGAACTAATTAATCATTAATTTCATGCCTCTCAAGCGTGAAGTTGTCTGACACTCACAAAGCTAAGGAATTGACTCTGCTCTCCTTTACACCTTGTTTAACCTAATGAAACAGCAAAGCTTTTTTTCTTGTAATATAGAAGAGAGCTCAGAAAGGGCCTTAACTTTCAGATCACCTTAAAGAGAAAGCAACCTTCCCCTAGGATTTATTTAGAAGACATTACATAGAAACAAGAAAGCTCTGGGTTCTGCTTCAGATCCTGAGGCATGTTGAGGCAGATCGCCAAAACTGCCATCACATTGTGATTTAAGTACTTATTTCCTCAAGTAAGGTGTCCATTCTGTCAGCCAAAGGAAGTTTGGCATTTGGTTGCCACAATCAAGTTAGAAACAACATTCTTGTTTGGACTATACAAAAGAGTGGTGACTGATGACTCAGAATTGTATTATGATTTATGTTATGGAAGTCTGCAGGTGGCCTTAACCAAGATTTTCTTTGGTGTTTTTAGGTTTTGGTTGCATGTGATTATTTCTGAGGTTCTGCCAAGTGTACGAGGGTCAGTTCTGCAGCTGGTGGCTGTTACAGCCTGCAAAAGCAGGTGGGTGAGGTACATGGGTATGCAGGGCTGGTGGTGACATACCTTGTGGGGTACAGGCTTGTCTCACCTGGTCATGGGCTCCTGTCTGCTGCTCTGGTCTGTTGGATGTGTGGTCTGAATATGTTTTCAGCCAGGAAGAATTCATAATCCAAGTGCTGCCTAGACACCAGACTCATGTGAAAGAGGAACAGGGGCCAGTACTGGGTTTATCACAGATTCATAGATCCATAGAATGGTTGGGGTTGGAAGGAATCTTAAAGTTCATCTATTCCAACCTCCCCACCATGGGCAGCAATGCCACTCACTAGGTCAGATTGCTAAGGGCCCCATCCAGCCTGACCTTGAACACTTCCAGGGATGAGGCATCCACAGCCCCTCTGGGAAACCTGTGCCAGTGTCTGACCATCCTCTGAGTAAGGAATTTGTTCTTAGCATCTAAACTAAACCTGCCCTTTTTCAGTTTTAAGACCAGTGGCCCTTGTCCTGTCACTATCTGACCATAAAAAAAAATTCCTCTCCCTCCTTTTTATAAGTAACCTTTAGGTACCAGAGGGTTGCAGCTCTTCCTGAAGCCTTCTCTTTTCCAGGCGGAGCAACCCCAGCTCTTTCAGCCTGTCTTTGGATGGAGAGGTTTTCCATCCCTCTGATGATCTTTGTGGCCCTCTTCTGGACCCATTCCAGCAGGTTTGGGTGATGTGTAGCTACATTAAATCTGTAAAAAGCAAAGAACAAAAAAATCTTGTCTCAGGTTTTCTCACTGCTTCAGTGGAAGAGACTATGATGATGTACTTTAAAGCATGACTGAGTCACCCCTTGGTGAGGCCCGCTCCCCTGGCTGGTACTACTTTGTTCCAGGCACTTTTCCAGTATCCCTCCTGAAGATGGGAAGGGTGTTCATGAAAGGGGTGCACAGCGTGCAAGGACTCCCCTTGTGCTCTGGCCAGGCTCTAGTCTGATTGCAGTCCTCGAGATTTATGGGGATTTAGGCAGGCTTCATGTCCTTTGCTCCCAGTGTCTCAGAGGGAAATGAGATTTCATACTCGCAGCTTCCTATGTTTTCATTTCCTCATCAAATATTTGTTTGTTTGTTTGTTTGTTTGTTTGTTTAGTACCCTCCCTTGAAAATCTGCTTGTGTTTTGTATAGTTATTCTTCCTGGCAGGTGCTTAAGAGACTGGTTGAGTAAATGACAAGATGTAACCAAGCTTTTCTCTGACTGTCACAATGCTCAGGACATGCAAGGTCAGGTCTTCGCTGTAGAAGAAGCCCACTTAACAAGGTACTAATTTACTTCAAGGAAAGAGATTACTGATCACAGTAGATTTCTACAGCAGATGAATATGTAATTCAGAATGAATAATTTATTAAAAGTATTTAGCCTTACTGTCTGCTCACAGTAAGTCCGTGAGTATTTCAGAATGTTCTTATGTTTGTCATTAAATGCTTCCTGCTATCTCCTTGTCTTAGATTTATTTTTCTGACCTGCTTGCTGAATTATAATTTGGCTATATCACTCCAAGAGTAGACAGGTGTACAGACTCTTCTTTTGCATGTGTATACTAAAAATAAGATTTATAAAGATTTTTGAAACAGAATTTGAGATTTTTTTCCACAGTTACTTGGCATTAGCCCATGAAAAGGGAATGCAAATACAAAAAGAACCCTTTAAAAAGAGTGACAGATAATAAACAGAGTATTTGTATTATACTTTCTGGTCAAGACACCTGAAAAATTGTATTTTATGCGTGTGTGTTTTTTTTTTTTTCAATTTTTAAATTAGACATCTAAAAATTGATGTTGGAATATCCAATGAGAACTGTCAAACTTTCTGCTGTGGTTTAACATGCAGACAGTTAAATCCCACACAGCTGCTTTCTCACTTGTCTCCCCAGTGGGATGGGGGAGAGAACTGGGGAAAAAAAAATCCTGGAGTGAGATAAAGGGAGTTTAATACCGCAGAAATGGAAAGAAAAAGACTACTATTGCTCTTCCTTCTACTGATAAATTAATTCCATTACAAAAGCAAGTTACAATGCAATTGCTCAGTACCCGCTGAGTGATCCCCATCCATTTCCCGAGTGGCCACCCTCAGCCACCTTTCACCCTATTTATACACTGGGCATGACATCTTACGGTGTGGAACATCCCTTTGGCCAGCTGGGGTCAGCTGTCCTGGCTGTGTCCCCTCCCAGCTCCTTGTGCCCTGCAGCCTCCTCACTGGCGGTGTGGGGTGAGAAGCTGAAAAGCCCTTGACTTAGTGTAAACACTGCTCAGCAACAACCAAAACATCAGAGTGTTATCAGCATTGTTCTCATCCTAAATCCCAAACACAGCACTGGACCAGCTACTAGGAAGAAAAGTAATTCTATCCCAGTTGAAACCAGGACACTTTCTGATTCATAAAAATCATGACATTTATTTAAATGCATATATTTGGACATATCAACCTAATGATAGATTCCTGTTTTCAAGCTAACATGAAAATACTGGTTAATCAACCCTCAGAATGATCCTGCTAGATAAGATGGTTCTACACTACCATTTTCTTTTGGCACTGGCTTGACCTAAAATACCTGGTTGGACTACATTAGGACATCTTCTGTGGTTTCTTCACTGAAGATAAATTGAATTTTCAGAAAGGAGGACTTTCAGAGAGCACTTTGGTCGGTGGTGTGTTCTTGGGGAGGAGAGACAAACTACTAGCACTTTTTTTCGTTGTGAGCTTTTTCTTCTTTCTGTTATATCTTCCCCATGATGTCATTTTTCTTGCACACTTTCTACCAAGGATTCCTCTGCCCTACTCTACTCTTGCATAGCTCTTCTCTCTAGGTGCATGAGCACCATTCCTCTACTTCCTCAGGAAGCAACAAAGTCTCCTTCAGCAATAACCTCCATTTTTCACCACTACTGTCTGCTTGCTGAATCTGTCCTTATCCAGATCTCAAACCCCTCGAGCTCTAGCTCAGAGCTCAAACACTTGCTACTCAGAAGTGTCCTTGCCCTGCATGCACCAGATGTGGCTGTGTTTTCATCCCGCAGTGTGGCAGTTTCTCGTCACCACTCCCATTTGATAACACCAGGATTTTCATAATCTGCATGTGCACAGCACACGTAAAACCCCCCACTGATGTGGATTCTAGCTTTAAAGCTTAGGAATACAATCAAAAGGCATGAAAATTTTTGTTCTTCCCTCTTACCTATTGTCACTGGGTTCAGGAAACCATGCCTGCTGTATCCTGCTGTATCCTGAGAGATGCCAAGCTTTCTGTGGTTGCTCCCTTTTGTTGACAGCTGATCTGCTACCAGCACTCTGGAGAAATGGGGGCTGAAGACACCGTGTGTGTGTGTCAGTACCACCATAATGTGCCTCGTGGGGATAATCCAGCCAAGGCTGCATTCCTGGTACGGTGTCTCTTTCCTTTGCCACCTGTAGTCTACTAATTTGCTACGAGGCAGGGTTCCCTGTCACCACATCTGTGGTGGGGGCCTCTGGGTCTGTAGAGAGGATTGAAATGAAGGCACCATGTGGTGATACTGCATGCTGCTCTGCCTCAGCCCTAGCATGTAACAAATTGACCTAATTGGAAAGCTACGAACTTTTTCCCCAGCAGAAATCCCTCTCCTAATTTTCCATGTGAAGGAAACGGTTTCCATTCCCTAACCAGCAGTAGGGAAGCTACTCCTTTGACTTTTCCATGTTAAATGTGTAGCTTCTGGGGCAGAAAGTTGGCTGTGAATCAGTACTTGATAGGAGGATCACAAAGAGAGCCTTCTGATTCTGTCCTGTGCCCGCTGGAGCCTGACACAGCAGGAGAGAGCAAGTCTCTACTTGCTGGGTGCTGGGTGTTGAGAGTGGAGCCACATCTCTTTGTGATTCTCCAGGCTTCTTTCCACCATGGTTTTCTGTTGGTGTTGTTGTTATTTAATTTATTATGAATACATGTTTGAGTATTAATGTTGCTTATTGTAAAACATGTTCATAGCAAATTGAGGAAAACTGTTGGCTGGGGCGGGGTGGAACAAAGATTTGGTGACTAATGTGCGGTTTTTTAACCTGTTTTTTAAAGAAAGACTTTAATGAAATGTGTATGAGAGTGTACATGTGAGAAAGGGATGAAGCACAGCACAGTTTAAATGCTGTCACATGTTTTACAGCTAGGATACCATTTTTTCTCCTACAAAAGCTGAGAAAATACAAGTTCCATTTAGGCGTAGGATTTATAGTTACTTTAACATATGCCCTGAAAAACTGTGTATCTACAGGGGATAGTAGTTCATGGAGAAAACAAGTTGGCACTGAGAAGTTCAATTACTCTCCTGAAATATCAATAATGTAGCTGGAAGAAAGAAAAAACAACAGGCCACTTCCTATATTGGATGTATTCTCAAAACGTCTATAAAGGCTTGCTGCCAGCAGCAAGAAAGTAATAACTATAAATGTTGCTCAGTGGGAAGACTTAGTGGTAGAGCCCCTCTGTTTGAAATTTTACCGAAGCCCTGTCAACACAATGTAACTTTCATGTTTTTGCATTTTTATTTTTATTATCGTTTCTATTATTCTTGGCAGGTGCATATGTTGGCAGGTGAAGTCTGGGTCTCCCTCCTGGCAAGGCTCTCTGTCTTTTCAAGTCACTCAGCATAAGCCTGCAGTTTCTTGACTCTGAGATCTGCTGAAATACATTTTAAACCTACTGTTCTAGATCGTCACTGTAGCACTTCCTGAGGTCCCACTGTATTCTCCTACAAGCTTAAGCAGCAGAGTGAGCAACGTAGTTGTATTCCTTAAAGAGGTACCAGAATCTTTCTGCAATTCCTTTTATTTGACAGCTATGGTTGAATTTAATAATGACAATAACAACAACAATAATGATGATGATGGTGGTGATAAAACAACCCCAACATGTTCTAGGCTGCTTGAGGCAAAGTTTTATGTGTTTTTTCCTCTTCCTGAGGGGCTGGCACCTGTGCCTAGTCTCAGCAGCACAAGATCTTATGCATGTGAATAAAATAGGGAGCACTGTGTGATAGCACTGTCACATGGGGGAGCTGACAGAGCTTTGCCCTTGCACAGGACAGCCCTTTATCAAAAGAGCTCCTGAGGAATCTTCTGAACTTACTTCTGATGGAGAGAGATTGCTGACCTGAGGTGCTGAAACAAATAGGCTGAAAACAGATTCAGGTGAATGAACTGCTGTTTCTCTTTTCTAAGGAGCTTGAAATGAACAATAGTCTTTCCCCTCTCCTTTTTCTGCATTTTTTAATAACCATTCTCAGCTGAAGGTTTTAAAAATGTTTTTACAATTATTTTACATATTTCAAAATAACATTTATTAGCCTAATACCTCTAATTATGCATGATGGGTGAGTCACATGTAGAGTGTGCTCCCACATTTCTTCATTTGAATTCATATACATACTTACCTAATTTGGCTACAGTTGCATGGTTACATGGTAAATGAAATTAATCCTGCTAAGATTAACTCTCAGACACAGACCTATAGTGCAACAAGAACTTTAAAATTCTGGTGCTTCTAGATTTTCCCAATTTTTTCATTGCAAGGATCATTACTTTAAACAACTTGAGCTCAGAAGACAAATGTGTATGAAGGTGGATTGGTGTGAATCTTTTGGTTCAGACGGTGAAATTTGGTAGTCCTATTGAATAAATTTATACAGTAAGAGCTGTTCAGTTACTTTGGGGATGAGCACTCTACGGGAGAGAGGAAAGAGCTTTAGAGTGGGCTTATGTTAGTATTTAATTTTGGGTAAGCAGAGTGTTTCTGAAGCAAATCTCCCAATTTCTGCCTTGCTGTGCTGCGGTTTGTACCTGGGAGCAGTTTCAGGTCATGGATTCCCAATTTCCACTGGCATAGGGATGGTCTCTGCTTGCTCAGGTGTTCTCTGTCCATACAACTACAACACTTGTCCAGATGAACCCTCCTACAAACACCTGTAGTGTGGCTATCAGGCCCCCAGTACCACCAGTTTGCTACCCTCACACCGCAAGGTGAAGCAGACAGAGCTTCAGTGGTGTGCAGCCAGTGTGACCCTTCATTTGAGTGATGGGGCACATGACAAATATGCTGGAGCACTTGCTCTGGTGTTTAATTACAGTCAGTAGATCATGGTGATACCTGTTCCTATAGTTTATGGTTGTTGTCAAATATCTACAAAGTGGAGATGCTCCCTGCCCACAGAGTTAGGTTTTTTTGTGTGGCATCTCTGTGTGATGGTGGGTATGTTAATACACCCAAAGAATCCCTGAGGGAAAAAAAATCTAATTTTCAGTTTGGAAAGTAATGTATTGAGAGTCACTCATTCAAAGGCAGGTTTAGCTCCTGTGGCACCTGTGGCTGGCAAATGCTGGAGGCCCTGCATTTTGATCTTCTGCACCTCGAGTATGAATTTCTTGCACCCCAGATGGTTTAAGTAAGGGGCACATTTTCTGGCAAAGGAGAGGGTGCAGCTATTTCAGCTGTATTTTTTTATTGTGAATCCTTATTGTGTTTGCATGTCATAATAAATACACACAGAGAAATACTCTTTGACTGTATTATAGTAGGAACTAGAAAAAGATCTATTAAAGTCCTAATAATTTCCTAATAATAGGAACGGAACAACAATGGTTTCCAGCAATGTCTGATATGTCATCTTTAGAGACTAAGGAACTTTATGGAGTTCCTTACATTTTCTATAAATAAGAGGAATATATAGTCAGCAATAAGTTTTCTATAAATAAGAGGAATATATAGTCAGCAATAATTAGGGTTTTTTTTGTCTCTGGGAATACCTGGTTTGCTGGTTAGGTATTTGAAAAATCTTAACTTGTGTGTTTGCTAAAAAATGTAAGCCATCAGACTTGGGCAAGAAGAAACTTCAAAATCAGAAAATACATTGAAACATACATTTATGAAAGAAAAATTACACTTTGGACAATGGGCTCATTAGGTTATGTAGAGGTTTGCTTTAAGCAGTCGTGCAGGTTATCAGCTGAAATAACTTGCTTTATACACGTTGTTCTTTCATTAAAAGGTCAAATAAAATTGTGCTGGAAGCCTGGTGGGTACTTTAAATGGCTAGTTACTCAAAATGGCCTTTTGGGGATGACATTAGAAAGAGTCTCAAATGCCGGTTCCGTTGTGGTTTGTGCCATACAGATTTTTAGGGTAAAAAAAACATGACCAAACCCCAAATGCTGTTTTTTTAATGGCGCTGTCACACCGAACTCTCCCTGTTTTTTGCAGTCTTTCTAGAAGGCGGATACAGCTCCTCAGTAAAAATACAGAGACGTGAGGCTGTGTCCTTATGTGTGATGCCTTGCTATCGCAAACAATCATATCATATAACAGCTTTCAGAAATGGTTCAAGCTCTTTTTTTATGAAAAAAAGTAAAGTTGTCATTTTCTATCCTGCTGGAGGGCTTTGATCTGTGCTTTAACACTCTTATATTTTCCTGGGTATTCAGCTTAAATTAATTCCCGATTAATTTTATAATCATTTATTAATCACTGTGAACACCATCCTAGAGGCTGTATGCCCTTGGAATATATGCCCAAGAGGAATTTGGAGAGAGGCATATTCTCACTCTGCCTTCATTTTGCCTGACTGGACAAGACAGATTCTTGTAGTTCCTTAGTTGAGTAACCTCCTTCTTCGTCATTTAGGATTAAGAGCTTCTCCAGACCAACTTTCTCACCTGCTAGTGGCTGGAGGTGGATGGGCTACGTTAGATGAGGTATTCTCTGTACTCTGTACAATGTCATTAGAATCTAGAGAATTCACCAATACTGATACATCATAAAACTGTCTTTGCCTTTGTCCTGAAAGACAAACTGCTTTAGTGTCTTGCAGGCATTTGGTCAGGAGATAAACAAACTTGGGTTCTTCTTTTCAGATATTTTGAATTAATGAGAATGGACTAAAATAACTCCAGTTGCTAAGTTAAAGCATATTTCAAGCTGTTGTTATATTAATGCATGAGACATACTAAAATGTGCTGGATTTAAAATCTCCTGAGTTTTTTCTTTTCACTCGTGTTTTCAGCCTGTTCCAGTGGGTGGCACAAGAAGCACAAAAACCAGGTGAGTTTCCATCCCAGCATGTCCCATAGGATTTCTGTTTAACTATTGTAGTTCTCAGTTAAAAATAGTAAAGGACATGCAAGAGAGTGAGGAAATGCATTCCTCAGTCTGAGTGTTTGGCGTCACACATTGTGAAGGTTTAATTCTTCAGTATTGTTTTAGATTCATCAATGTCTACAAACACAGGCTCGAGGGGGTCAGTCTGAGATCTTCCCTTCCTGAGAGCCCTATGGCTGAGGCCTGACATGCTGGGCATTGTGTGGGAACCACAGATCTAACCTGGAGTGAATCCAGTGGGTGCCTCCATGTTCCAAGTGCTGTGGCTGTGGGCTCTGCCTTGCAGCACGTTCAGAACTGTGCATATATGTGCAGTATTTGGCTCTTTTGGTGACATTGACATGATATTTATTATATTTCATTCCAATTTCACAGCTGTGATTGAGAAAAGAAAATGACAAAGATCTGAAATAAATACTGCAGCTAAGGTATTGCCCTGGAGAACATCCTACTGTAATGTTTTGTGGGAGGATATCTGGGGTGTTATAGGAAAGCTTATAATGGTCATGTGAGTGCTCCATCCATGACACATCCATGGGGTTGCTGTCTCAATGAAAAATTGAAAGGAACAACTTGCATTTGCTTTGCAGAAATACAGGCAAACCCAAACCTTGCTGTGACAAAAGGATGGATTTTGTGGTGCAAAATCACTGGGAATTTGAAGACACTGTATATGGTTGGGATCATCAGCTGGTATTTCAGGTCAGTGGTAAGAGAGATTGGAAATATCACGACAGATTTCAGAAGGCCTTTAGGAATCAGTTGGGTCTGAGAGGGATGCAGATGGGAGAAGTCCCTGTACTACTCTTGCCAATCAATGGACTCTGAGCCTCCTCTAAAGCAGGAAGGCTGTGGATGCAGAAGAAATGCAAAGCAGAAGTTGTCCCTGTGGGCCATGCCTGGTGTGATGTCCAGCAACCTGCTGGGCCATAGAAAGCCTACTTTGTCTACTGTTAGAGGATACTCTGGATGCATGAAAGAGTCAGAGGAGGAAGAAGTGAGAGCAGAACATGAGTTACTGGTTAGAAGTAGGTCTAGTAACAAATTTTCAAGTGTGGCATTTTTCCAAATGACCAAAGATAGCACTTCTTTGGGGAATATGTGTTCCATCAGAAATTCTCGTTTTGTTCATGGCAGCTTCTAGTGGAAGCCTGTTGGATTTTGGCAAGTGGTGTTTGGAAATGCCCTGGTCCCTGGGCCACTAGTGCTTAGTGCCCTAGTGGAAGCTGAGGACGGGGAACTCTTATGTGCCCTGGAGGTTTTCTGGTCTTCTGTGCTTCACTGAGGAGGCTTCTGGGAGCCTGAAGATGCATAATTTCTGAGATCTGAAATGCTGGTTTGAGGGGGATATGTGTGTGTATGTAAGACCCAGATGGGCTGGCCAGAGGCCTGAATGATTCACACCTAAAGTGCCCTGGCTCTAGACCCCAGGCGTGCAGGTCTTGCAGGCTCTAGAGAACTTGACATTAAGGTACAGTAGTGTATGGCTCTGGTGGTGCTTGTTCTTCACTGTATGCAAGGCTCCAACGCTGACTGATACAGGCTTCTCACGGGTTTGAGAGACTGATGAATTCCTGAAATTGGGGAGGAAACAAAAAAAGAAAACAGTGAAGAGGGAAAAACAATGGTGAAGAAGTGGAAGTCAAAAGCTTCTAGAAATAAAGAGAAGATTTAAGACTGGAGAAGATTCAACCACTGGTCTTTTCTGTATCAAAGTCTTAACACAAGTGAAATAGTGAGGAGGTAGTTTTATTTTTGGCTGTCACTTATTTTGAAGAACAGAGCAATAAATACTGTCCAGCTAAATGATGGAGAAGAATTATTCATCTGCATTATGGGAATATAAATAAAAGTTTACTTTGCAAGAAAAAAAAATACAGAAAAATAAGAACAGAGGAAAAAGGGGGAAATGTAGACTTTGAATCTGCAATCTTATACTGGTCACAAGCATGCAATTCTTGAAGGCTGAAGCATTGATAAGAGATCAGAATCTGACTGGGAGCTGAGCCAGGGAAAGGCCAGAGAAAGACTCAGAGTTTAATCTTGCAACGCAATGACCATTTGCCAGCAGAGCAAGCCAGCTCTCCTGCAGGAGTTTTGTGAGCTGTGCTGTGATGATGCCCAGGCTGGTGCAGCATCCACAAGCAGCTCTAAGCCCCAGCAGAAGCAGAGGGCCAGTGCAGTTCAAGGTGGGTGTCCATTAGAAGTAGCGGCGGTGTCTCATCATTGCATGTCCTTGTCACTCGGGAAAGACACAGGTAATTACTGGGACATGCCTGCTCTCTGCAGGACAGTGCAACACCCACGCTCTGTTCCCTGGGTCTTGGGAACATTTGCTGGTCAGGGGAAGATTTTAGCTGAAGGAAGGTCTGGTGGTGGTGTGGTTTTACTCCTCTGTGTTTCCCTGGCTGTGTCGAAATCTCTTTCTTGCTCCCAGCCCCACTCTTTCTCTTGGCCTTAATTCTCCAGGGACAGGCTGAATTTTCCCTGAGAGTGGGGAAATCCCCCTGTTTTTTTGTTTTGATTCATCTTTCCCAAGATAGTCAGCACGCTACACTTCAAATCCTTTCATGCTCCTTTCCCCTGGTGGGAGCAGGGTGCCAGGAGAGGAGAGCAGTGATGCTGATGCCAGGGAGCCACAGCTGCTGCGTGTAATGGGAGAAATGCCTCTTCTGTCCCCTGCACCCCCATGGACTCTTGGTAGCAGCTTCTTTTCCCTGGCTGGCTGGGACTCAGCTTCCTCTGCTTTTCTTTCCCTGGGGGAAGAACTGCCCCAGGAGCTGGTGGAAAGCAAGGGCTTTGAGCCCTGCTCCCTCTGAGGGTCTGGATGTGTCCAGGAGACACTAAGAAGCTGGCACGAGAGCCCAAAAAGCTGGCCGAAGAGCCCAGATAAAGGAGATGGCCAGGGCTGATTCAGCATGTGATCCTTCCCACAACACCGTCATTTTAGTTTTGAGTTGCCCTTCCACAGGAAAAAGCCCCAAAGCACAAAACTGTGGCCTCTCTGGGAGACCCCAGAAGCAGAGGGCCGAGTGTTCAGGGGATGCAAGTCTGCAGGAAGATGAGCCATCTTTTCCCTGTTTTCCTTTCATTCAGTCCCTGGGATGACACGTCCTTGTGCAGGCTCAGAGCGCAGAGCCGCACGCTCTGTGCCACCGCCGGGTGGCCGTGTTAGCGCTGCTTTGATGGCTGCGCTTCACAGAGGGAGAAGGCAAGCAGAGGTGAAGTTGCTTTAGGCTGTGCTTTGCCTGCCTCAACTTTACATTCTGACTTCGAGCCACTCAGTTGCTTTTATTCCCACTGCAGCAGGAGAGAAGTGCGGAGATAAAAGTCCTCTGGATGTCTCAGAGAAGAGAAGGGGTGTCACTTGGCGGTTTGTAAAAGCTGGCTGAGCAAAGAAGGTCACATACCTATGCAGTATCCTCAGGGAACAAGGTGTGCTTTTTCCCTTGCTCGTCAGTAAATGACCCAGTTTGTGGCAGTTTTTAATATCACATTGCAACTTTTTTTTCACTCAAGCAGATGGAAGGAATCAGCATCTTGGTGGCAATGGTCCATAAGAAGAGGCAGGCTGACCCAAAGCAAGACTGACATTTGTTTGCATTTAAAAATAGATGTGGAGGTTAATTCTCCCGTTAATTTTTTGCTTTGTCACTCAGTGTGTGCTGCTGCTGAGGATTGGAAGGAAACCGTGACACTGCAGCTTTTTCTTACTTTTCGTAATCACCAGCCACTTTGAGATCTTTCATACATATTTTTGTAGGTGCAAGTTGTCTATTAAACTGGACCAGAAGCATACTAAAATAAAATTTGCAATGGTCCTGCAGGCAGAACAAGAGAATAAGGTACAACACATGGTAGATACTATATTAATGATAACCAGACAGGGACCTCAGAAGGTTACCCAGTCAGCATTTTAAGTTTAGGGTATCTCATTAAAAGACATAACATTCGTGGGTTCAGTAAAATCTGCATTATCTGTGGATCTTTTTCCCAAAGCTTCTCTTCTGAAGCCTTCCATAACTCCTTTATTGCTTGCACTATCTGTTTCTGAGTATTATGCTGCCAGAGAACATTGGCTCAGTGGCACACTTGCATGTGTGAGTCAAAACAAAGCTGGTGGGAAATATATTCTAGGGCAGAATTGTCTGAAACAGACCACAGGTGAGCTGTCTTTGGGCATTAGTGTACCTGAGGAACTGTGCTGTTCTGAACAGCCAGGAGAGGCTTATCTGGGCTCCACACGTAGGCTCTGACAAACATGACCAGCCTTGCCCGAGGTGAGAGCCAGAGATTTCTGGGTAATCTGCTCCACACCATGTTCTCATAAATGTGGATGAAACTGAAATGAAATTACCTCCACATGGAACAGGAGGGACTGATATATTGTCTCATGAGTGTACAGTTGAGATGAAATCCAAAATGGGAAAAAGTTTGCAAAAAATGTGGGCAAGTGGAAATAAATAGAAAGATACAAATAGAGAAAAGCGAGCTATAGTACATCCTCTAGCAAGCTTTGCTGGATGGGACTGATGCCATGATGATTTTTTGCTTCTTTTATACCCCTTTTATACACTCTTTTGTATAGCTTTTATGTATTCTTAGTGCTTTTCGCCTACATAGTTATAATTCTTTAAGTTTGAAAACTTCCCTTAGGCGCAATATTCTGTTAAGCCAAGAAACCAAACATTCTGAAAACCCCAGACACCGAGGGCCTCTCCAGAACACATTCTGTAAACAAAGACAGGCCCATCCAGGGGGAGGGTTCCTCCATGAGGGGTCTCGCTGGAGTCCCTCATTGGGGAATCTTTGATAGATATGCTGATTTTTGCAAGGCATATAATTGTATACACATCACAGTGTGTGTGGCCATTTTCTTCGGTGGGGACTTCAGGGTGCATTTCGGTGCACCTAAGGATCCTTAAATAAATACCGAGGTAAAACCCTTTTTCCCTCTTAACTGTGTTCAGCTCTCTTAATTTTAAGACCAGGAAAAGGTGTCGGGACATACTGTATTACAGGTACTGCCATAATTAATCTCAAGGGTGAATGAAAGAACTGGAGTGGGCCTTTGGGTGCATAACAGAAATTAAAAATATTTGCGTTTATTGACAGATTGCTTAAAATCACTGTTACTTTAATGTACTGCTACACGTATTTAATTAGCAGCAATCCAATGGTAAGTAATGGTTCTCAGTTATTATGCAGGAGGAATACCCAATGCCCTTCTACTGAAACAATTCTCCTGGTAAAATTGTTTAAAGACGGATTGAACTGGACATTCTTCCTTCTTCCGCTTCAGCTGGTTTCCTCTGAAGTCTGAATTCGTTCTCTCCCACAGTCTTGCACAAAAAGTCTGGTGCGTGGAATGAACCCTGCACTGAGTGAGCAGAGCAGTGCCTTCAGTTCTAGTTAAATTGGTTCAAAATGGACCTAGTCCCAAAATTCTTCATTCCTGCATAAATCCTCATTCCCACTCTCAGAGTTTCTTGCTTCTCAGCAACTCATTTCTCCTTCCCTTTCTGACAAGCAAAGCATTAAATATAAATCTTTGCTATGACATCTATTTTTAAAGTAAGTGGAATAGCACCGAAGGGAATAGAAAGCAAAACTGAACAGCACTTCTGTTGTCTTTTGATTAAGCTCCCCCAGCTGTGAATGAGCAAATGCCATCAGCATTGGCTTCCCTTCCTGTGTGCCTGAAAGGTGAGATGCAGCAGGTTTGTTTGCAAGCGCTGGTTGCAGCCCTGGGCTGGACACCCCCTGGCTGGCTGTGCCTGAGCTCCCAGAGCGCCCTTGCGCCACCTGCTCTCACTTGGTCACGTCTGGCATGTCCCTGGGTGCAGGGCTGGCTGGAGTGGCTGCCGTCAGAGGTGTGACTACAGGCAGGGCCACCCCAGCTTGGCAGCAGCAAGTGTGTGGAGGCTCCTTCCCTCCATATGTGATATGGTTTCCTTTGGCATGCTGGAAGCTGAAGTGTGCCTCTTCCCAGATCGTGTGCTTTGGGAGTTGGCTTGTGCACGGCTTAGCCCCCTTTGGTGACCCATGACAGATGAAAGAAGCAGCCATTGCTTCTCTCAGCTATTTCTCAACTCAGCCACCCTTTGCAGACACATAAGAGTCCCCCAGCTCTGCTGAGGAACACCTGTACACTGTTTTTCAGGCACAGGCTTTCCAGGGATGGATTGTGTCTCTGCTTGGCACTGTCTTACATAATTTTCCTTCTCTCTGTGGCATTGATGGTGTGCACTTTCAAACCTTGTATCTTCTCCCCCTGGAAGAGGCTGGGTAGAGCTGCAATAAGAACATCAGCTGACAGCTGCCTGTGCTGCATCCCCCACACTCCCTCATCCCTCCTCTTATTCTTACTTCCTTTCTTCCAGGCAGCATTATTTTAAGTGTGGTTGGTTCATCTTTGGTGTCTCAAAACCTGTCCTCTTTGTTAGAGATCTGCTCCAGAAAGTCTTATACCTTTTATAACTTCCCTTGCTTTTATCAGTCCCCTGGAGAACTGAACTCTAGGAGGTGACTAGATGTTGGGTGCTAATAAGAATTGGAATAACTGGGATAGAAGCGTAGCTAACAAGAACAGAAGAGATGAGTCTCCAATAATGTTGCATTCTCAGCTCACTGCCAATGCCCAGTGTTTGGCCAGGATAGAGGTAAAGTACACGGGTGAGTAACAAACCCCTTTGAAGGCAGAAAAGAGTCTGTGGCTTGATATTAAACACGTGTAAGGAATCAACCACAATTAACAAACTGTTAACACATTGATTCCCCAAACTCGCTCAAGTGACAGTTGTGTGAAGTGCAATGTTGGTGAAAGAAAGTGTGATAAATAGAAACAGGATATCAGGAGGAGGTATGTTAATAGCATTAAACATTACTTGTCTGTTTTTGAAAGTGGAACAGTGATTTTTCCTTTTAAAGGTTTTCTATCCAGTGACAGATAAAGGTAGTCTATAGGAATCTGTTAAAATCAAGCCCTAACCTTGGTTTTCCATGTCTGCTGGTAGCAGTGTGGGTAACAGCGACACAGGAGATGTGAATAATTGATTTTACTCTGTCTCCCAGAGACAGTAATTTCCAGCAGCCAGCAGGTGAGTATGTACTTGCTGCTTCAAACTGGGTCCAGCTCAGAGTATGTGACAGCAATGTCTGGAGGGCTCATACTGCACTGTCTCTTAATTACAAACATTCACATGAGGCATTTCTCTTGCAAGACTCACCTGAATCCTGCATGGCTGTGCAGGTTCAGCTTTATTCCTACAGTGAATTTTTTCCTTCATTCTGGTTACAAAAAATGCTTCTGTAAATCCCTGCCTCTCCAGATGGCACAGACTCTGCAGCTCCCAGTTTACTACACATCACATATTGCAATTATTCATACCCTGTTCAGTACAAAGCTCCCTTTGTTCCAGAGGTCACAAACCAAGAGATTTGGTACCTGTGAATGGTGGCAACCAGAAGATCCTGGAGTGCCAGAATTGCTAAATTGCTGGTTGAAGAGTAGGCTACTCCTTGCACTTCAGAGACTGGACTTTCCAGCTACAGAGCATGTAGTGAAGGACATTGTATAAACCTAAAGGTTAGGGAAAAAAAGTAGGAAAAAATGCACACTGCATCCCTATCCCTGTATGTTCCCTCAAGTCTTCATAGCATCTGACAATTGTTTGAATGCTCAGTTTAGACAGAAAATGCCATGTTTACTTTTTTTGGGGGGGGAAGGAACAACTTTTAATTTGCAGATGTGTTAGCAACGCTGATGCATCAGGTGTTCCATGTGGGAAGAATTTAAGCAAGAATTATTTTCTCTTAAAAAAAGGTTTTTTCTCTCCCCTCTGCCAATCGAATAGGTCTAGTGTTTAGCTGGTAATCCAAGTCTTGTACCACCAGAGGGATGGGGAGGATTACAGACTGCTATTTTCTAGTCTGTGGATTGATGGCAGCGTCACTGATTTGAGGTGGGTGGTTTCTGGCAGTTAACATCTGCATGGAAGTGTTTGTCCTGTGGCTCAGGCAGGTACCTCCACAGACGGGTTTATCTCCAGGACAGAGAGACTGTTGTAACCAGCTTCTGGGTGGTGGTTTGGGTTCAGGCAGAGGGAGCAGGGAGGTACTGAGTGAAAGCAGATAGCGTGGAACGGGTGGTGTGGGGCAGGTGGAGTGAGTGCTGGGGAAGATGGTTGTTTTGGAGCCAATTTATTGAGAAGGTGGCTGAAGCCACAGGGCTGGGGTGCCACTGGAGCAGTAAGGGCTCAAATTCTCTCTGTTGTGTAGTAACTTGGCTAGTAGGGCAGTGATCCAGCCAGTCACCCAGCCAGGCAGTAACCTAGCCAAGTTCAGTTCCTTCTCTGCTTGAGGGGGTTTGAAACTGCATCCTCAGCCTTATGCCAGAAGTCATAAGGATTTAGTGGCTGGAAAAATAGGACATAGAGTTCAAAATGCCCCTGCTCAGAGGAACAATAGAACTATTGCCTGTTGACACTGCCTTCCTGTAAATAATGCTCTGGGGATCTAAGTTTCTATTTTCTAATTATTTTGAGGCTAATGCAGAGACAATGTAAACAACATTACTTTTGAGAAATTAAATTTACTGTCCAACTGAGTTGTGGCTGCTCCTCAGGATCCATGGAGTCCTGTTTGTTTGGCTGGTTTTGTTTTGAAATTTTCTTTGAAAACAAACTTAAGTTTCTTGAGGATAAACACTTTCATGCATTGGTAGTTAATCATTGAATTGGTAGTAGAAAAGGAGACGTCACAGTCCTTACTTTCTCCCCATTGCCTCTGGCCCCAAAGTGTGTAATCAAAGTTGTACACTGTGATTATGGTAGCTTAGGTCTTCTCTGCTCCCAGTAATGCAGCCCCTTTTGTCCAGAACTATATTTTTCACTGGTAAACACTGTGCTTCCCATCAGATCAGATGTTAAACTACTTTAATTGCAAGTAAAGAATTTTGCTGGCTAATTCTGTCCTCTTCTGATTTTCCATGTTCTTTGATCTTCTGGATCGCTGATCAGAATGTCACATCCCTTTTGTTTCTTGGCTAAATCCATCTTGTCCATAGATCTGACAAAATGTGTGGTTCCCAGATGCATTCCTGATTAGAGCTGGCCAGGAATTTCCTGGCAAAGCATGCCTTTGTTGAAAAATGCCAATTTATAAAATCTAAATGCCTTATAGATGTGTCTCTTCTTTGATGCATTTTCAGTGAATAATAGGAAGGTTTCAGCTTTTGGGATTTGCTCCAGATTGAATTGCCGTGAGTTTGAAAGTCCAGAAAAACCTGCCCTGAGAGGGGCTTTGGGGACTGCTGTACTCCTTATTCTATGGCAGTGGCCTCCCTGGGTGGCTCAGATAATGTGACAGCAGTTTGTTGAGTCCCGCGAGCCAGAACTTACAGGTGTGATATCCAGCTTTTAAGTTTCACATCAAAATGTTTCAGAGACCTGAAAATACTGACATTTTTTGTCGGGACTGAAAATGTCACATTCCAATTGAATCTCATACCTTGGTGGGAGATGGAAGAATACCTACATTCAGTCCAGGTGTACTCCTGAGTACACCTTTACCCAGTTCTGCAAAATCTGGAAATGCAGCTTTTAAAAACTGAATTACCCTGGTTGAAGAGGAGAATAAATCAAGGTATATTTTTGCTATTGAAAACAAAATCTTGTCTTGAGCTGCAGAGCCTTAGAGACTGAAAGTCTTTGTTTATCTAAAAGTCAGGCAAAACATAGGAAGCTTATTCAGGCAGTGGTAATGCACAGCGTGAGTGGTGGCCATTGGCTCTGTCCAGGAGGGTCTGAAAAGGACAGCAAGTTCAATCTCAACATCCATTAAATCTTTAACCTTTCTTGCTGTTCTTAATGGAAGCTGGTGGAAGAGGAAGTGGGAATATTTTAAAAGATTTGAAGTGCGGCCTTCATGAATTATTTTTCTGTGAGGAGATGAAATGCATCACTGTACAGGCACATTATGTTCTCATGGTCTGCCTTATTTAAAGAAACAGTCATAACAAGCACAGTCACAAAGCTTTATATGGTTTCTTTATTATTTTGCTCTTGTTATTGTGCCTCTGCGGGGTCTACACAGAAGAAAATCAGTAGATCAGCAGAATGCTGCTGCTATTGTGGAGCCTTTGTGTAGATCTGTGTGGCAGTAAAAATATGAACAATATTTCACTGAATCCCATCCCTCATTATTTTGGGGCCATTTCCTCAGCAGGCTGTCACACAATACTAAGGACATGTTGGGTTCACGACTACTTGAATGATGTGGAGAATAAAAGAATATATACCTCTTTGTGGAAAGAAAACCTGCCTGGGCCCAAATAGAAGGAAATCACCACAAATGCACCTTGTATCTACTTGTCTAAACAGACCTATTCATTTCTGTACAATACACTTTCCAGTCCTCAGGTTGTCTCTCAACCCATTTTTAAAAATCAGTCCATCACAATAAGCACACCAGGGATAGATTTTGTTGACTCACTTCTTTAAAGCTATCTTGTAAATATGCGACAACTATATTTGTGAGAATTCAGAGCTCCACATTCCCAGCTTAAAAGCTCAGTCAGTTGTCAGTTGTATCTCCACCTAATGCCTGACAGAATCACAGAAGGGCACAAAAAAATTTTCCCATAATCTGATTATGCTGGAAAAGTCCATTATTTGAATCATTCCATAGAAGGATCACCACAGGTTGCTGTTTCACCATAGATCACCACTCATCTCAGGAGCAGCAGAGGAGCCGTGAGTGCCTGGCATCTCCCAGTCCTGGAGGAGGTAACCTAAATATGGAGGCCATTTTTAGAGCCCATAGACTTAATGGATCAGAAGAAGGATACTTGGTATTGCAAAGCATTGCAAGGTAGCCCTAGGCTCAGTGAAAAGGGTACATAGAGGTTCAAGCAACTGCTCCTGGAAGAGCAGGCAACTGACCTCAAACTGCTGATGCCTTTCCTTAAAGCTTCTTATCATTCAGCATCCTGCAGGAAATCTACACTCTGGTGATTTAAAGCCCTTAGGGGGGCAGGGAAGCTACAATACTGGGATCATATCTCTGTCATGACTGGGCTCCTAATGGCATTTTAAATTTTAATCTTGAACATGCTGCCCCTGGAAACAGTGCCTTAATCAGAGACTGAAAACAGATTGATTTTGCAATGTCTTTTTTTTCCCCCTAGATTGCCTTTGAAAGTCAGAAAGCTTTTTTTGTATCTTATTTTCGATGTTTCAGTGTGAATATTAACTAGATACACTGTCACTTAATTGCACCATCCATGTTTTGTACAAATACATTTTCTGTCACCTGCACTTAGGCCAGTAAGTGCTTAACCTTTTTTCATATTGTGAGGATTATGAAACCAAGATCATTAACAAATTTATTTTAAGAAAATACAGCCCCTTCATCTAAATGTGGCTTTGTTACACAGCAAGCAGAACAAATGCTACTGTACAGTTAAACAAACTCTTAACAGGTTTCAAATAAACTGCTCTACAAAGCCACCCCAGGAGCTGGAGGACCTATAGATGGGATGGCAGCAGGATCAGGCTGGGTTTGGCCACCCACACCCCTTCTTTTCAGGGCTCTCTTCACAGACTGAAGCAGAGACGCCTGTGCTCTTGCCAACCCCCATGCATGAGACACAGGCACATTGCTTTGGCTGAGCTGATGCGTCTCTTGTGAGTGCCTTGCCTGTGCTACTGCCCTTGCCTGTTCCTCATTCAGTGTGGCTGGGGTCCAGCCAGCTCAGGTCACAGGCTCCAGGGGCTAAATTCATCCTTGCCAGCCTTTATAAAGGTGCTGCAAGCTGCCACCCCTCTGGAGGAATTGGGAATGGCAGAATGTTGTATAAGACCCAGAAAACACAATCTATACCTAGAGGCAGGAGCTGCACCATTCCTGTAGGGCAAGTTCATAAAATAGCATGAAAATGCTGGTTTTGAGCTTTTTTTGCTTTGTTGTTCTGAGAGGACCTCATGGGAGGAGGGCATATTTCAAAGGCAGTTAATTAAAGACTGCTTTGTTTGTAATTCCGTGTGGAATTGTCCATGATTGCAAGTTTGAAGAAAAACAATACACAGCATTTTGCCTTTGGTGCTGTTGCTGGTTTAAATGTTATGTTGTCCTGTCATATCCAGTAACAGGAGAAAGGAGGAACCCAGGTGAATGTTGCTACAGCTATTTGAAAATTAACTGCTTCCTGTTGAAGGATGATGAAAGTGAATTTTCAGGGCAGAAACTTGCCAAAACTAAAAAGCTGAAAAATGATAACATTTTTTATTTCTGTAGCATCACTGACAAGAAATATCTTCAAGCCAGGAAGCAAATAAATGTGACACTCAGCCATCCCTTTTATTTTTGGCAAACCATCAAAACCTGTTTCTTTTCTATTTAGAAAACAATTTTTCTTTCCTAATATATTTTAAATTTTAAATGAAAATGGGGGGTTTGTGGTTTTTTTAAAGTCTGTTTTGTGAAAAAGCTATTTTCTGTAGAACACCACTTCAGCTGCAGTTTCAACAAGCTCTTGTTGCTTCTGAACTCAGGCTTCCTGTGTAGTAACACATTGCACTGTTGGCACACTCCTCTAACTAACAGCCTATAGCATATTTAGTGTCATCTGTTCCTGTTTCCTTGGCTGAGACATGGGCATCGTGCCATGGGCATCTTTGTATCCTTGGATCACTGACATTTTTATTGTTTTTAAAAATAAACCTCCACTTGCAGCTTAAACATTCCTTACAAAATTTCTGTTTTTACTAAATGCTACTCCAGGTTTAATGTATTGATGTGATAAAAGTGGTGTGGGTATTGCTGAGCTGGTTGGCATCTGTTGTAAGATGGTGAGCATTTTCATTTTCACTGAAGGTCACAGGATGAGGGTGCTAAATACTTGGCTTTTTGGATGAATGCTACATATGACTGTGAACATTTGTTTGCATAGTCCTGGTTTAAAAAAAGTAAAAATAATTATTATTCTTTGATATAAAAACAGAGGTACTTATGTGCAAGCTAAATTTGCTATCACAAAGGAGCCAGGGCAGAATTTTTCTCACTTTCTGTTGGGAAAGGTAAGCAGGAAATCAGTATTCCTAAATAAAACCAGGTATGGCTGGAGTAATTATTTGTTATAATGGTGTTTTAGAATTACTCCACCTTCCCTGTGTTCTTTTGTACTCCCCTGGCCCTGGGACAGTGTTTGAAGATAAATCTAAAAGAATAAATCTGGATGTCACAAGGCATGGAATTCATGTACTCAAACACAACCGTTGAGACTACACATCCCTGGTAGGCTACACATCTGGTCTCTTTGCTGGCAGGAATGAAAAGTGAGCACTGCTGTGGTGCCGGTCAAGCAGGTGCTTCATGAGGTCACAGGAGTCTTGTCCTGGAAGAGGAAGGGTGGGAGGGTCAGAGAGGGGGCACAGATGGAATTGTTGACTCCCAGTAATCAAAGAGAGAAAGGAGAAAGTGGGGAGGGACATTTGAGGAGATGGTGTTTGTCTTCACAAGTCACTCCTATGACTGATGGAACCCCACTTTCTTGAAGATGTCTGAACATTTGCCTACTGATGGGAAGTAGGGAGTGAAAACCTTGTTTTGCTTTACTTGTACGCACATCTTTTGTTTATTTAAAATGTCTTTATCTCGACCCATGAGTTTTCTCACTTTTACCCTTCTGGTTCTCTCCCCCATCCCACTGGGGAAGAGTGGATGAGGAGATGTGTGGTGCTTAGTTGTCATCTGGAGTTAAACCATGATAGCGGGTTCTGCTTTTCCTATTCAAGTGTGATTGCCAAGACTAGAAAGCACCACTTTGGCTGTTCAGCACACTTCTCAGTTCAATATGCAATATACAAATTGACCACATCTCATTCTGAAGATAAGCTGTTCTGATAATTACCTCTTGGTGCCAGCAAATCAGATCTTACTTCATTTGTCTCACCTTGCATCTAGTCAACATTTTTTTTGTTGCTCTCTACCAGGTCTATTCTTTGTTTGCCCCTTCAGGCCTAGCTCTTCTCTGTTTTGTCTTTCATAAGGTGCATTTTGAGACCTTAAGGCTTATAACACAAACTTTTCCCTCAAGCCTTTTTTTTAATTTTCCTGTCTTCTCTGAATGTGCTCCATATCACCATGGACAACAGATCCATGCTATTCCCAACTGGCCATCCCCCTGTACAGCAGCAAAATCCCTACTCTAGTATTTGATATCCCCCCTATTTTGGTGTCAGGGCCTGAAGCAACCCTTCACACTGCTCAGTCTGACAACTCCCACGTGCCATCCCTGAGTGCCTATTCAGTAGGTGGCATCTGTCTCCTGCACTTTGTCATATTTCAATATTTTTTTTCAATGCATCAAGCCACTTTGCCATGCAATTGAAAACCTTCTATAAGGGCAAGTGTCTTCCTCATTATTTTCTACTCCACTAATCTCTGTAACGTGCAGGCTTGGTTGACAATGATTGTAAATCCTAGTTTGGAGCTTTATTCAAAACTTCACCTTAGAAGATGATAGGGGTAACAATTAATGTATGATATATGGGCTCACTAGTGCCATCTTTTTAAAGGCAGCCATAAAATTTCAAAAGCCCTTGTAGCTCTTTTAAAGTTGATGGCAGAAATATAAGTGACAAATAATTTTCTTTATATTTCTCTGAATAGGCTTTTGGAATAGTTTCATCTGTTATATTAAATAGTTATGACTGGAATCAAATTATTTTGATTTATTGAACTAAGATCCAAGTTATGCATAAATAAGTATGGTTTCTAAGCAATTGTGTGGACAGCTTCAAGGGACTAGTAATGAAATGTTGAAACAGGAAAATTTCAGAATAAGAAATTGTTCTTCATGTTTAACTTTCCAAAAAGCTTTCTCTTTAATTGTATTTGTTCTGTTAAAGACTTCTCTACTTAGTCTTCATTTATTCTTCTGTACTAGTCTCTCCTGTTAGCAAATGAATTCTTTCTCCTTTTTCCCTCATCACATTACTGGTCACAGACATGTCATAACATGATTTAGCTTTTTTTGGAATAGTGCAGAGTGGAAAATGTGATCAGAAAAGATTTGACTGTTCAGTCTAGTCTAATGCTATGCAAGGCAGGAAGTGCCTGAATGTTTTTGATGAGAAACAAAAGAAGGTTAAATCTTGTGAGATTTTTGGTACTTTTAATTCTAAGTCATTAAAAATGACACACTCCAAGGCACCGTAATATTGAGTTGAGGTTCAACATTTCAGGTTGCTTCTGAGAAAATTTCTAAAGCTAATTGGAATATTTCCTGTGGTTTGTTTTTTTTTTTTGTAATTTATATTATTTATTTTTTAAAAAATTAAATGGAAAGAAACTTTATTCAAAGACTTTGAAATGTGTTCTTTAGACTTGAGAAGGATAATTGGCTACATGCAAAGATGAAACAGGTATAGGACTAGGGAAAAAGTAAAAATGAAAAAGAAAATTGTACTCACATTAGAAAAACGATGACCTTTTAGGTCAAAAAGAAGTCTCAGCTCTGCTGGCTGGGCTCTGGTGTGTCTCACCTGTGGCTCTCAACCTGATATTTGCTGTGCAGCGACAAAGCTTCATCCTCATCAGAGCAGATGAACTGGGTATTTCTGACATGGGGAGTAGATGTCTCCTTGACTATACTGTGAAGTGACTTCTGGGAATAGCTTTATTTAGGATTGAAAAAAACCCCAATATAAGAACTTGAGCAAGCACAGGGGAGAGCTTGGCTTACATAAAGAGCTGCCTTTGTTTCTGAGTGGCTCTGTCCAGACTTTGGCATCTCCCTAGGGGGAAAGCTGACATGTTTCTGACTGCAGGGTTCTCTCTGGAACAGGGAGGATCCAAGGATACTATGCAGATTTTTATTTCAGTTGTGCCCCTTTAGATCACATTATGAACTCCATGCATGATAGTGCTGCATAATGCTGTGAACCTAGAGGTAGAATTTTTAAATAGAATTAAAATATTTGATGAAAGTTTTGTTGAAATTGATGCTACATTGTATCAACACATACTTTGCTTTCATGTAATATATTTGCTTTCTGGAAGCATAAACAATAAGCTGAAAAATTCTGATAATGACTTCCACTATTTCCTGTATGCTTGTGTAATCCTTTATTGTGAAAAAGCAGAGACTTTCCACTTTTGTATCCAAAAACTCTTAAAGATCAGAATTTTCAAGGTGCCAAATGTGTGTATTTTGAATTTGAATTTCAAGATATAAAAATTGGAAAATATGTTTTCCCCAAAAAGGAAGAAGAAAGAGGAAAGAGATACAGGGACATATTCCCTGACTCCAAATGAGAACAACAGAAGAAAAGTCAGCTATCAGTAGAAATACATTTTATTGTTGCCTGTAATCTGTGTTTTCCATTCACA
The DNA here is from genome assembly GCA_013400235.1 of Oriolus oriolus. Lineage (NCBI taxonomy): Eukaryota > Metazoa > Chordata > Aves > Passeriformes > Corvidae > Oriolus > Oriolus oriolus. The sequence goes on from VXBT01000736.1 coordinate 389,740, forward strand.
CCAATTTCCGAGCAGACTGGGGCCTATTTTCCATTTGTTGTATGTGAGTAACTCCCATTGTTGAAAATGGAAGGTATTTGTTGTATCAAAGAGGGAAACGTGGTTAGAATGTGATTGTAACTGGTTTTTTCCCCTAATTTTCTGTACTGTGTGTTATTATTTTGTGGAGTGCCATGTTTTTTTTTTTCCTGCAGTGTTTCTCATATTCTGAATAAGGTCAGCTTTCAGTAATTTCAAGAAGAAAGCCATCTTTTGCTGCAGTGTGCTATCATTTCAGGGCTCTCTGCAGGCAAACTTGCAGATCAGGATAGTTTTTTCCCCTTCAGTTTGGTCTCTTTCACTTTGTTAAAGCCATGCTGATGGTCCAAATGGTCTCTGCTCAGCTTCTGCATTTTAGTACAAACTGGGAGCTCACAGTGGTCCTTCTGGTTCATATAATCAATTTGAGGTTCGTAATTTTTTTTTATGGTAAAGAGCTTATCACATCACTAGGAGAAACTAGAATGAATTTCTCTGCTGGAGGTGAGGGTAGGTGGGAAGCATCACATTTTTATTACCAGAGCAATGCTGCTAATGATTAAAAAATTTGTTTTTTTCACTGAGCAAATTTATTTTTTCCAAACAACTGTGCAGATGCAGAATGATCAAATCTTGTGACATTTATTGACAAAGTGAATGTTGCCTTTAAATGAATGTGAATTGAGCCTTATTGAATAGCTTCAACTTGAAGGTGCTGAGTTGTGCCAAGCACTCAGTACCGTGCAGAAGAGCAACACAGATGCCGTCCTATTGCTTTTGCTTCAGACTTTCCTTGCATAGTCAGATTTGTGCTCTGATTGTACAAAGAGTGGAGTTGCTATTGAACAGGTGAAGTGTCATTCGTGTCCTTGTGACCTAAACTTCTTTTTTGGTAGTGTGTTTTATATTTTGCAGATTTAGGTCTTGTTGGAAAACCATGTGTCTTCAGTCTGAGGGATCCCAGGATGGAATTTGTCTGTCTTGCTTTACCTCTCCTTGTAACACCGAGGTTTTCATCTGAGCTTTCCATCAACTGCCTTTGATGGTCATTTGTGAGAAACACATGCTTTTATGTCTTCATTCTAAAAGCTGACCTAAAAGAGCTCAAATGAACACATCCTCCCTGGAAGAAGGATATTCCCTTGCAATTTCAGTGGTAGCCATATTTGCATGTCAAAATACCCAGTATGTGAGAAAATCTCTCTCAAAGGACAAAGAAAATCAATTGGCATGAAATGATGTGATGATGAAAGATCTCAGAAAGCCCTTTCTTTATTTTTTTTTTAAAGTTGATGTGTCTGTAGTTTAAATCTCTGTTGGCTGACTCCCTGGCTGCTTCCTTCTGGAGTATAACTGTGCACTGAAAATAAATCTGTCACCTGAACAGAGGTCAGTGACCTTTTTTATCCTGCAAACAAGTGGCCTGCTTCCTAAACATCACTGTAGGAGAAAAGGATGAAGTGTTTGAGCAACCAGCTATAAGAACCCCTGTCTCTAGTGTCTAGTCAGTTTTCCACTCACTGCTGAATGATTGATTGCAACCAGTCTAAGTGCTGAAATTTTGCTTTGCTAAATTCAGGTTTTAGGTAAGCCACTCTGAAATACATTGGAAAATTGAGACCCTTAATGTTCCTACCCAACCAAGATAAAGGAGAAGCTGTTGGATGTCAGAGAATGAGCCTGTGCAGCCTAAGGACAAGTGATGAGTCACATTCTGTACTGCTGTGGTGCTATAAGAACTGCTGTTGAATGCCAAGTCTTGTCAACTGTGAAATTACTATTTCTGCTTGATAATGTTTTGTTTCCAAGCAGGATCTAGATAAAAGGCAGTAACTGAACTTTTAAAACAAACCAGACTGCTTTTCAGACTTTTTCCTTTGGTCTTCAACCAACATATTATGGAAAGTTTTAGACTTGATATAACCTCAGCTATCACACAGTTTTCATTTTCCCCGCACTTCATTGCCTAATTTGGCTGAATTGATTGAATTTTAAAGTAATACAGTCACTATTATTTTGTCAAACTTGGATGTAATACTTCCAAAAATGCTTGCACATTGAAGTAATTTATATGGTAAGAGTAACTCTTGTTTCTGACACACCTAAAAAAGGATTTTTGGGTTTGGTTACAGAGTTAGACTAGCATCCTTGGAAAGTGAAAAACTCAATTTTTTTGCTAACATGGTAGAGGAAGGAAAACTTTTGACTTTAACAATGACTGCATAGCTGCCTCTAGGATAGTTCAGGTATCATCTGGATTTTGAGGACTGTTTGCTGAAAGTGCAAAAGGGACATTGGCTATCATGGAATTCTGATTTCTCTCAGTTAAACTTGTTAAGTAGCAAGGTACTTAGGCCTGTTGTAGTATGAAGCTTCTGAGCAGGATCCCTGAGTTTAATAAGCCTGCTCAAATGTCCAAGCACTTTGGTTGAGGTGGAGTCTATGGACATCAATTTTTGTAGGTTTCTATGCAAATATCTTTCTTATATGTGCATTTGTCCAGCTGTTTCTGATTGTCAGAAATCCAGAAGAAATTGGAGCTGTAAGAATCTGATTCCTATTTTTAATTGTGAGAATCATTCCGTTTCCCTGGTATTCTTTTCCAGAGGGAATAATGATGCTCATCTACATTGTGGTTTTTTATGTAGGCAACTAGGATGTACATCTTCTGTGAAGTGGAATGAAATTTCGAAGAATCATTTTGAAATAGTGATAGTGCCAGTGTGTCCTCAATAACAAATAGGTTGTGATGTACAGTTACCGAACTCCAAACTAAAATAATACTATTGGTTTGAATCATCTGTCCCATACTTAAGAGTGCTGATAATATTAATGTTAATATTTAAATATCTATGTTTTCACCATGTTAGCTTTGCATGAATTACTCAGTGATTTGTAAACTCTGACCTATCTGTGGATCATGAGATCTGCCTCATGAAAAGTTTAGTGATTAATTCTGCCACAAAATACTTTTATACAGATTGTCTTATTTTTTGACCTCTATTGGCAAGAAGTCAAACAGCCCAGCTCTAGCAAACAGGACTGAAATCACCAGATTCACTGTGATAAAGATGACCAAAACCCCAAGCCAAATCTGACAGGCGGGTTACTTGAAGATTACAAAGTGATGACTTAATGAAGCTTTTGAAAGACTACCAAGTCTAAAAGAGAAAGGAAATGGGTGAGACATTTCTTGAATCCAGATTTATCTTAAATGTTTTTCTCATTCTGCTGGAGCAAAACCATATCATGCAGCTTCTTGGCTGATAGGTTTGGGTAGGAAACGTCTTCAGCAATGGTTTTCCTGCAGAGGTATGGCCGCACGGTGCCGGCATCCAGAGCGCCAGGCAGGGCGGGATGAAGGAAAGGCTTCAGCACCACGGGCAGCTCCCGGGCAGGCGGCGGGGGCAGGCACGGCGGGACTGCAGCTGGTCATTGTTCGTCCGCCAAAGGGACGCAAACTGATTGCGGTGACCAGGAAGGGTCTTTTTGTGCCTGAGCAGAGGTGGCTGGGATGAGCCTTGGAGAAAGCACAGAACGGCAGAGCACGCTGGAAAGCTGGCACTGCCTGATGGAGCCTGCGCGATGGGAAAGAGATATGCCTGGGATATGGCGAGGAGGCGGGGCTAAGAGGCATCCAGCTGTGAGAGTGCAGCATCAAGGTTTGAGGTATCTAGCGTCATAATCTGGACTCAAACCGGGTGAAGATTTTTAATCTCTCTCTCTGCAGATCCCATTCCATGAGAATAATTCACAGGAGAAATACCGTATTACTCGAATTTCAAGAGATCTGTGCAGTGCAGCTAATGACTTTGAGCCTGCTGATGATCACTGAGTGACTGCCTTCAGATTTCTGCAGAGATGGCTTTGCATTTCACTTTTAAAAGAACCGTGGGGAATCACATATGCAGAGTCTGTGGAAAGAGCAGTAACTTAGCAAGGACTGGTAGTGAGGAGTTACCACAGGCCACAACAATAAATCTTTCTGAACAAGCTTGATTTCTCCTACTGTTCTTGCATATTATCTTTCCTGAGGCTCTCCGCCCATAAGGTGTCATGGAGCTGTCCTGACAATGAATCAAGTGTGTTAAGGAAGTGGTTGTCTGTAGGACTTGTCAATGTCAAATAAAGTATAGCAATTGAGGCAAAGGACTGGAAGAAGAGGTGGGACACTTCAAATGTGCAGCTTGTGATGTGCTGTTATGAAGAAATACATTTTCAGTTTCTGTCAAACAGTTCCTTTACAGTGATGGGAAAATTGTTAAACCATGATTTTCACATTTGGCCACTACCTGCACAGTCTGTATTTTGTCATCCTTAGTTTGAAGTGATTGTGATTCTTGATTTGCAGAGGTTTTGGCACAAACAGCACCTCCTGACCTCACTGGAACATGTCCATAAAAAGAGGATTCTAGGAACATATTAGATGATGCATAACTGTAGAGATTATGGAAGATCAGCTCATGTGAAACTCACAGAATTCCAGTTTACAGCTTCCGGTTTCAATTTTAACAATGCCTGTGCTTTAATATCTGTCACTTCATCTTCCTGAAGGGTAGAAAAATATAAATTTCTTCATATTTTCAAAACTCTTAATGCTCAGTAGAAGAGCATGAGATATACACTCATAGACATTATAGCTGTCATTACCCTTTGCAAGCTTAAATGCCATGGAATGTAAAGGAAGAATGAAAACCCAGGCTAGAGCAACTGAGAAAGCAGATAATGGCATTAATGTTATTTTACTTTTTGGCCACCTGTTGCAACACAGCCAATGCCAGCAGTGACTGAAAGTCATTACTGTTTGACAGCTGCTTTGTGTGCTTTGGAAAATGACGGTGTAATTGTTCTCAACCTCCTTTCTTGTGGACAGGTGTCCATGCCATGATTAGCACTAATTGGCAATGTTGGCAGTCACAGAAGGAAAACTAATGAAAGAATGAGCATGGAGGGGGAATAAATTTCTCAGCTGCCAAAGGAATATGCCTGTCTATATTCTTGCCTGTTCTGGGAACAGAATGTGAGCTGTGTGTGTCCCCTCTTCCCAAATGTATTGTTTAGGAGAAGCCAAGTTGTTTTAAGAGAGAGAAATACTGGGTAGTTTAAAAAGGAATTGAGGCTGCCAGTGGAAGAAAGACCTGCTTTAGGAATTTTTAAACTTGTGCTTGATCAGTTTGTTTATTTTAACTTGGTTAGAAGGTAAGTCTTCAGAAAGGGGGCAAATGTGGAGAAAGAGCTTTAAAAATATAGCATCCCAAGGAAAACTCAGGTGTTCTTTTTCCCAAAAGAGTAATATCTAGTTAGGATATCATCAAGTCTGTCTCTGGAATGTTGTTGTCATAGTCTTCACGACATAGTGATGTCCGTCTCACAAACAGCCCGCTTCCATTCACTGTCTCCATATAAGTTTATATGGACTTATACGTTGGGATTGTAGAGGACTGTTGGTAGATATAATACTAGAGTTTGCCTCATGTCTGCCATGTGAACACTCAGACATCCCTAACAGGATTGGGGAAGACCATATGTAGCAGATGCCAAAAATTTTCTACTCATTTGAATCAGCAGTTCTCTGGTTCTGTCACTTTGTGACATAGCATCTGAATTTTTGGTGAAAGTGGATGTGTGTATGGTCTCATTAGTAGGAAAGGATCATGGTGGCCAGAGCATAATGACCTACTCAGGAAGTTACATTATTTACTTTGAAAAAAATCTGGATTCTGGTGTCATCTTCTATCCTATTTGTTTTTCCTTCCCTAGACACCTTGAAATTCTCACCTATTCTGTTAAGTTTGTGTTGCTAAGTCAAGACTTTTTCAGACCTAGCAGTTCTACAAACCCTGAAGCAATCACCTTTGCCATAAATGTTTACAGTGATGTCTTTTCCTGAAGTAGAGGCTGATAGGAGCAAGTTGATAGCATTTAGAGACAGAGCCAAACATACCATAAGCATGTCCAAGTGTGTACATGATTTTGCAGTACCAATGAAAAGTAACCCCAGACCTCCTGGAGCTCAGCTAGGGGCAGCTAACACTGAGATATAGTAATGCACATTTTTTAGCTCCCAGATCAGGTCAAATTGAAGCATGTCTCTTAAAAAGGCCATGGGAAAAGTAAAAATAAAGAAAGATGAGGATTGTGCATGAGGAAAAATATCATTCCTAGGAAGTGAATGTGGGTGGAAGAAGGAGAGCTGAGTTGGTGTGGGAAAGCCTGATACAGTTGTGCTATCATGCAGGAAAAAGGGAGAGGGGCCTGCATTGATTCTTGTATATCATTGCCTTCTCCTCAATGACTTATCAGCATGGAGCCAACTGCTCCTTGTATAATGGATGTACTTTCTGTAGGATCGATACAGGCTCATCACACAGCTGGCAGCATTGAACATCTTTTCTGCCTCAGCCTGCAGCATTTATTCTCTCTTGTTGCTTATCCCACGTTATGTGTTCTGATGACATGGCAATAGGTTTTGTTGGGTAATGGTAAAAAAAAGCTCGTCTCCACACAGACATGGGAGCACAGATGAACAATGGCAATGTGGGACCTTTATAATACCCTCCTAAACCCTCCCCCAGCTGCTCTGGGACAGTGGCCAGTCCTGTGGTCTGAGAGTGACACCCATCACAATGACTCAGAGGAAGGAGTCTCTGGATCACCTCTTGGACAGCAGGGATAGCCTTTGGGAATATGAAACTTACCATGAGAAGCCAGAAAGCATATTTTTGGACTGCACAAGAGTTCTATTTCATCTATGGGATGTTTTGGAGAGGAATTAAAAGTGGAGAAAGGGATGTATCTAGCTGATTTGGGGAGGAAAAGAATTTGTGAAAAGGGAGGGGTAAAAGGCTGGTTCCATATAAAAAGGTTGCTGGTCATGCCTGGCTCCTGGTCTTCTCACCAAATTCCATTACTGTTTTTGAGGGTGAGGAACTCTTTACTTTGTGTGCATGTGTGTGTGCATGTAGGTCTGCTCCACCAACTGGAGTAGGATACAGGCACAAGGGGCATGTGAGGCAGAGATCACTAGGAAACACTAAGCCAGTCCAGCTGGTGACATAGATAAGTGACCAAATATTTAAGCAGCCATAAGTCTAAGCCAGATACTAGAGTGACCAGAGGGGCTGAGAGCTGACTTTCTAGAGGGATCAGAGGCTCTGAGAAATTCCAGGGACACTGTGTGAGCATGGCCTGAGGGACCCATTTCGTGTGTGTGTGTGGCTTGCTGGATTTTTACATACGTATGTGCTGTATACCTGTGTGCAGGGACCTGCTGGGAATACATGGATCCTGGCTGGATCTGGAGGCATGGAGATGCAGCAGCCTTGCCTCTTTTGGTCTACTGAGTTTAGCACACCCTAACAGGTTTTATTAAAGTTATACTTAGTACACCTGATCATCATGAATGCAGAAAGAATCCTGGCAAACTCTATATTTGTGTATTGCCAAACTTTGGGAGAACTTAGGTATTTTCCCAAACATGATCTCCTGAGAATGAGGAAAATAGCTCATGGGAGGTAAAAGTTCTAAAACAAAGGAAGCAAGAAGAAATAAGAAACATTATATTTGGGCCGGCCTTCGCTGTGGTATATTTATTCTTATTTTCTAGAGAAAGTTAGTCTTTTTATATTTCTATTTCTTTTTAATCATTAAAGCAATGACAGAAAACAAAAATGTAAATGATGTATTGAGGTTAGCTTTTCTGGAGAACAGTTCCCTTGCTTCCCTTGCTAAAGTGCCTATAGGTATTACTCTTAGGATAATTGTAGCATTTTATCATGTTGGCAGATCCTTTATAATAATTTTTGTTCCCATTAAGCAACAATAGATGAAAGGAAACGTTGGCTCAGGACACCTGTTGGCAGCCTCACAGTTGCTACTGAATAAGAATTGCAGCAGCAGTTGTCACTGCTGACAGGATGTCACCGAAGAGAGAGCTGGCATTTTAAGGGCTGCTGTGTGTTTGTAAAAGCTTGGCCCAGTCTGAGAGCTCTGCCTCATCCTCCTAGCATGGCTCTTGTTTTACTTGTTGCAGTGACAGGAAGCAGGTGAATCACAGGACAAAACCCGCATACATGGGAACATGGATCCCAATTCCATTTCTATGATAAAAAATAAAGGGTTAGGATGAGTGCTTTTCAAACCTAAGACAGTTATTTTCTGATTTTATTTACAGTTTTTTATAATGCAGACATTTAAATAATTTTAGGATAATTTACAATATACCCAATAGTGAAAGTATTTACTCGGTGAGTATGGTAGTAACATTATTTTCAGAAAAAGGAAAAAATCTTTAAGTAAATCCCCACTGTATGGTGTTCATATGTTGCCGTGAGTGCTGCTTCTTTGCCTATTTTTTTCTGTCCCAAAGGGGTAAAACTTCAAATTGAATCGAATCACTGTAGGGTCACACCCCTCACATAATTTATAAATATATACTGTGAATGAGATTATGTTTTAGTAGTGGCACAAGCTGGTTAAAATGTCATGAATTCACATGAAACATTAGAGAAGCTTTGAAATGGGGGGCAAAGCAGCAGCCAGAAGGAAATAAAAGTCTTCTCAAATGTTACATAGCATCATTCTGAAAACTGTGTTACTATAATTATAGGGCAATGATACTTTTAAAAAAATTTTTGATATGAAATTGTATCAGTAAATATTCTGTGCTTCTTAAGTACAATCTCTCTCATAGCAGTCCTCACACAGTATGACTGAAAGCCAAGATGTTACATTCTTTTGCAGGGGACTCAGCTTTGTGAATGTCTCTTAACCGAACAATTTTGTCTTAGAATATTATGGCTTCTGGTAAGAGATATCCTGTGCCAGAACTTGAAGGATAAAACTGAGCATCTGTGAATGTAGGAGGAGAAATAATATTATTGAAACCAATTTCTTAAGAACAAAAATAATGGTAGCTAGGGGAAAGTCAGGCTAAAGTTGAGGGAGAGTATCCAGCTCCCCTGACCTCTCTGCCTGTCTTCAGGCTGGCACTAGGGGTTACACAGCTCCCCTCAACTCTGACACTCTTACACGTTTTTGTATCAAGCATTATTGGTCTGGCACTGGGGCAATACACTTTCAGGTGACATACATTTTAAATCTTAGAACTTCTGTACTCTACTTTTTAACTCTGTTCAGCTTGATGCATTGATTGCCAAAAGCTTTTGCTTTTGAATAATTCAAGAAAGTCAGCCGTCAGTAGGTATGTAATTTGGAGAATTGCCTTTGTACTTTTTAAAATCCTCAAGCATGTGCCAGCAACTGACTGAAGCTCAATTTTAAGTTATGTACTAGAGCTCAACTTGTACTGAGTTGTATTTATATGAATAGACTCTATGGGTTTAGACTTCGCCCATCAGTTTTTAACAAAGACTCCAACAGCACATAGAAGAACAGTTTCATGTCGTGTTATTGAACTCAGAGCTGATGGGTCTGAGGATTTCCATCAAGATCTTCACTATGTCATGACACCTGAATGTCAATGATGCATTGCTGTAAAGCTGTGAGCATTGCCAGTCTAATTTTTTGTTACTGTAAGGCACTAGAGCCACTTGAATTCAATCATGGAGTCAAAAGGTAGGAACTCTCTAAAACAGGGAGAGAGAGAGTGAAAAACTTTCTTGGGAAACGTGGGCATCCTGGATTACACACAGCTGAAGTATGGATGCAGAAATTAAGAGCAAATAAATAAAATATAAGCTATTACATATAATTAATCTGTATAAACTAAAACATATGGCTCATAAGCACATGACAAGATTAAGCTGAAACCTGATACATGTAAAATGAATGCATATAAAAATAAGTCTGGTGAACTCAAGGCTTTAGCACACTAAGTAACTCCTGAACAACACTATGAGCCTTATGGTCTCCTTGTTACTGAGATGGTGCATTGTTTTTCTTTTGTATTATGACATTGCTGCCTGGGAATCAAACCTTTGCTGTGTTCTGCACTCTGCAAGGATGTGATATGTAGACCTGCAGAGCCCATGCTTGCTAAAAAGCTGGAAAAGGATTTTCATGCATGCCAGAAATATGTTGCAAATGTAACATATTAAATCTACATATACATTTATATAAAAATGTAAATATAGATTTATTTGGGTCTGGACTGCATTTTTTTCTTTGGTAATGGGATACATAATTTTTAATCTTTTGAAATGTGGGGATTAATATGTCTGTAATAATTACAGGAATGACTAACAGCAATTTCTCCTTTCCAGTACACATTCAAAGCAGTAGAATACAAAGCATTTAGCAAGATGCCCTTCCTCTCTTCTGCAAGCCACCATGTGAAGGAAGAAACTAAGAGAAATGTGGTGAGGCAACTACACCAGTGCCACCAGGATGATTATGTTTCCCTTAATCTGAATCCAGACAAATCTCTTGACTTGCTAGAATCTGCAGTTAAGGGGAGAGGAAGAACAGGATGCTAAAGAGTTAGATGAGTGTGGTGGTGTCAGCTTTGGAGGGTTGGCCTGAATTTTACGCCCTCAGTCATATGTCCCTCCCAATCCTGTCAGAAAGAGACCTCTGTGCTCATGACTTTTATCCTACTGCAGGGTCAGTTCGCATATGATCCTTATTTTCCACTTTTCTGGTCCAGTGTCCCGATTTGTTCCAGCAATGGGATGATGGCTGAGTCTTTGTGTAAGGCAATTACATTTGAAAAGGCAAATGCAAAATTTGCTTGAGTTTCTGTTAACATATCTTCTGCTGTGTACAGTCTCACTGAGGTAGAGGTCATAATTGTGGATGAGGTGGGAAAGTTAATTGTAAAGCTGTAGGTGGTTTTTTTAGCTGTTAATTTCATTAATTTTCTGCCCTTTGAATCATGAGAATTGCCCTAGCTTTTTCCCCCCCCCAATATTAAATTATTATGCCACTCACCTCCTTCCAAACTATATTGTTTTTCCAGCTCTACTTTTGTTTCCTAACACTCCATTTCTGCTTCTCCTTCCTTCATTGCTCCACTCTGACTTCCTCCATAAAAATGTTATTTTCTATTTTTCCCATTCATCATTTCCTGTTTTTATCCATGCCACGTCTTAAGCTTCTCTCCTCCTTAATGTTGTTACCTAGCCTAGAGTTCAACCTTGCCTAATTTTGCACTCTTCCTGCAAACCAGCCATGTAGCCATTGCTGAAGAAGTAATGCATAACCTGTAATAATTAGCAGCCTATGAAAAGCTTTGACATTATAATTTCTCCCTGATGGTGGGCTGAGATGTTGACTTGAGCGGAAGTATATTTTATTTACCTTTAAAACAATTGTCTTGCCTAATCACAGTCATTTTTCTTCAGTTTTGAACAGCAACCTTGGAGCTAGATGTGGGACTATGTTTCATATGGTCCTGTGCAGGGAGGTAAATCATAGCAAACACCTTTGGGCTTCTCTAGTTCCAACCCATTATTGTGTAGTGCAAAGGAAGTAGAAGGTGTTTACTGAATCCTAATTAACACTGTGCAAGTCTCTCAGAACATTTTCTAGCTGTCACATGAAAAAGGGAGATTTTCTTGACCCTTAGTGTTTGATTTGTCTGTCAGCGGCCCAGGAAAGCCAAGACCTTTGTGCCTGACCAGCCTGAAGGGTCCTGTTAGGGGGACCCTTCAGCGAGCAGTCCTGCTGGGTCAGAGGCTGGCCTGACTGACTTCTCCAGGAGCACACACCAACAGCATTAGGGAGAACCCTCAGCAGGCCTTCCGCATTGTTCGAGTATGTTCCCTGCTGCCGGCGTCTGCCAGCGCCCATGAAGGACACACACTCACAGTTTATGGAATAACACTCTTTACCAACAGAAAACTGTGACAGGTGAAGGTTTGAGGACTGTTGGTGATAGTATCTGACTGCAACAATGCATTCAAAGCAATGCACAGACAAGCTTCCAATACTCAATAAAAGCATTCAGCACGCACAGAGTGTGGTTCGTACCCAAGAGGCATCCCTACTGGAAGGAGACAGGTTCAGCTCGCTGACAGATCTCAGCAATTAAAATAGAGTCTCCCCCAACTTTTCCCCATTCTCTACTTAGTTTTATACTATTTCTTCATGTTTAAGTGGAGCTTGAGTCACTCCAGTCAGGCATACCTTGGATACTGATTGCTGTAACTTGCTTTGCTCTTAAGGGTACAGTCAATAAAATAGAGCACACCCCCAGTGAGGGGTGGTTGTACCTTGCAGGGATACCTTTGGGATGGAGGTGTGTGCTAATATTACAATTAGGTTTTAATGAACCAAGTTCATCTGAGGAGAGTGATTTCACCACAGCTGCTGGCTTGACAGCAAGACATCTCCTTTCTCCCCTGGCTGACAGGTGTTATGGGGTTAATCAGCTACAAAGCACCGCTGAGTTCCCCTCCCTGCAAGGATTCCAACAGAGCCTAGCCATGGTGTCCCCACTCCTCTCCACCCTCCATTCCATCCCCCTTAGCAGGTGCTATGGTTGCAGATTGTGTGCCCATGGAATCACCGTGGGATAGATTTCCAGCATGCCAACCACATTCTGTCCAGGGAGCAGCAGCTGTATTTCACCCTGTAATTTCTGTACTGTTACAACTTCTGTTAGGATGTGAATATAACCTCTCAGTTTCCTATAATTTTACCCCCAGACATCTTTCCACTTTAATTAGTAAGGCTTTCTTAAAACCCAGCTAAATCTGGGAGCACTGAGCTTCACAGCCCTTTCATACAGGGCTTGTACCAGGCAGACCTTATAAAAAGGCTTGACTAGGATGTAGTTTTGATATTTCAGTATGCCATATTAAGTAACTTCCAGAGCTTCTATTATTGCTTAACTTGTGAGAGTATTTACAGAGTCTTTATTAGAAGTAGGTTTCCAGGTTTCTCTGCTTTTATCTTGCCGCCTACGGTATTTAGTGAAGTCTAACTTGGGAGGAATTTTTTTGGCTTTATTCTCCAGTCCTAACAATGAGTCCATGATGATAAATTTAATTTAATTTATGTTTTGTCATAAACTGTTACCTTCTTGACTTGTCTGTGTAATACGCAGCCTCACTCAAAAGAGCTGTTGGATATGTTTTCAATTGCTTTATGTGAGTCATTGTTCTAGAGGGAGCTTTTATTATGGACTGAATACCAAGGATGATAAATTTACATGTATAAGAACAGATACATGCTCTATTAGATTTATACCTGTTTCCTAAGTATGCATATATTCACACACAAATATACATTTACATTAATATGCATACAGACTCACAGGGTCTTGGAGACAGGAGGATAAGAAGGAGACATTGGGATGCTGCCAAGAGGAACTACAGTATCTTTGGTCTGATTATTATTCATAATTTATTCCTGTTGCTGCATATGACAAGGTTGCTCCCACACAGTTGTCCCTCTCCTTCTTGCAGAGTCACTTAGGCTGCTTGCCTTTGCTCCATGCTAAAGCTGCAACTTCAAAAACCACATGATGTGACAGAGGAGGAGGAAAAGCTGACTCTGGACATGCTGAAAGGTCAAAAAAAGCCCATTTGAAATAATGAGCTGAACACCTACCCTATTTCACCTCCTGCAAGAACACGAGCAACTAATCAGAAAATAACCAAGTACATGGTACAGGGAGAACAGTTTATAGACAGGTGAGACTGGACCACAATAATTAGAAAAGTAGACCAGATCTAACCGGAGACCTTCCTGCTAGAGCCATAGAAGTTAGGATTAAGGGGTGTGTGTGTTTGCTTGTCTGTTTGTTTCTGGCAACTGCTTTATGTTGCAGGGGGCAGGCAGGACAAGCTGCTCAAGCATTAGGTCTCAGTGCATCTTGCCCCGCCTCGCCATCTGTAGCATGTGTGGACATATCTGAATCAGTCACACTGAGCTCCAGCTACATAGCCAAGGCATTTTTTGAGTTCAGTTTATCTCCTGGTTTTAGGTATCTGCTTTAAAATGAATGCTGCTCTGGTCACGCCCTCTCCTCTCCACTTCCTGCAGTGAGGACCCTGCTCCTATGGACGCATGCAGTACACGCTGAAGACGTCTGCATTGGATCCAATGACTTTCAGCTGAGCTTTGGGAGCTGGCTGTGCTTCCTTTTGCTCTCAGTAAGCATGAGGTTAGCTGTACTGCCAGCACTATAGTGAAAGATCTGGATTAGGGTAATTTACCTTGTATTTGCAGTAGGATATGCCTGCACATGTGGCTGGTCACTACTGTTCCACTGAGGGAAGCTGTCATGTGTGATGCAGTTACCCTGACAGGAAAAGTGCTTCCATTACTACTTTTTCTGCTACTTGAGTGAATATCAGCCAATGTGACAAAGCACCTTAGATTTTTCACTGGTATAAGCTAAGGCTCTGCCAGGAGTTGGCCCTGTGGTTGTGTCTGTGTGCAGGCTCAGATCTGGGACCTGTGGAAGTATCAGTGCAGGAATCTGCTGGGATGATCCCAGGGGAGTGAAGTAACATCAGACATCAGATGGGTGAGGGATGAGGGGCAGAGTCGTTTAGAGAGTGAGTCAGAACACACAGGGTAAACTTGCTCCACAGTGTTAACTCCACAGGAAACCATAATTTTGGATGTCTGAAATTTGATCCTGGCAACCATGTACACCTGAGAGCAAATGTAACTGATAAATACACTTAGGTAAAACAAATTGTCATTATTTGATTTAAACTATTAAGAGAAATAAAAAAAAAAAGTAATTTCAAATTAGTTTCTGATTGCTATGTTTTGCTATGTTGAATTCTGCCAAAACATTTCTTTTCATTTTCAAGTTCATCTCTTTCACCTCATCTGCCTGGGAAACTGTAACATTAAAACAGAACAAGGACAAACTTCATTTTAAAAAGCAAGCTGTGCTTCACATCTACTGTCACTGACAATAGGCAGCTTTTGATATGTGATTCTGATAGCATCAAAATGAGAAAGCCTGGCAGTGATGCCCTGTTTGGTAATTTTAGAAGGAGGTTTTGGAGCTTACTTTGGGCTTTCTGAACTATTTGAATTATTTACTGGCAGCCACAGGCGAGTGGCATTTTACAGGGTGTTAAAACCAAGCTTTGATATCTGAAAATAGCTCCTTTGGTACAGTGCTTGTCTTCCTTGATTCTCACATAAGCTGCATATTTATCGTAGCTGAGTGATAAATGGTAAGATTCTGCTGTTTTATATGCTGTGGAATGACAAGGTCAGTTTTAATTAAGCTGAGATCAAGCCCAGTCTGTATTGCACACTTCTGATTAGGTTGCTTCAAATTAACATAAGTTTTTGGAGACTTCACTGAAGTCAGTGGTGTTAAACACCAGCTGTGCTGGCAGATAAGCGTGGGATATAAGAAGGAGATAGAATTCACATTGAAATTAGCACTTGGCACAATATAATTCTCTGATTGCAAACTATGCGAAGTTGCCTGCGCTAATTGGTTGATTTTATTTGAAGCAGATGTTGTTAGCTTTCCCACTAATGATCTGGAGAGAAATTTTTTTTGAAAGACATGCCATGTTAGGTTCTCTGCAGTATAATAAGCTAATTACAACTTTAAGTACTTTCAGTAATTAGCACAATGTGTATAAAGTGGTCCTGATCTTTTCACCCTGCTGCATTATTGTTAGGACATGTAAAAAACAAAAAAAGGAGAACTAGCTGGATTTAGTTTCCCCAATCTAGCTTTTTGTTTTCCCAGACTTTTATATTAAGGGGATAATGAGCTAGACTTTTATCCTTATTTTTAAGCACACCAAAAAGATTTAAACCTTTCTCCTGTTTTGCTTTAACTCTCTAAATCAAATCTGTTTCGTTTTATCGATGTCCACTGAGGTAAAGTCTTCCAGCATCTTAAAAATCCCATTAGTAAACAATTCTGTACAGCAATGGAGTATTTGTTCTCTATTAATTTATTTAATCACTTGCCCATGGATTACCAAGATCTAAAGTATATCTGACCTATAGCAAGAAAACAAACAAACCCACCCTGGAAACTCCCTTCTTTCTGGAGCAATTGTGCTCCTTGTGGTTTGTACTGTTGGTGATTAAAACCTGCTGGCAGTTTGCAAAAGAGATACAAGAATACCCAGCAAGTGACCCTGCCTGCAGAAAGCAGGAAAACCAAAATGAGTTATATGAAAATGGTGAGTCAGACATTATCCTCATAATCCCTTCTGAAATTCAGTATGACTGCTGCAGATGGTGAGTGCACTCCAGAAATGGCTGTTGTGAGAATACAGTTTAATAAATACTTCAGTTTAGCTAGTGGTCTCCTGACGTGGTTTAGTGAAACTTGCTCTTCAGAAACCTCCACCCGCTATTTACACTGAAGATGCTTTCACTTCTTAGGGGAAGTGACTGGAAGCCAGACAGAACCATTTACACAAATATGGTCACATTTCCCAGTTCCCTGGTTTTGTGGGCTGAGGAATGACACGCTCAACTGCCTTGGACAAGTTATGCTGTTTCAGGAATACCTCCGTGGCCCCAGCCACTTGTGTGACACACATACGCTGCCAGAGTCTGGTGCCATAAGGCATTTCCTTGCCACCACCTGAGAGAAGGGTCAGGGGGCTGTCCCTTCAAGTTTGTTTTCTGGGAAAATGATTTATTGGCTGGAACTGCAAGGGCAGACATTTCCAGGCAGCAGGAGCCTTCAACAGGCGTTTTGTGGTGGGCTGTGGACAGAAGCCTGTTCAGGTGGGCTGAGCCATGCTGTTTGCAGCCCCTGCCCTCAGTGACTGCTTGCAAAGACTGGCACAGCAACACAGAGGGGACAAAGTACAAAGCCCACAAAGTATTTTGGGCTGGCATGTGTAGGGACATCTACGACACTGGAGGGGTAGGGCAGGACGGAGCTGTTGGTGACACTGAGCAGTTCGACTGGACTCTCGCTGTCTGGAAGGATCCTCTCTGACAAAATCCTTCAGGCCCAAATGTTTCTTCTTTAGGTGCTTTTAACTACAAGTCATATCTGTGAAAAGTGTTTCTCCTTGGTGCAGAACAGAATAGTTTCAACCCATCATGTTTTTTCCTTTTTTTCCTTTTCCTTTTTTTTTACTGGTTTTCAAAAGAAATGTCTTTTGCAATTAGGGCATGGGTTGAGTATCCTTGTGTTCCTCCCTGTAAAGTGCACATAAAGAAGGTGTTCAACAAAATCTTGTATTTAGCATGTCATATTTCACTGAGATATTTTCCTGGGTCAGAAAAAGTGACACAAAGTTTAAAATATTTATTTACTTCCATCAAACTTTCTCCTTTTAAATAAACTGGTAAATCTACATCTTAAGAATGTGGGTGAGAAAAGGAAATATTTGTCATCAGGGCAGTGGTGAGCTTTAAGGAAAACTCTTGAGTTAGCACTAAATCATCACTCAAAATAAACCAGAACTTGATTTCTGTAACTCCTTGAGACCAAATTAATTACTTTTATTGCCTTGGGCAAATCTTCTAGTTGTGGGTTTAAGCTAAAGCAAACATGCTACTTCCCTTCAGTCTGAAGAATTGGCAAGTAAAGATTCTTTGTTATTTTAATCTCATGATTCAATCTCCTGCTGCATTAATTTGGTGATTTGACTAATTGGTAGTTTAACCTATTATTAATGTTCCTCCATTAATTTCCTGATGCAATTTTAATGACATCTTGATGTCACTATTGAATTAAAGTCTGTTTAGTCTAAGAAAAAAAGGAAAAGTAAAGCAGTAGTTTTAGATGTTGTTATCTATTTGCTGAATTTTAATGTCTGTCTTCATTCTAATAAAAGTCTGTATATTTTTGATATAGCAGGTTGGGTTTTAATCCTGAATAAAGCAATTCATTTTCCCAAGAATTTCTGTGATTTTAACTGAAATAAACAGAGTGCAGTACACTGTTTGTTACACTAGGTCCTACTTCAAGGACTGCGTGCAACGCACGCAAGAGTCTCCATGTGAAAAACAGCTTCTTTGTCAAGTGGTGGTGACCGTGAATATTCCCTCTGGACTACAGGCAAGTAACAAAGCAGAAACTGAGTTCTTGGCTTTGCTACAGCTCATCCTAAATCTCCACACAAGTCTCTTCATTTCGTTGCGCCTCACTGCCTGCTCTTGACCCAATTAAATGGGGATCTCACTTCATTTCCTTCACCTTTTACATGTTTCATCGGTTTGTGATGTAAGTATGTCAGAGCAGAGACCATTTTCCACCTACATTTATGATCTCTGCAGTGTTGGTTGGGATCTTGAAGAGCTGTATCTCTGCCACAAATGGTTGCAACCATGTAATTAAACCTGGGCAATACCAGATGTGGTGGAACCATAATAATTTATAAACAGAAACTAACAGGAAGAGTGAATCTACTGCTTCTGGAGCCTTGCAATTGCTCTTCTGAATCATGCCTGCATCTCACCCAATCTGGCAGAGATGCATAAGATGTGTTGAGAGAAATTGTAAGAAATGCCATGAGGTGAACAGTCATCTTCTTTTCTAATTTATTTAGCGCTGTAGTGCAGCTTGCGGGGGGAATGAGCTGTGCAGCTTGGCCAGCAGCAGATGTGGGGACAATGTGTGTCTGGCCACGCAGCACACTCGGGAAACATCTCCACATCCCCATCCCTCTTTGGCTGAAGAGACACTAAGGTCAAGGTACTGTTACCTAGCAACTAATGAGAGCTGATTAATCCATTTGTGGGTGTTACAGGCTGCAGTGATGTATGGGAGCCTGTGCCTGCTTCTACTATTTATGTGAAGGAAAATCAGATTGTAGATACAGGGCAATTTGGGTTTTCCAGAAAAGCAAGTTGTTGGCTTTCCAGTGGATTCCCTGTGAATGCAAAGCTTCCCCTAATCTTCAGTGTATGTTCCACAAATAGTCTAATCAAACTAAAAGAAAGTGAAACTTTTCTGTAAGCAATTCTTCTGAGTTTTAGGGGCCTCTGAAGAGTTAAATAAAAATACGGCATTTTATAATGCGTCCGCTTGCTGTCTGCACCACATGCTCCAGAAGGGCAGTACCTCACCCTGTCAATGTCTAATGAACTGTGCAGTTCCATATGATTTATCATTGTTGGTATTCCACCAGGAATGATCAATAATATCTTCTATATAATTTCTTTTTTACTTCCAAATGCACCCAGCAGGGTAGAGAAACTTTTATTAAATTGCTGGAAAAAAGTAGAAACATTTTCCATATTTTAACAGAGAAGACCTTATCAGACTTAGTTTGTGTTTTAAAGGCTTAAAGTCAAGAGCAAAACTATCTTTCACATACACTTTGCTTATTTTTAAATAAAAAGTCTCATGAAAAATATTAAGACTTTATATGTGAGAAAGAGACTTAAAAGTGAATAGTTTTAACTGAGGAGATAAAACTTTAAAGAATGTGTTTTTCACAATTCAGTTGAGACAATAAAGCCAGAAAAGCAAACTCCCAGAGGCTCCGAGACCAGCAACAAGCGGCAAAGTTTGGCTGAGACCCAGATGAAGTAAAATGTTGGTTTTTTCATGCCCTCCATTTTCCCACTCCCTCAAATGCCTTTTGTGAGACCTTCCATTTTCAGGCATTACTTTTACATTTTGCACCAGCTTAAGGGTATAATGGAGAGCAAAATTATCTCCCCTGAAATGACCAAATTGTTTTGCAGACAGAAGTGAAGAAAAAAGGCCAATTCTCTTGCTGTAACCAGACCAATCTGAGGTATAATACATTTTTTGCCTGTCCCTATCATGATTGCTTACTCTTCTCAATGTTGTTTATTCTAACCACTGAGAAAATTGTGCTGGAGAAATTTCCTTCTGATTAGTGATTAGACACAAAAGGAAATGTGGACTGTCTTACCCACTCATTCCATTTCCTTTGTGCGAGGCTCTTACCAACACTTATGCTTTCTAACTAGACGTTCCTGAGAAGCTCTTTCTCGTGTGCTGTATTCACACTCCCTAAATAACACAGGGATCAGAAGTTTGCCCCTTGACCAAGGGTGTTTTGGAGCTGGAAATGTGTGCTCTGATTTGCTTTTCTACATCTCTGCGAGCTGTGTGGGAAATGGCTGATGCTGGCTGAGGAACATCTGAATATGCCTGCTGCACAGACCTTTCAAAGGAGCAAGGACCTCTGCCCACAAAGTCAGAACATGCCAGTGAGTATGGGGTACTGCTGTTGGTACATACCAAGAGTATGGGGGGCACACCAGGCTGTCTTCTGCAAATGTATTTAAACTCTAATTTATCTCTGGACCTTTGGAGAGGCAGCTGGATGGTCAAAAGTATGAGGATATACAGCAGGTTTTTCAAGCAAGAGAAGATGTCTTTTACATATTGTCTAAACACCTTTACCCTCCTCTTCTACCTCTCCATAACTGTCTCCATAATTCCCCACCACACAGATAGCAAACGTGGCAGAATGGCTTTTAAATCCAACTCCCACTAAATTTAGTGTGTGTGTGGTCTTTTTTTAAAAAAAATTATTTTTAAGAGTAGAAAACACACCTACAAAGGAAAAGGAGAGTATATTAAGAACATATTATTTCTGTGCTCTGGGAGTTGCAGGGCAGCAAGTGGAGAGCTCTGGGCAGTGCGTGGCCCTTTGTGTTTCCCACTTGGGAAGAGGTAAAAAGGGCAGGGCCGTGGAGGAGGAGGAGGATGGGGAGGGATGTTGCTCCACGGTTAACACAGGGAATAAATTTCTGCTAGAAGCAAAACTAGAACTCCAGATTTTCATCCTAATTTAATCTTATAACAAATTCTGAAATGTCAGCATCTGAGGCCCTGAGTTCCAGAAAAAGCAAAAGAATCAGAATTCGAAAGGTTTTGTAGCTCTTACTAACAGATTGTTAACTTGAATGTAACAGCTCCTTAAGCCTCAGTTATCTGTAAAAGTAACTGAACAAAGTTTCTTCTACAGCCTCTTTTCAGGACAGACATCAATTGCATAAGTGGCAGGAGAGGTTTAAAATAGGACTTGAAGAAGGAGAGCAGCACTTTAGCTGTCCAATACGTGACTTGCACTGAGACCCCTCTCTTCCCAAACAAACTGGATTCTGGTCTGTGCCTGTCTGGGGTATGTATCTTCTGTTTGAGGTTGCTTGGTGCTCCAGTTACACATTTAACAGCTTTCTTAAGTGTTCTTCATCTATTTTTCCTCTGCTGTCAATATCTGCTAAGAACAACGCTCAGAACAGCTTACGTGAGCACCGAACAGGCCCATTTCCTACTTTGAAGAGTGCACTAGGGAAGGCTACTTTATTCTTCAAATGGTTTGGGGTTGGTCCTTAGCCTTACATTGCTCAAAGCAATGTTTCAGGCTGGGCCATTTCAGCAGGAATCCTGAAGAGTTTACGCCGAGCTGTTACAAGCGGCACACTTAGCAAAGGAAGGACTTGCTTCTTTCCTGGGGAATAAGAAATACCCTATCTTAACAGGCAAGAGAAGTCTTCAGCTGTGGACTAGAAGGGGATCACCAAAGCCTGTTTCACCTGTGGTGAAGACAGAGTTTAAATTATGAGTGTACCATGCATTGCTCCTTGTTATGCCAACAGAAATTTACTCTGACTTTGGAGAGCCATCAGCTTCTCCTGAGTCATCTCAGGCCACCCCAGAATGCACCTCCAGCTCCCCTCTAACACTCCTGCATGCTGGGTACCTACCAAAACTTGGTGGGGACTAACATATTGTATATTTTGCCTGAGATGATCCCACTCACCACATGACAGGTGTGGTCTCTCTGTTGTGTTATTCTTTCTTGCAAGACACCTCTTTTGCTTTGTGTCTGTACTGTACATCTTCCACAAAACCTGGGTCTGTAAAACAAAAGTAACACCTTTATTTTACTGACAGGGCAGCTGGTAGGTTTTTAACCAGTCTGTTTTATTGAATGTCAGTCACTGATATGAGTTCATCTAAGTTTGTCTTTCTTCTCAGCGCTGCAATCTGTTTTTCTTTGTACAATATTGATAATTTTTTAGAAAAGGGAGCCAAAATCAATTAAGACCAAACAATTTTTGACACTTTTGGCTTTCTGCAGTAGTATCGGTTAATCACATGTTCATAAATACTCTAACATACAGGTCAGAAAGATGACATTAAAATTTAATGCACTTGGGAAAAATAAATTAAAAAGGTCTGCTGGAGAGGTTTTGCCATAGTTCTCTTCCTGCAGTCTGTCAGAGGATGCATAAACCTGTGACCTTTTTTGTACACAATTACAATATATCTCCTCTATCTAAAGCTGGATAATTACAAGGTTACACAGTCCCTTGGCAGGCTGAAGAAAAGGTTACTCTCATTTTCTTTCAAAGGCTTTAGAGTAATGCTGTGCACTGGAAAGGTGCACAGTCATTTAATCCACTGTGAATGGAGAGGAGGGATGGTGTCTCTTGCCATTGCTGCTTAGTTACTAACGGAATGACAACCCTGAATTTATGTTTTAGTTAGCACTGTCATTCTCCTTGCACACACAGCATCCTGTGTGCAGGTTTGTTTGCAGGGATTAACTGGAGCCGATGCTCAGTGATTCCTACCAACATCTCCCAGGTGCACCCAGCAGTTTCTTCATTAGTTACACTGTAATATTTCTAACAGACTGCCTAAGACTGGTTGGGAAGATAAACTTCTGAATGAGAAACTGTACAGTGCAGTCACACTGGATGTCTGCCAGATGGCAGAAAAATGAATCAAAGTCAGCCCTGAGTTGTCAGTGGGATTGAGCCTGGGAATTTCCTTTGATCTGTATCTGGGAGGTGTACCCAGTCCCTCTGCCTTCAGCATCAAAGCTGAAACTCGATGATGACTGTGCAAAGGACGACTTTACTCAGCATAGCCATAGTCACTTGAAAGGGCACCAGTCAGACTTGAGGACTCAAGCTGAGTCTGGGGCTTTGCTCCAGACCTGATCCTGACCAAAATAGTGATGTAAAAACTGGAGAGTCAGTTGGCTATGTGTGGCAAGACATGTCTACCCCCTCTCTCTGCCACAAATGGTTGGTGCATATGCAAGAGATAACTTGGGTGGGTCACAGGCCTAGCATGGGGTATCTCTGGCACCACAGGGCTCTGGTCCCCAGCTAAGAATCAACATCTTAGTCTGGAAAGCAAATGTGGAAAGAGATGAAAGAGATATTCTTGACCAAAAGACACAGTTCTTATGTCTATAAAAGCCCACGCAATTATCACAGAGGCAGAAGTCTCTTACACACCTCTTGGGAACGTGTGAGGAGATTTCTCCCTGGAGCAAAGTGCAACTCCAGGTCACTTCCCCCAGGGATTGAGAGAGAGGACTTTGATGTGTACCCCTTCAAGAACTGGTGGTAAGAAACATTGGATCCTAAGTTGTACTATTTCTTAGCTAGCTGTAATTTTAATGGTACCTTTAACTCCATGTGTATATACTAATATTCCCTTTTTTGTTGTATCCCTGTGTAGTAGTGATGCCTTAGGTTTTAGCTTTTGTATTTTACAAATTCTGTATTCTCTGTATTCCTAGTGTATAACTCTGAACTATCTTGCAGCCTGTTAGCGGCTGCTCTCTCATGCTAAGATAGACATAACAAAGCCTCTCCAGGCCTGCTCCTCAAGGACACCCAGACCATCCTAGGGCCAAAATGTGTAACCCAGCATCTTGGGAAGGGGGGCAAGTTGGGGGGGGGGGGGTTACATCATTAGCTAAAGTTTAATTGGTGAATTTATGCTGATATGCAAGTGGACCAAACCTATAACAGTGTGAAGAACTCGTGACTTGGGGTCCGTCTTGGGTGTAGCCTTTGGCCTGCCAGGGTGTACCTCTGAAGGCCTTTAGAATAAATATCACCTTTAATCCCTTACCCCTCCCTGGTCTCTGTTTCCAGGTTGGCCTTTTTAGGCATCAGTAGATAGTCTGTCTTATGTCTGTGAGTTTTGTGTCTATAAATAAATAATCCATTTTATAATAGACCGAATCAGCCATTATTAAAGAACTTGCTAATGGAAGTGGGTTTTAGGGTGCTGGACGCCTCAATAATGTGACTGCCTGCTGCCAGAGGCCTGGGCAAAAGGCAGGAGCTACTTTAAACCCACATCATCCAATCATAACACCATGTTTGTCCCCAAGGAGGAATCTGTTGCAGAATAGCTGGCAATGGCACAGGTGTAGCAACTGTGAACTTTTGGGTGGGAAATGAACAGGAAGTGATGGATGTAAGCAACAGCTACAGACAGAAACATGTGTACACATATTAAATGGTGCTGCAAATTACAAAAGCAGAAAGTTAAGGTTTAAAGGCCTTTAAATTCATCAGCACACCCACACCCAGTTTAACTGATCCCTCTGTTACAACAACGCCAGCCACCATATATGATGGATTCCTCATTATGATGTATGCTGTCACAAAATTTTGCTGCCATGGGGAAGGTGACTCTCTGTCCCAAGCAGCAGGCAAACCCCTCTTCTTCATCTTGCCCCTGCATGAAGGCTGGTGAGCTCACAAAAGTAGTTCAGTGAAAGACAAGAAATACCCCAAACAATCTGCAGCTATTACATCCAGCTCACAGCAGACTAGAGTATCGTGGAGCACCTGTGACCGTCCTGTGAGGGCTGGACTCGTTTCTGGGTGGACCTGGCTACCCTTTACTCAGAGCTTGTGACAAAACTACTGGTCTGTATGGATCAGCATGCCAGGCAGCATTCTGTGCTGTGATTTTAAGGTCTTGAAATACTCTTTAACACTTAATGCAATTAGCAAGACTAATAATTAGAAATGTATCCAGGGAATGCTTGGAAAGCATTCAGAAAAAAAAAAAGAAAAAAACTAGTAAGAAAAAAAGAAATGAAATAATTCTTCCCCTGGTAATTTTCTTGATTTCTTCTCATGACCCACCACCTGTCCTGTAGTGAAGTCAAGGTACTGGTGCCCTGCAGTAAGGGGGATGCCCACTGGATGTCATTATTGCTCCACAAAAGTACAAACACAATGTAATTTATCTAGCAGTCAAAATGTTATTTCTGAGAGGAAGCAATTTGTGGACGTACGTTTTGTGTAGTTATTATCTCTCTCTGTTTCAGCCTCTCATCTATACACATGTAAATCCTTGGATTTCTTGAACTGTGCAGAGTCAGTAAGCCATAGCTAAACCCCTGTGTCTGTTAGGTTTATATGTGAATTGTGTGGAAACAAAAAAATGACTGAAATTTATTCAAATTAATTACATAGGAAAAGACTCTTGTCACTGATTTTAGAAAAAGTCAGTCATCCACATAAGTTTGAAAATCATGGTCTTATTGCCATGATTAATGAGAGAGAGGTAGAGTCTGTAATTGCAATCAAATAGATTCAATCACTTAATTCAGTGATTAATGAGATCAACAAATTGTATGTGGGTCATCTCAGCTTTAGACTCCTGCACTGCCTAGAAGTTCTTTACAGAGAGAAAGTAACTAAGAAATAAAACAAACAAACAAAATGTACTGTTCCCCAGCCAAAAACTCTTCTCCAACCATCTGAATTCATAGTACATGGAAAATATAACTGCAAATGTCTACATTCTGCAAATGTCAGTAGTGGCTAGCTCTTGTTTTAATTTACTATTTAAATGTATTAAACATAAAAGGAATCTTGTTAAATGTCATAATCATAATGACAATCCAAATGAAATTAACTAGAAGAGTCAATTAGATTCAGAGGCTAAGCAGGAAGTAAAATGAGTCATGGGGAAAGGAGGATCCCCCAGACTCCGCACAGCGTGGATTACAGTCTGAAATGTCATGTGGAAATGAATGCAGTGCTAATGTTCTCCTGTTTAAGGGTAGATTATTTGCTCAGTCTCCAGAAGGTAAGATTTTATTTTTTTCTTGAAGGGTTAGGCAAACCTGTGGACGAGGTAAACACAGAAGCTGTGCAGCAGTGTGGGGCTACCTGAATTGTAAGCACACAAAGACAGTTTGGATGCACAAAGATCAATTTGTAGAAATGAGGCTGACAGATATGCAGAAATCATGATTCATAGAATCACAAAATCTTTTAGGTTGGAAAAGACCTGTCAGGTCATCAAGTCCAGCTGTTAACCCAGCACTGCCAAATCTACCACTAAACCATGTCCCCGAGTGCCACATCCACATGTTTTTTGAACACTTCCAGGGATGGTGACTCCATCAGTTCCCTGGGCAACCTGTTTCAATGCTTGACAACCATTTTGATGAAGAAATTTTTCCTAATTCTCAGTCTAAACCTCCTGTGGTGCAACTTGAAGCTGTCCTATTGCTTGTTACTTGGGAGAAGAGACTGACACCCATCTCACTGCAACCTCCTTTCAGGCAGTTGTAGAGAGTGGTAAGGTCCCCCCTGAGCTTCCTTTTCTCCAGGCTAAACACCCCCAGCTCCCTCAGCTGCTCTTCATAGGAGTCATTCTCCAAACCCTTCACCGGTTCCATTGCCCTTCCCTGGACACACTCCAGCACCTCAATGTCTTCCTTGTAGGGTGGGGCTGGACACTGGACACAGGATTTGAGGTACAGCCTCATAGATGCTGAGTACAGGGGGACAATCATTTCCCTGCTGGCCACATTGTTTCTGACAGAGTTGTCTGATTTTCAGTATCAAAATAGCTGATACTCACAAATGACCAGAAGGCAGAAATGAAGTGAAAAGAAATGCATTTGTGAAGAGGACAGATAAATTGTCATGTAACAGAGACAATTTAGTCCTTTTCCTCTCTGTCTCTGGCTTTATTTTTCTGAAATGTTGATGGAGGCAGTTCCATGATGATCTTCTGTGCATAGATTGACCATTCCTATCAACAATGACATCTCCAGTTCAGCAAAAGATATTTTCCTTGTTGGTCCATCTCATGTAGTTGTATGTGTTGCAATTTTTATGGACGGTCCAGGTACATATCCTTTCATCAAAGATATTTCTCCAGATCAGCTTTCTGGTTTGCATTCTACTGTCACATGTATTCAGCGAAGAACAACTTCAGATTATGATTATGTCTTTTCTGCCACTCAGTCAACTAATATCTTGTGACTATTTGTAGTAGGAGGAGGTCAGAGCAAAGGTACAAGATTAACTCATGGCTTGCAGATAACTTCAGAACTACTTCAAGGGTGACAAAATATAATTTAAACATTATGTTAAAACAAGGAAAGGCCTTACAGTTTCAAAAGTATGCAGCATACAAATGTTATTCCTATCTTGTGCTCCTCTCCCATTAAATTGCAATTCATATTACAACTTCTCTGATCTTTGTCCCTTTATTTCTTCAGTCTCAACATGAAAGATTATGAAGGACAAAATGAGAATAGCAGGTTCATCAAGTGAAAGTGACTTGATTGCTTACATTTTTGGTGGATGGTTTATATTTTACAACACAGCTCTGGAGGGCACTAAAAAACCAGGAGCAAGTGCAGTTTAATGATTTAACTATTTTGCCCTTGCTTTGAACATAGCAGATGAGTTTCTTTGTCACAGGAAACAGAAAGAAGCAGCTCAGCTGGGATGGCCCAGGTGTGAAGCAAAGACCTCTTGTCCTTCAAGCTGCGGCTGATGGTCTGTAGTGTCTGCCTCTCAACAGCTCTGTGCCCCTCATGGGTCTGCCCCATTTGATCTGGGATGGAGTGGTTGGGAAAGCTGTGGGTGAACAGTGGTTTTGTGCCATGCTGTAGTGATGTTTTCTGCTTGCTTGCATTCTCTTCCTCCTATTCCTTACTGTCTTTTTTGCCTTTCTGACTACTGAACATTGAGCTGACATTTCAGGAAATTATCCAGAGTTATTCTGAGACCTTTCATGAATTGTTAATGTAGAGCCCATCATTGCATATGTATAGTTAGGATCATTATTTTGCCATGTGCATTACTTTGCATTTATTGACATTGAATCTCTTCTGCCATTTATTACTCTGCCATGAGAGATTTCTGCAAGTCTGTGAGGTCAGTCTCAGGTTTGATTTTTCTGAATGCTTTTTTAGCAGCTGAATATTTGCCACCTCACTAAAAGAGATTCATTGTATTAATAGTGATGAACAGACTTCTACAGTTCATTTATGAATATAGGGTGAACTGGCTCACTGTAGCCCTGAAACTTATTCCCTGTGGGAGAACCTCCCTCCACTCTAAGAACTGACCAGCCACAACTTTTGACTGCTCAGCTTTTAAAGTAACAATTATTAATTAGTAGGTGCTCTCTCTCTTTTCTTCCATGACAACTTAATATCTTTAAGAGAGTTAAGTGTCCAAACTTTTCAAAAGCTTTTGGGAAATTCACATGTGTGATAAAACCATGTCACTCCTCTCCACATGCTCACTGATTTCTTAACAGAGCATCTACAGCCTTTTGAAGTACCTCTTTCGCATAAAAAGCCATGTTGGATCTGACTTTTCTCCAGTATATCTATGTGCTACTTATGACAAAACTACCACTATTCTGCTCACTGTGCCATTCAGGCTCAGTGCACAATAGCTGTCACCATCAGCGCAGCTCTTAGAAATCATGGTGCTGTGCTGTGCTTTTTCTTTCTCCTCTACAGATAACCTTCGAAACCAGAGGTTAAATACCAAGCTTCATAGTTTAGCAGTGTTTTAACCCTGCTCCTTCAGCCTGGAGACCATCTGATCCTCTCAATTTCTTATAATTCTTTCAATTTCTTCATCACACTGTGGGTTGGGATTGTTCCCTCGTCTCATCCTCATGAGGAAAGGCTTTGGTGTCAGTGAGTCCCACAGCTCCTACAGGATGGACACCCTGGGGAAGAATTACTTTGGTTTTTTCCTTCAGATTCATCTTCCCTGCATGCTCCTTTTCGATATAGGACTTCTCAGCCTGATTTCTTCACTGCCAGCCTTCCAGGTAAATTTGTTTGGAAATGTTAGTATTTTTAATTTTTTTTTACTTTAACAAATAATTCTTCCTAGTAATTCAGACATGTTGGATAAGGTTTTACAGACAACTTCTTAACATTCAAGCTGCTTATTTATTTTTCTCATTTAGGCCTTTTAATTTTTTTTAGATTGCTTTTTACCTGTAATGGCAGCATTTTACTCTGCTATTGAACACTCATGCCTTTTACTGTGGTCGGACGGTAATCTTTTCTCTTTTCCCATGGCAATGCATTTTGAGTCTCTAATGGGCAATCTGTAAAGAATTCCTACCTATGTTTTGTGCCTCTGCCAGTCCATTGAACTACCTTCTGTGTAGCCTTCTCACTCTCCCCTCTTTGAAATGAAATACTCCTAGGAGGTTGAATGAACTACTCCCAGGAGATTTCTGTATTTTGAGTATCTTTTATGTACCTTGCAGTTACTGACCTAGGGTGGTTGTTTGATATCGATGTCATGGGACAGCTACTGTGCCTTGGGTTAAAATCTTGACAAGAGAGAACTGGCTTGTCTCACCACTTGGTTCAAGAAGTCAGGATTCATGCTGCTTAATAATCTGGCTGCAGCATCTTCCCCATGCATGAATTTCCTTAGGTCAAAAGGGGCCAGACTCAACAACTTTTGCTACTCTTCCTAGCATGGGTTGACCCTGGCCAGCAGACAAATACCCACCCAACATCCCTCTTAATCTCCTGTCTCATGGGGCTGGGGGACAGGAGGAATGCAAGGAAGGTCAGAAGGCTCATGGGTCAAGATAATGACAGTTTAACATGCAGAGGAAAAGCTGAGTGCACAAGCAAAGCAAAAGGAGGAATTCATTCAGTACTTTCCACAGGCACACATGTGAGTGACCGATGTCTAGTCACTCTGAGAAAAGCAGGTCCTCAGTATATGCAATTGTTTATTTAGTAAGATGAACAATGTAACAACAAGTGCCTCTGCTTTGTCCTTTCTTTCTTGAGCTTTTATTGCTGGGACTGCAGCCATAGGTGTGAAATATTCCTTTGGTTAATTCATGCCAGCTGTCCTGCCTGCGCCCTCTCTCAGCCTCTTGCCCACTCCCAGCCTACTCACTCTGGGGAGGAGAAGAGAGCCTTGACACTGTGCAAGCACTGTTCCAGCAGCAGGCCAAACACTGGCGTGTTATCAGGACTGCTTCAGCCATGAATCCAAAGCACAGCATCATACCGACTGCTATGAGCAGAGTTATGCTCATCCCAGCCAGACCCAGTACAATCTCCACCCCTCACTGCAGACCATTTGCATCATACCTAGCAGGCACTGATGTCTTAGCAGCAGCCCATGTGGGTTAGCCTCTGTGCTGCCAGCTGGTCTGTTTCCATTGCTACCCACCCCCTCAGGGTGTTTGCCCACGGGGTCACTGCGGCAGTAGAGCACTGGCCACTTTTCTGTAAGTCCAGATGGATGTCTCTCACTTCTGCAAATTTGCTTGGCCCTCTTTCTCCTTTGGCGGCTTTGATAACTTGTCACGTTAGACTCCACACAGCAGCTTTCCACTTCCGATGGTTTCCTGTAACAGGACAGGATTTGTTGGTAAACAGAGCACAGAGCTTTTCACCTTTAGGTGCTTCCAGGACTGGTGGGTAGAAGTGTGTTCCAGCCTGTCTTCATGTGAGGATAGGCTCCCAATATGAAGAGTAATGGGAATGAAACTGAAGACCTGAACTATACCTTTACATGAATCTTCTTCTTGGGGAGAAATTGGAGACTTTGATAGATGAGAAAGTCCCCGAGAAAG
The DNA here is from genome assembly GCA_013400235.1 of Oriolus oriolus. Lineage (NCBI taxonomy): Eukaryota > Metazoa > Chordata > Aves > Passeriformes > Corvidae > Oriolus > Oriolus oriolus. The sequence goes on from VXBT01000736.1 coordinate 420,275, forward strand.
GGAAACACTTGTGCCATCAATATAAAGCCCAAGGAGTTCTGTATTCTCAGCAGCAAATCCTTGAATGCTGATTGCAATTCATGAGGCAAAACAGAACTGAGCAGCCAGAAAACACGTCAGGGATGTAGTGTGGGGGATATAGGTTGTAGCTATGTGTTTCACATGACTGTACATGACTGTACAAGACCTACAATATCAGTCAGTGCAAGTGCAGAGGTAAAGACACTTCTGCTGGTAATACTGGGGTAACTGCTCTGTCTTGTCTGAAAGAGAATGCATGCCCTGCAGCCTGCCATATATGAAGTGCTGACACCTAAAAAATAATAGCTGGCAGTTCTTCTTTATCAGGGGGTTATTTGTATATATATATGTTTTTAAAGAATTAGAGCATTTTGTCCTTTTTCAAAGACAATCACTTGAAAGAGAGCATAGCTGTCCAGGCTGTGAGATCTGGCTGCTACATGGAGAAAAATCAGAATGTGGAGGTCATGTCTCTATTTCTTGCCCTTTATAGTTACAAAAGCACTTAATTTCTTTCACCGACCAAAATGGCTTCTGGCTGCAAAAGGCTGATTATTACATGCTGAAGAATTGCTTCGGGTTTGGAAATAGAAAATTCAGTAATATGTAGCATAAATCCACTCATCTGGACCACCTGGAGTGATTTAAAGGTATGTCCACTGAAGGCAAGGAATACAAGATGGGCAAGTAGATTTACCTTTTAAACATTATCCCTCAACCAGTCCAACTTATGAAGATATTTGCTATTTATATCATTACTAGAGGAGGGGAGGGAAGGGAAAAAATACATTAAAATTATACATGAAAAGCAGGTCCTGGTGCAGTCTAAACTTCTTTCACTTGAGTTAAAGATTAATTTACAGTCACTCATACAAATGTGGGGTAGCTGTTAGGCCAGTAGATCACAAGTTTTGTGTGCCAGCACGTGGGCAGCTGGGGTATTTAGTGGTTAGCTGATATCAGGAGAAGTGAGTGACAAATGGGCAGTGTCAGAACAGTATATTGACAGGCATGGAAGTAAACAAGAGGGTTGCTCAGCTGTACACCCAGGTATTGTTGGAATCTTTGCCTGCTGACCTAAACAGGAAGAGGCATGGGCTGAACCTCTGACAGACAATCATCCTCACTGACACATGGTTGGCTCTGCTTTAACATCTGGATTTTTGTTTTCTTGCATACACTTTTTCAGAAAAAAAAAAGCCTGTCTTGGGGCTGAAGACTCAGGTGAGACATTTGAAGTCTGGGCACGGCACTGTTGAGCTGAACAACACATTTTAAAAAGCAAGACCCTGGCACCTCTTCCATCCTCCAAAACACATCATCCTCGCAAATGAGGATTGCTCATCAGAGAGAATTGCTATATCACTGTAATATGGGAAAGTAAAACACAGAGAAGACACAGACATTTTATCCAAAACAAATGGGCTGAATAACAAAATTGCTCATCAGAGTAATCAAGTCTAAAGAGGCCTTTTCTCGATCTCAGTCTTTGCTCACTTATTGCACTTAGGTAATTTTAAAGACATCAGTGTAACTATTTTATGCCTGCTCTTGTTAATTTTCTTTAAGTACAGTAAAATAACATTTTATTGCTTGCACAATTCCCTGAATAATTTCATTTTCTTTGTCACACTTCCTTGGCAAGTAAAACTGCCTGAGCTGTGATGGTTGGGTAAATTAGTATCGTTCACAAGCTCATTTTGCACTTTGGAGCGTCAAATGTTTGACTAAGAAAACTTCTTCTCTGTTGTTGTTGGATGTGGGAGGAAGGGAGAAGATGGGTAAATTTTTGTAATAAAAGAGTGAGACACACTTTTGAATGTCAGTTTTATATATGTTGATGAAACCTGCAGACACAAATTAGTTTCTGACTGTGATTTCACTAGTGTGCCATAACTTCCCACACGGTCTAATGAATAAGCACAGAGGGAATAATAGGCCTATTGATTTATATCTTATTTAACAAAACAAAAAAATATTGGTGGCAGTGTGCAATTCCAGAGGGAATGTTAGGAAAGAAAGAAACTACAGGCTGGAAAGAGGGTGGTGTTCTGAAACATTTGTGTTGCACAATGCCAGGGATTTAAATTTGGTGTGCCTCAGATTAACCTGTGAGGCAGGCTCTCTCTAGAGGTTTGATGCTCTGTTGTCGAGGTCTTGGGACCTGCAGGAGAGGACGGCAGCTCCCCTGCTGCCTGCCTGAGCTTTCTCACTGCAAAGCCAGGGGATGGGTGATGAGGGGGAATTGACTTGCTCCAGTCTCCAGCATCGTGGCCACAATGCAGCTTCGACGTGGCTGTGAGCCCACCCTGGCAGGTGCTCCAGGGTCCTGTGCTTATGTGGCCTGAAGGGATCAAGTTCAGAAACTTAAATTCTGTCACTGGCCTATGGAAGGAGAGAGACAACCTTTGTGAGTTTAACTGGCAAACTCAGGTTAGATACTTGCCTTAGATGATCGGAGTGTCAATTTCCACAGACGTAAAACAGGTTTATCTTCCTCCAAATCCCAATTCTGGACAATTTTAGGTTTATATGCTGACATCTGATATAGAGGCATTCTGTTTGGTGTCACACAGAGACACAAAACTCAGATTATGCAAAACAAGATCCAAAATACTGGCCTGGGACACTTCCAACTGATAAAACACTGTGTGAGAGAACAGAGATGGGGAAGGCAGCCTTATGAGTGTAGGATTATGATTGTGAAAGTTCATATTTATTATGCCACTGGCGCCATTCCTGACACAAATATTTGTTTTTAAAGCCAACTAATAGAGACAAAATACATGCAACTGAAAATTTGCTGATTAACAATTGTGTGTAGGCTAGAAGGGTTCAGCTGCATTTCTTTCTGTGCAGTCAAGGGTAATATGGGTGTGGTGGAGAAAGGCAGAAAGATGTACTTATCAATGATTATTAAAGGGCAGAATTTTAGATCTTACAGCTGAAATGGGCTCCTGAAGTCTGCTAATTAAACCATCTGAAGATTTGATCAAAGGCATTTAATGTGGTGGTTGCTTAGCAAGATGTAGATAATTAGATGAAGGCTACTAATGATTTACTTCTGCAAAGTGTAACCTAGCATGGCTGTCTGAAAAGTGACATTTCCTGCAAATCCTGTGGTTCATGTTCCTTGGTGTAACAGCCTAATGATTAAATACCAGGTACAGATCAGGCCAAGAACATGCCTCGTATTCTACTTCACAGTAAATATAGACAGTGTGAGCTGGAGAACAGGGATGATGTAGGTTAAGAAGGGATAGATATCCTTTCAAAGAGACACAGTGCTCTTCACTGGCTGAAGAGATGCCTCTGTTTGTGCGCCTGGAGCTAAATAAGATGATTCCTGCAGCTAGCACTGGATTTGGCTGGGACCAAATCAGCACAAATAGCTGTGCTTGCAGTTCTGTCACTGCCTCCTGTGGCTGCCACCTTCACATCAAACTCTGGGTCTTGCTTTTCCTTTTGCAGTGTGCCTGCCTGAGCCTTAGAGCTGAAGCGCCTCTCCCAGATGCCCCTGTCCTCTGGAGAGAACTGATCACCTCTGCACCTTGCAGAGGCAGAAGGCAGCTCTTCCTCCACCAGGGTCTCAGGGATGGATTTGTGGGTTAGTTTTGCTTCCCACAGGAGCAGGAGGTCAAGCTGTCTGCTTGCTTCCTAAACAAGTACTCTGCTGACTGGATTACGAGGTAGGAGCAGGCTCTGCTCTTTAAGAGGCTTAGAAAGAGCTTGAGGGCATTTTCCAGGTGAGCTGCTGCTGCTGCTGCTGTTGCTGTTGCTGAAATCTGGCAGACTGTCACTGCTGCTCGTATGCAGACCTGAGCTCTGCGGAGATGATAGTTTCTGTCAAGGTGTACGTGACACTCGGCATTCCTACTGGCAGAAATCCTGTACTGGGAGAATTCTGTGCTTAGGAATGCAGGCATCCTGAGAAATTAAAATAAAAGTTAATTTAGGTGGAAGGCGGTCTGAGGTTTCAGACTTATACATCATGTAAATCTAACCCCTATTGTCATATTGGTTTAAACATTCCCTTCCAAAATGTAAGTAAGTAAGTTATTAATTCTTTCTTAACCATTTCTAAATGGAACTCTAATATGAGGTGTGATTAAGCATTGTCCATCCTTCTCCGAAAACAGCTCTGTGCAAAAAATTCCCATAAATTATCCTCAGCCTTAAGTATAGCATTCATTACACACTTACACTATCATACAAGCTCCTCGGATTTAGTGAAACTCAAGAATTCTTTTTTTGTTCTTAATTTTAACATGCATCCTCAGGGAAGCTTCTGTGGAGAGGCAGCAGGCTCTGAAATGTGTTATAGCTGTTGCTGAGCATTACAAAGCAGCTGAGACCTCCCCCTCCCAGTTCAGGCCCTGCTCATCTGCTGCCCTTGCTCTCTCTCAGAGGTCACCTTACAGACACCCCTGCACTTCTCCAAGCTCTGAACCCACCTCTCGGGCCAGTGCCAAGCAGGCAGACACTTTGCTGTGATCCAGAAACTGGGTGAACCTTTTGTCAGCTCCAGAAGGCTGGATGTGGCATGATGCCCCGTGGGTCAGACCCTGATACTGAGGTGAGGAAGGAGAGAGTGAGAGCGTGAGTGCATCACCAAAAACCTCAGGGCAGCTGGGCTTGATGGCTGCATTTTTGTGGTTTACAGCTCCTCTGTCTGCCACACATCACCCACATGTGGACTCTGGCCCAGAAACTGAAATGTTAGGAGTTGGCATTATGGCTTTGTTTGTCTGCATGCAACAATCCTTGCAGTTTCCTGGTTATGTGCTGGGGAAGGACCTGAGTATGCAGCCCCTCCATCGTGCCTTCATGGCTTTACTGGGAAACAAACCTGGGTGAGGACAGAGAGGAGACTGAACCGGGCGGGCTAAGGAGGAGGATCCTGGGGAGGGCAGTTGTCCCACAACACTGCTGTATCCATGGGATTCTATACGACACTGCAGATACAGGACAAGGAGTTATATGTAACTGTGTCTTAAATGTTCGAAGGAACAAAATCACATTTGGTGGACTAAGGTGGAAGTAAGATGACAGACAGGTCACTATGGATAAAAAACAAATGAAAGGAGAAGTAAAAATTTAAAAAAAATGAAAAAAAAGAGAAAAAAATAGAAGCTGGCTGAATGAGAAGAGAAAGCCAAAATAAATGCTATATTTAAAAAAAAACCCCAGTGATAATGGAAGACCTGCTGATGACCCCAAATAACTTCTGTTTTAGAGGGATCCTAGTAGCTGCTGCTGGATTACTATTTAGACCCGACTAGTTCTAAATCAGCATGTCTTGCTTCCAGCTTTGTGACTGATATTCATCTTCTGCGGGAGAATGGGACCCTTGTACTACGAACCAATTTGATTACGCAAGAATCTGTTTATTGTTTACATTAATCCATTCTTATGCATTTCTGCAGTTGTCATTTACACGATCACGCACACCTGATTGGGTCTTTTACACTGTCCATAAGTCCTGCATGCACCTTCTAGGACACCTGATTGGTTCTAGTCCAGGATGGTACAGTCCCTCTTTTCTCTGCTTTTTTGTTATTCTGTCTTCCAACTTCTTTCCCAATTTAGAACTGCTTGCATTCCTCAGGCCCTGATAAGGGTAACTGAACATAAATTGGCTGCGGCACTCCTGACAGAATTCTAATGCTTTACAACAATCTTCTATTCTGAAATAGGACAGAGATAACAAATTTTAAGTTTCTGTGGAATTCCAGTCTACAACATTTGTTTCCTCTAGATTGATATGTTTCAGGTGAATATTTATGTTATTAATTTTTACAGTACTACAGGATGTAAGAAAACCTTCAACTATGCTAAAAATAAAATTAAATGAAAAATCAATTTTCAAACAAACCCCAAACTGTTCCCTTTAAAAATGATCTATTTTCCCTACCCAAGGAAATTCACAGAAGAACCATGTTTCTACAAAATATTTAATTTTGACTTGCCAGCAGTGGAAATTTGCTTCATCAGGAGCTGACCAGCTTTGTTATTGATTCAATCAAGGAACGAGCACAGAGGGAAAACCCAGTGACTGATTTAGTACTGCTTTTTGCTCTTATGCATTCATTTACATTTATGGACAGGAAGTGTAAAATACACATACATACACAAAGCCAGGCCTGTGCAATCCATAATGCAGTTTAGACCCATGCAGTACAGGTATTGTTACATAAAGAACAAGGCAATAGGGAAGCAGGTACAATATTTGTGTTATCCCTGAATATGTAGAATTCATATAATTTGGGTTTAGTTGTCCTTGCGCTGTATCTGGTATTCATCTGTTTTTAGAGTTCATCTGCTTTCAGCCTTAATTGCTAAAGAGACATTTCATCTCAGCAAGGATAAAGACCATTTTCATTGCATGTTGTTAATATGAAATAAACTGCAAAAAACCAAAAATTAAATGTGTTTCGCTTGGGAATAAAACCCCATAGCAGTTGTAAACCTCTCTGTGATCGGAGACGATGATATGTTAAAAGGGTAGAGAAATTCCTCCAACACCAGAGAATGAGCAAGCTCTGCATTTGAATGCTCATGCATTGGAGCAAATAGAGCACACACGGTTCTCTGGATAAAAACAAAAGAAGTAATTAATTGCAAATTATATGGTGCTAGCAATTCCTGTTGAGAACTCAGCTGAATTTTCTTGCGTTTAGGAGCTCTCCATCCCACAGTGCCCTCTTCTGAGATATAGGAAAGTCTGAAAAAGATGGGAAGATACACAAGCTCTCAAAGCCTCACCAGTACATTACTTCTCAGTGCTCTCTTGCTGCTTAGGGTAGGCTGCTTTAACTCACAAGTGCAGACTCAGAAACTGTTTCAATAGGCATCCCAACGGAATGCACATTTGCTTTCCTTCCATTTGCTAACCTTTCCTGTCCTTTATTTCATATGAGAGAGCTGCACTTTGCATTTTTAACTGCGATTGACTTAACTTCCTGCTCACTTCTCCCTTTACTGTTAGGTCAGCCATCTCCACTAATATCCAAATTTTATGTTCACCGTCCCTTCCAGATCTCCAGCTTCTTCTCTTCAAACTGTGTAGCACAGCCTCTACAGTCACTTTGAATCCATGAAATGACTGACAGCTTGCTAAACTGTTTCATATGCCATCCAAAAACATCCATGCCTCTATCTTGGTCCTGGAAGCAGCAAAATGGCTTAAGTTAGAGGCCAGACCTACTGGGGAAAGCTGCAATTAATGTGCTAAACGTGATGCAAACTGCAGGCATGGTGTTAATGCCAATGCCATTCCCTGGCGTGGTCTGTCTCCAAGAATAAAAAATGTGTGGCATCAGTTTGAGGTGGTGCTGTTTGCTGGGGGCTGGGTATACATAATTGTGGAAGATGAAGCACAGACATGTGGATGTTGTGTGTTTTACTGCCTTCTCAGACATGCAGCCTCAGCTCCTCTGAAGCCACCCTTGCTCTTGTGTGAATTGGATGAGAATATTGTAGATGCTATCCAGACTTGTCACTGTCCTCATCATTGTGCATTTCTGCCTGCCTGTTCTCTGTCTATTCTGCCTATTTCTCCTCCTGGTTCTGTAGTTCTGGTCCTCATTCATGCCTGCTTGACCTTTCTCTGCTCAAATTTCCAATTGTTGCCCGCTAATATCCCTAGTAACCATACTATCTTTTTCTCATTCCTGTCTTTCCTAACTCCCACTTTAATGTTACCCACTCCTGGCCAACAGACTGCCAGATGGACTATCTTCCCTTTCCTACACTTGGATAAACTCAAGGGTGAGTGAAATATACTTTTATAAGTACTTTTAGACTGGTAGGGGACCCCGATTTCTCTATTTTCCCCATCAGTATAGGTTCTCCAGCCATTGCCTGGGATAATCACTGTGAGGTGGGCGGCATTAAAGGCTGCCCATGCAGTGGCTCAGCAGATGGCTGGCATGAGAACTGCAGGAGAGGTCAACTGAGGATTCAGTGAACAGTCTGATAAGTCCTGTAGATCTGCAAGACGGATAGTTTATAGACGTGTATTCTGGGATGTCTTCTGAATTTGGATGTAAAACAGGAGGTACTTCACATGATGCTTCACAGTTTGAGATGTGAATCTTAGCTGACTAAAGTCACCTCGAATTTGAAGGTATTTTTACATTTAGTCTTCTGTTCAGAAAGCTGTGTTTCAAGCTCCAAGGCTTTTCACAGCAGTCATCTTTAAATATAAATAAATATATTTTCTAGTAAAAGCAGAACACCAGCATTCCACAGTTAGTCAAATATAACTTCATCCTACAGAAGTCAAAGGGATGCTGCCCAATGACACTGAAGATCTCATGATAGCCATTAGTCAATATTTGCTATGCAGTAATTTCCACAGTAATTTTCCAAAGTAATTTCCTTGTTCTATTAGGGCTGGTGTGAAATAGCTGAAACAGTCAGTTTAGCCTTTATTTTAAAAGTATTTCTTGTTATTTTTCCACATCTCATGAATATATTCAGACTAGTTTACAAATTTACGTAAATTCTATTGTTTAAAGAGAAAAAAATGTCAAAATAGCTTCAAATGTCTTCCATTATGTTCTTTGTTGCTCTACTGTGTTTCTGTCTCTATCTATATTTTATTATTAAGAAGGTCTGATTTTACTTTTATGACGTGAAGTCTGTCAAAACAATGCATTAAATAATTCTGAATCATTATTATCCAATACTACATCTGTTACTTTCTTAGTTTTTTCCCCTTCCCTTAGATGGTCCAGGACTGAAACCTGCAATTTCCTTAATATTATTCAGCTGTGGCCAAAATATTCTTTTGTCCTCCTACTTAGAATCCTTCAAACGATTGTGTTCATCATTCAAAGACCTTGAAGGGTCTTGCCTGTGACTGTCCCAGGTGTCTGAATGACACAGAAATGCTCCTTACACTGGTTCTTTCAGCCAGTATTGACAAGTTGGTCGGCAGCATCTCTTGAGAGGCATGGACAGCAAGGTGGAGAAGACAAGTGTTACAGAGTGACTTTAGAAAGCGTGATATCCAAGGCCTCAGTATTTCACCACCTGCACAATTTTTTTTGTGGGGGGATGAAGTAGTTGAGATCAGGTGTAGCCTGCAGTGGTTGCTCTAAGCCTGAGGACAGCCGTGCTCTGCAGGCTGTGGGGTGCCCTACAGGAGATCTCCCAGTCAGGCACCAAGGAGTAGAAAGCACAAACAAAACATATGAGGCTTCCTAATTCTTCAACTCAGTCCCAAGAACTTGTAGAGACCATGAACAAATATCTCATTTAAAAATGTCTTTTCAATCCACAAAAGGCTGCAAAATGTTTCCTCAAATTTTTACAAGTCTATTGGCTGGCCTAAATTACAAGAAGCCCACAACCAAGCTGTGCTTCAGGAAAGGGTCAAGGGCAAGGCCTCAGGTTCTTTCAGTGACAGGAACTGCCTTGATGAAATATTAGGTGATATTGGAAAGTGGAGTTTCTTCACCTTGCAGATTAGGGCAAAAATCTTCGTCCAGTGCTCTCATCATGCCAGGGGAAAAATTACCCATTTCTCTCTGAAATAGCTGTGAGTACATGGACAGGGCACACAGATCCAAGACATCAGTGCCCCCAGACTGAACACAACCAAGACATGACTCTGCCAATGCACCCACTGCAACAACTTGGGAGCAATGGCTGATATTTTGTGTTTCAGAATGATGGAAACAACTTCTCTCTCCAAAGCTGCTTACACCACTCACTGGAGAAACTATGTTGGCTGTGCCTGTTCCTTCTTGAGACTCTTTTCTCGTTTGTCTGACTGTGGTTTTCCTTAGGGTTTTTTAAGGTTTTGTCCTCTTTCTGCCTTCTCTAGGTGGTGGTCACTTGCTTTGCCTGGAACAGCTTGTGTGTGCAAGATGGCACTTAGTATAGAAAAATCAAAAGCATATGTACAGAGTAACTCAGTAACATCTGCGCTGGAAGACAGCATCAGAACTCAGTGTTATTTAATCATGGCTTTACTTTGCTAGTCTCTTCTCCTGGGCACCCCAGGAGTGGAGTAATTGCTTCATGAGACCTCAGTTTAGAGACAGGCTGAATTTCGTCATTTGAAATGCCAGTGTGGCTTGTAAATCGGTGGTCACTGTAGACATGTGTGAAAATGCCTGCATGTGTGCATATGTGTTCTTATATATTTCAAATTCAATTATTAAAATGTCCTCCTCAGTGTGATTTATAAATGGTGTTCCAACCAAGATCAGGTCATCCTGGAATGAGATGGAGCAGCAGAGACAGACTGTTTGTATAATTACTTCTGGTAAGAGCTGGGAGCTGGCTTGTGTCTCAGCACATGTTCCAGGGTGATGCCCTAGCCAGTGAACTCTTCACTAAATTGCAAATTCTATTCCTGGTGCCTTCTGTTCACTTTGTGCTGCCGTGCGCTTAAAGGAGCAAACACCATGGGACCTGGAGGGGAATAGCCAGCTTGCCTTTAATTTGGGGGTTAGCACACTTCGCTGGACAGAAGAAAAGCTCCTCGAGCTCCTACAATTACTTAAACTCCCCGACTGATGCTGCTCTACCAGAAGATGCCTGTGCCTTTCACAGAATGGGCTCTGTATCTCTTCCTGCCCATCACAGGTGAGAGTCCAACTCCATTTGATCTGTTCACCTTCTGACTCATAGCTCTTACATTCCTGGGTCCAGCTTGCATAGGAGTTGGACACAAATGATTAGTCTGGATGCCTTTCTCAGAGAGCAGAAGCAGCATCAAACCCTTGCAGCCTGAGGAAAGGCCCCAGCCACAGGCAGCACTCCTCTTGCCTGAGCTGTGCAGAGCTGCGCTCGGTGGCGCTGGGGGAGCCGTCAGTCTGCCTTACAGCACTGCTCCACAGGTCACCTCGCCTTGGAGGAGGGCTGGATTCCACGCAGTTATCCGGTGCTTTTCCCTAGCTCCCTGCGTTGGGGGAGTGAGGCAGACATCTGACATTGATATCTGACAGCCTTGCCTCTGGAGGTCTTATTGGAATTCACCTCACAGAATAAGAAAATTAGCTGCTTATTTCCAAAAGGCTGAAACATTTTCTTCTCCTCCTTTCCCCTCAGACTAGGTGGTTACATTTTGATGCACTTGCAGACAAAATGAAATGAGATGGACTGGAGCCAGCATAACACTGCTGGCAGTGCTGTAGTCAGAATCACAAAGGAGAAACTTCTGTGTCGTGTTCTACTGAAACCACATCACTGGCATCAGTTATTGCTATTTCTAATCAATATAAATGTGCAAAACATTGGGTAAACTCTTTAGATTTTGCAGATAGTTCTGCAATGCCATTAATTCTTGCCAACTACCTGGGCAAGCACCTATTTACCTGGCAACACGATAAAGCATTAACCTTCCCCTGTAAAGTGATGGGAAAGGAAAAAAATGGAGGGGGAATGCAGGTCTTTTTTCTTCTGAAAGCTGTTTTTCATTAAAAACATTTGATATTTTTTATGGTAGACAGAAAACAGGATTTCCATCTTGAAAAACATTTATTTCACTCTATATCTGAAACTTTGGATATTTTTAGATCAAAAAACATAGAAGAACCCACATTACTAGAAAGATGCCTTGGCCTACTGAGTACTGAAGATGAAGCATTACAGCTAGAGGTATTTATTCATAAAGTTGTCATCTCTGTTGCCAACCTGATTTGCATTTGCAAACTGTACCAGATCTTCAGACCTTTACGTCTGCATGCTTCCATAAAGCTATTTCTTTTCTAAAGGGATGTGTAGTTTTAAGTGTTTTTAATAACGTTGCTATAGAATTATTTTTTCTTATTGTAAACTTTCCTGTGTAGTCTGAGGAATTTGGCCTTACCTCACAGAAAATTGTCCTCTGAAAGGCAGAGTTTGGGAAAAGAACCTGTTGTGAAACTCAAACCTGTTGACAGTCTTGAGCATAACTCATGAGGATTGAAGAGTGTATCTTTCTAAAAGCAACTCTAATGTTATGAGTAATTACCTCTTGGAATTCAAGGGAGGCTGGAAATTCACTCTTAAGCTGCCTGAAATGCTTCTTAGCAGTCTCTACTTCACAGCTGCAGAAATTGGGCTGGTACCCAGACAGGGAATGCAAATTTCATTCTGATATCCTAAAGTACTGTGTAATGAATTCCTTCTTGAGAATATTTTGGCCTTTCGTTTCCTGGACTGTCCATAAACCACAGAATTGTGCAGAAGTTTTAGAAGTTAATTTTGCAAAATATTAACATATAAAGCTACCTTGAAGTTCCTGCAGTCTTCTAAACATGTGCATCCTCCTAGTGAAATAGAGGCTGGTGGCTGTTAGTATTTGATAAGTGTTATGTTTGCAGAGAGCATGGCCTCACACATGTAAAAATTACCACTGGCTTTATGACATTTCTTAGAAAAAGTAGGAATGTTCATATCTCTTTTCTTACCAGCTGAAAACTGGTACCAGGCTAATGATAAATTTACCATTGATGGATCTCTGTAGGGTAGAATGTCATGGCCAGACACCTTAAATTGAGAGTCTCATGTGATCCCAATGAGGTAGGGCTGGGAAGTATGTAGAATACAGACAAACCCAAGAGTGTTTCTACTTTGCTAACAGCTAAGTACCTGTGGCTATTACAAATAACCTTTCCTGGATACAAATTATAGCACTCCTGGAACAATTTAGTGTTTTCTGAAAATTGGAAGAGGTGTATGAAAAATATGAACAAGGTCCTGTAGGTGTTCCAGGCTAAAAAGCTGTACAGAGCCCTCTGAATTAAGCATGCTGTGCATATGATTGTAGAAGCCACAACTCAGTGATGAACCTGGTTCCTTCCCTGTCTTTGTCCCTGTCAAGTGAACTGTTGAGATGTCAATTTCAGAATTGTTTCCTTCAGATTCTGTGAGATTTCACATGATAATATAATCACATATTAGAGACAAGAAAATCATGGCTAAGCATCTTCACATGAGATTGACACCTGGCCTCCACATCCTTCAGTGTGTCAGTATTGTGTATGTATGCAATAACAAAGCATTGGCTTGTGCCAGAGCAAAACTAGTGTACTGGAATAAAGCTGGCCAGAGTCTGTAGAAATCAGGCAGGTATATAGTTTTTGAAATCCCTTTCCTTGGGAGGTTTTGTTGTCTTAATAACTACAACTGGCCTTTCAGCTGTAGAGAAATTATTTGAGTTGGAAATCTGCTATTCCTGCCCTTTCCAACAGCCTGTGTCAGAGGCAAAGCCTTGTGCCTTTTCTGCAGCAATGTCTGTGGTAGCTACAGCGGTAGCTGCGTGCCAGAAAGCAGACCTTGACATTTCTGTTTGTGACAAATGGATTGAATTGTGCTTACTTCGTCTCTGGCAAGAGCAAGGTGGACCTGAAGCATGCTGTATTTTACAAAGGAAGAAAAGTGCAATTAGTTTATTTAAAAGCAAGTGCATGTGCCCACTAATTTAGGCACATCTCTTTCCATCTAGGGGAAGTTAGACTTTCCTGCTGCACAGTAACGTCAGAAAATATCATGAGGGGACAGTGTATTGGAGTCACTTGGGTTTTAGGCATTGCATCTTAGAATGAGAATTTTGCATCACAGGTATGAGAAAAATACTGCCTTGGCTTTCTATTGCTTGGAGGTAACTGCTAGTAAATGCTGGTGACCTTTCAGACAAAGAACAACATTTTGCAAGTAAAGGGAGGATGAAAAATAATGCTTTAATATATTAAGCATCCCATTGCTAAGGCAAAGAAGAAGCAATAGGTGGAGATGTATGTCCAGGTCGGAGTACTAACCTAGAATGAGATGAAGGTTTCCTTCCCAAAGTGAGGAAGTTTTCTTTTCTTCCCCCACCTTTTAAAAAATTGCTTCATTTCCAAGTGTTATACAAGCTTAACAGAGGCTGTAACCTGAAATAGCTAAGAACAAACTCACCCTGTGAAGAAATGGTTTTCCATTGCTGCAGCAGGTGTGTTGAGAACCCTGTCAGATGCTCATACATCAGGAACTGGGAAGGGACTGAAACAAAGTGTTTCCAAGACTGCAAGGAGACAGTTAAAAAGAATGAGCTTTGTACAGATGTCTCAGAGGGAACGTTAATAAAAACGGGAAGGAGAAATGGACTTTTTCCAAAATCTGCAAGTCATCGACATAAATTTTTCTGGGCCCAGTGTATGGTGATACATTTGCTTCTATCTTGCATGTAAGGACATTTGTAAAAGCTCTTTAAAGAGAACTTGCTAACAGGCTTTGTACACATTGTGAGCTTCATTCAGGAATACTGAAGCAGATCTGTGGCATTCCCTGCTTGTGTACCACAGGAAAGTTTTGTCCTGTGCTGGATATTTGGGAGAAGGAGTCACAGAGAGAGGAAAAGGTATTAAGAGCAGGTGCACCCAAGAAATTATTTTGAGGCTGCATGAGTAATGGCAGCAGTATTTCAAAGGAAAACAGTAAAACAATAAAAAAAGAAAAGAAAAGAGTTGGAGAGGGATTCACGTGAGTTCTCTAGCTGAAGTGAAAAGATCTCAGATGCAGGAATGGCTTTACTCCCTGGACACATCCCCTTTCTGTAGAATGTCTTACATAATTAATGTGAATTTTCTTAGGCAAAGTTTGTTTTTACAGTTTGAAAGAAAAAGAAAAATGGAAAGAAAATGAAAAGCAGCAAGCCATTGTGAAGGTTAACAAATATGAGCTGTGCCATTGAATCTCAATTTGAGGTACATGCCATGGAAGAATTTTATTTTTGTCTTGCTCAAATTGGTCTCACACTACAGCCTCTGTGTTGGCTGAGGAAGGAATGTGATGTTTGTGGTGCATCCCTGCAGGGAGCATCAGAAACAGCTGGAGACTCCCCTAGGACTTTCCAGTATCACATGCAATACACCGGGAAGAAAAGCCTTTCCAGAATATTGTCTTTTACATGGACGCGGGACAAGTACCTTCATTAGGACTTGAGGCAAAGTCACAGCTGAGTCCTGAGGTATTAGAAGGCTGGTAGGGAGCAAAATGAAAAGGCAGAAGGTCAAGCTGCTACCTGACATATAGGGAAACCTCTACCTCTCTTGCACATACTGGTGGCCTTTCTGACTACCGCTGTGTTACTGAAGCTTGAAGCACCAAGCTGCCTCTGAGGACACAAAATGCTTGCCCAGGCTACACGGTTGATGTGACTGTCAGATGTGTAGGGTGATTGATGACTGTTCAAGGTCTTTTTGTAAATTGGCCTTGTATCCTGGATGGTAGAAGGAATAAGTTTGACAGTTACTGTGATTTTTTAAACAGCATTCCTTGTCAGCAGTCAGACCTCTGCAGATTGCTTTCTGATCCTACTGAACAGCATGTCAAATATATTGTTGTTTTATGAGCATCTTTCCACCTTCCCAATTCCAAAAGTTTCTGGGGAGAGTAAGGCTCATGAGCAGAGTGCTAATATAGCCCATAAATTGTGTTGATGGCAGTACAGTGCCTGAACATTCCCAGGGGAGAAGGTTTTACAGCCCTTACCAAAATCATTTGCTCTACATCAGGCATGATACCTACCATAATGACCACAGCCTGATTCCACGTGGCAGTTTATAGTTAGCTGCCATTCATTTTTATTTAGTTTGTAGCAAGACTCAGAGGCTAACAGTTGGGAAGGCAGCATGCATCTCAGTAGGCTGACGCTCAGCAGCTCGTGTAGTCTCGACAATCCCCCACAGCTGCACCTGCAACTCAGGGCATGCTGGTCCCAAGCTGCCCTGAGCACAAGTTTCACCCTTCTGTAGATTCTTCCTACCATCTGAACAAAAACTACCCAAGATGAAAGGGTTAAGCACATTAATGCTTAGTACTCTGTGCTGAAACAACAGTTTTTTACATGCCCAGCCTGGAGAAACAGTCCAAAATCCTCTGAATGCTGAGTAAGAACATGAAACCAAAGTTCCATGCATGTCCTGTTCTCATTATGCATGGCACTCCAGCAAACCTCAGAGGATGAGTTTGAAGGATCATTGAACAGACCTGGTCTATCTCTCTTAATGCAATATATGCAACTAATATGTGTTCCTAAGCTTTCTCTACCTGCCAAGGCATAATTAAGCACCTGAGGATTAGATCCAAAAGAGGCAACATGCATAACCATTGACGTACTTAATGAGTGCTATGGATAAATGTAAAGCAGGACTCATGGAAGAGGCCATAACCCAGAGTTACCCCAGAGCTGGGTCTACAGGGTCAAACTCACTTTGACTCTTCATTTCATTTGTTTACCAACAATTTCTTCCAGTGGAAATAAAAGATACAAACAGGATATAGGTGATTCTTGCTCTGAAGTCAAAAGAAACATTCCCACATTTCACAGTCTGTAATGTCTCAAATACTTGAGAAAACAGTAACTTCCTTAGCTCACACAGAAAGGAAATTATATCACATGCTTGAGGACTGAAATAATTGGAATCTTGAAAAAAGGTCCCTTTAGGCAGAGATGGTAGCATCCATCACACCAGGACGGCTGTGCTGGGTACCATGTAATATAAGAAATGACACTTTGTCCCCCAAGTCCCAGTTATTGTCCTCCTCTAGTAGTGTTAAGTGCAAGCCCAGTAGCCTGTTTGCATACTCTTTGATTGGTATCAATGTTTGTATTAGTATTCAAAAAACAACAAAGGGTGTGTTAAAAATAGCAGAGATGACAGAAAGAGGGCAATTACTTGGTTGTGTGAATAGGAAGGATAATATTAAGTTACTGTGTAATTAAGGTTAGACCAAGGTGAAATAAAGATAGCAAACAAGAAAAGGAAGGAAAGGTTACTCATTCTGGACCCAAACCTATCCCATCTGAATTTAATGACAGGTTTACACCGACCTTTGTGAAAGTGAGTAGGAGTAGACTTGAGGTTAATTTAGAGACATATTCATAAGGCAGTTTAATGAAACTTGATAATGTATAATAGAAGAAAAAAGCACAGACAAATAAGAGGGAATTTACCGAACTGAGCTCTCATCGTGGAAGCAGTTTGATAGCTGTTCTCAAACATCATGCTGTGTGCTTATTATGAGAGACAAAATGCATGGTTTTGTTTCACATTAGATTATTTATGGGATTTCTTCAGGGCCAATCGTTTTCAAAAGGTCTGAACCTGGATGTGTTCTGCCACTGGTCATTCTCGGGCTGCATGGCTGCTTACTAGCAGGGTACTGGTGTTGTTTTCATGCTTGACTGGGAAACATTTCTGGCCTAAATCCCATCTTGTTTGCAGCTATCAGAAAATGCTGCGGTCTTTTACTGAACAGGCATGGAAGCTATTGATTTCTCCTCTGTGTTCATGGGGACATTTCTTGGGGGGTTGTTGGGACTGTCTGAAACAGTTCAAGAAAATTGTGTGTGAGATAGCGAAGCAAACTAATTAAATCTTCAGAGAGGAAAAGGACTTAAATGATGAAAGATGGTGGTAAATTACTTAGCTAACAAATAGGTGCCTTGGAAATTGAACTACAAATTAGGTTATCTAATTTTTCACCTCAAACCTAAGCAGTTCCATTAATGATGATTTCCATCTTGTAATAATATTTCATGGCTCATCAGGAGCTTCCTGAGACATCTTAATGACAGCTGGAAACAATGGTAATATAAAGCTTTTGATTCCAGGTAAGGCGATGAGAGTTTTCCAAAGAAAAGGACCATAAAAATGATGATGTTTTCATGTGTTGTTATGTTCATACTACCAAAGAACATAGTGCTGTTTGTGTCCAGCTGAACAGAGCATTAAATCATAATTTAGACAAGCAAATTTGATCCCTTTACTGTCATGCATGTTGTGAAAATTGCCCTGTGTGTCTGCACTGAGGGGTTGTTGTGATATACAATGGCCATGCTCCAGGCAGGGTTCTTCTGAGGCAGGAACCAGAGCTTTTGTTTCTTGACTGGTGCCTTTTGGCCTTTACCAGCACCTCTGTAAGGTGTAGGATCAGATTTTCCAGATTTCCCAGCGACTGTCTTTGTGCCCGCTTGCACTGCATAAAATCACTCACTTGGAGAACATGCTGCAATTATTCGTGATTTGATTTTCTTATACATGCATTGTACTATGTTTCAGCATTAATTCTGCACTCAGAAAAATGCATATTGCACAGTATGTTGTCTCAGTCCACCTGCCTGCACACTGATATTCAGCAACCTCATTTTCTAATATACAGGGTTTTTTTCCCCTTTTTAAAGCATGATTTTAAATCACGTTGTAGCTGGGAGAGCTGGTGTGAATTTATGGGAGAATTTTGTTTCTGTCAGTTCCCAGAGCACCTTGCTCCAACTTATTTTGTGGTTAGTGCAATGTGTCTAAGTGGCAGAGATAGATGAGCAAACAAACATGGATCTGTATGGCAATAGTAATATAGAGTGCATGTTTGACAAAGGAGGAGGAAAATATGAATTTTCCTTTTGGGAGGTAACTTCAACCTTTACATGATTTCAACATGATTTTGGATTTTGTCTCCCTTCCCCTCCTTGCTTTCTTTCCAAGTGATTAGAGGAGTCATCCAGTTGTTATTCCACACTATCAGATGTGGCGGTGTTTAGCTGTGGCAAATGACAGCATGGCTAATGTTGGCGTTTTAAAGAAATTGCTGCATTTTATACCAACTGGAGCAGGTTGTATGGCCTCTATGGTTGGTACAGTTAAGGGCAGCAAATCAGATCCAAATCCTGTGACAACTTCTTTACCAGTTCCAGACAAGGAACGTGCACTTGTTTGTTTCCAAGAGTTGCTGTCTTGTTAGATAACATTTTGAAGCTCAGGAACAGCAGATCAGCGTAAAGGCCTGAAGAAAAACAGTTCAGCAATACTGAAGAAGCAGCTCCTCCTTTCTTTTCATACCAGCCCACCAGTGCTTCCTACTGAGCCACTCATTTGGGCAGGACCCTGCAGAGGCTTGGCAGGGGAGCTGCACAAGCAGACTGACTCTTTACCAGTGATGTTCCTTCAAGCTGTAGAAATAGAACTTTTCCCCTTTTGACTCTAGCTCTGTATGAACTATATATCATCAATAAGATGACATAAAATACCTAGTTGCAGGACGCAGTTTCTTCATTGTTATAACATTATTTTTTCTGTGGCTAAAGAAAAGTGATTATGTTTGGTTTGTTTAATTCTACAGATCACCCTTAAAATAACCAAAACCCACACAACTGATTTAGGAGCTTGTATCTTACTAAACCAACAAGGTATAATGTCAGGATACTCAGAGGTAATAAGCTTTGAATCCTAGTGACTTGGACAGGAGGACCTGCAGTTAAACTACTTAGAGATGGAGTTTAAGATGGGATTTAGATGCCTAAATATGCAGATGGTTTCTCATTGTGTTTTACAACAAGCACCATGGAAAGATATCCAGCAGCATTTAATTCTCCTAGATGTGTGCATCTGAAAGTTTACTTTTAAAAATCTGCTTTGAGGCCTTTTGAAAATATTATCCCATGAGAGGGTCCACGGGCTGTATCTCAAGAGTTTTAAAGGCAGTATGGACTTCAGGCTCTTTCTGTAAAAGTGCTGGTTTGGCCGCTGTCACAGAGGTGCAGGGGATCTGATTCAGTCTGTTTTAGTCTTCCTGAAGTGTGCATGGTTTTGGGGACGGAGCTGGATAAACGGTAACACAGAGAGAGTGCATTTGTTCATACATGCGAATGATTATTCATGGAATATTTTTGCTTCGTTGGCCGGCTCTGTCAAGTATCCACCCACCCACCATGAGTGGACTCAGAATGTCACAAAAATAAGGGCTCGAGTGCTTAACACACTGAAGGCTGGATTCAGATGAAGGTCTGAATAACAGCTATTTAATAACATTGCCTTCAAAGTCAGCCAGCAAGAACATCACAGGATTGGATCTAATGTCTCTACGGACACAAGAACTACAAAAATCCCACCATACTGAGTAGGAAGTCCACAAGTATGGGAAACAGAGGAGTAGAAACTTCCACTGGCACTAATGAGTTTGGTTTACCGCCCTGGAAAGAACTTGGGTTGATGTAATAATAAAGGTATACAGATCTTAAGCAGAAGAGTTATAAACCTATGTTCCTATAGTTATAAGTAAGACTATGTATTGGGTGATATGGTGAAGGGTTTTTAAGTATAGTAATGTGATTTTATAGTTTAAGTTAAGAATTTAGATATTATCATAGAAGTATATGTGTGTATGTGTGCTAGCAAGTTACTGGTTAAAAACAGATGCAATGCAGTAAAAAGTTCCAAAGGTGATAAAGTCAAAACAAAGTTTTGTGTTAAGAGCTTATTGGATCAAAAAGTTATAAATTGCCATGTAACCTTGGAGCTCCTGACTGTCTTGAAGTTATGGCGGTTTGTGCTTAACTCTCATGACCTTTGAGACTGATATTTTGTTTGTTATTTTAAGTAATAAATAGTGAATAAGCGTGATAGTCCCATCTGTTTAAATAAGCTCTGACCGGGAAACAACACACAAGAAATGTGAAAAAAGAAAATGTGATATGCAGCACATGTATGATTTAAGGAGTGATTATTGTTGGATATCTGAAGGCACATACATTTGTGTAGTTAAAACATTCGTAGGAGTGAGAGTCTTCCCTTTAAGAGCAGCTCTGACCTTACAATTCAGTGGCAAAAATCATTATTTTCTTCCTAATTCTTTTTGAGAAAATTTTCACCTCATCTACTTCAAGATCCTCTTACTGCTGTGCCTTCTAACTATCAGTCTTCATGTACTTTTCTGTACAGAAAAATTAGCCTTGTAGAATGGCACTTTTTAAAAAGTGCATTGTAATTCCTTAGTACATTTACACTTTTTGAACTCTTGCTGGTTATACTGGGTGAGAAATGCTGATGGTGTATGTACTTCATATCAATAAGAGTATGATGATCAATCTGTTTTTGTAAAATACATTCTTTAATAGGTTGCATTTTGTGTAGCTGATTATTCTGACAAAATCAACTTAATTAACTATCAAGATGTGACAGAACACATTCTGTCATTCATTTCAAAAGAACAATAATTTCAGTTAAAGACAAGTTGCCAACTATTCTAATGAGGTATCTCAGCAGAAGCAGGATCTCATGCTAATATTCAAAATGAGATATTTAAGGGCTTATAAAAAATTATGATTATAAGCCAAGATATTGCATTAATATTAAGATGCACTGTCACTATTTAGTCACCAAATCATCAGTATTTTAAACATATTCTTATTAGTTCCTGTGTGTGTAAGTTGGGAAAGGGAAACAAATTACCCTGTGCTCAGCTTGTCACTCAGGAGCTTTTCTCTGGGGAGGCAGGTGGTGTCCTTAGAGCACGTCTCAGACTTTGTGGGGTGCAGGTTTCCTAGGAACAAATAAGCAGTGGTGTATGCAGCTTACTCGAGTTTACACTGATGTACTGTGCTGTCACTCCATATTATTATAGTGTGAGGCTGAATATCAGCAGGATCTATTACAACACTGGATGATTAAAGTACTTCTTGAATTTCCACAAGATTTTAAATTCAGGATGAAGGAAGGGGAGGCATAGTTTGTGAGAGAAACACAGGATGAAAGTGAGAGGATTATGCTTCAGCGTCCTTTGTGATAAAATAGTAGTAATTAGTTTCAGTAAAATCCCATAATAGTTTTTTTGTGCTTTGCAGGAAACCAAGTGGCAGACAGATAAAACAAATTACTTTACTCAGGGCAATTAGCATGCTATTTCAAGGTTCTGACTATGTTTCCCCATGACTGCAAAGATCATGCCCTATTTTTCCAATAACTTTACGTTCCTGGAAATCTCATCCATTTTTAGCCTATCATTGTGTACGTAGAGCTACCACATCTCTGAGCACAGCCCGCACTGCAGGGACAGCCCAGGAGATAATGAGTTCTGGGACCACACTGAGGGGAGGGGGAATTGGTGACACTTGCTGCTTACTCACCTGAAATAAACCCCCAGGTCACTGCTGTGTGCCTGGCTCTCTGACACGTAGTGCAAGGAAAACATTTGGGCTTTACAGTCCTGCACTCCTGGGCTGCACCAGTAGATCCTGGTGTCATTGTGCACTGCAGTTTTAAGCATTAAGAATTTTGTGGCTGTTTCTTGACAGTGACCCCATTAGAAAGGAAAAAATATTTCTTGGCAAATTAGTGCAAAGATTTCAAACTAATCAGAAATGGCTGTGAAAAATGTGTTTTCAAAGTTTTTTCTTTTGATTGAAGACTTTTCATGTTTGTGTTTCAAGAAAGCACTTGTCTTGTTAAATTAAAGATTGGCTTAATATATGAGTAATTCAGAAATTTAAAAAAAAAATCTGAACCTATATGGCACAGAAAAATAACACATTTGAAATTACTATTGAGAACACCTCTTAATGCGTGGTCATCATTACTTTAGGCTAACTTTAAATAAAATTATGCAAAATATGAAGATCATCACATTTACAAATGGGTAGTTTAATTTCATTTTTGAAGAGAAAGCCTTTGTCATTGCATTGAGACCAGGGGAACTATATTGGTATAAAATGTAGGAGCAGCGTAGGAAGAAGTAGCATATTTTCTGGCCAGACTTTGTCCAAGGACACCAGCTCTCCTCACTTATCTGCCCAGCCATGATAAAAAGGAAGAATGTGAGTTTCAGGCCAGTTTCTGCAAGAACCTGAATTCCATTCCTGAGGGGTAGAAGTACTGCATTTTAATTAGTCCTTGTGGTGTTCAACATGACTTTTTACTGAAAATTGGTTGTTAAAGTCAAAGCTTATTCTGGTTTTCATTTATAGACTGCTTCAGCCCCCTCCTGTCTCACTTCTGGACTTTCAGTCCAGCTATTCAGTTTCAACTTTGGCCATCCAGCTGTTTTAAATCAAAAATTATAGCTTGTGCAGCTGGGACGAAACCTAGTGCTGGCATCCCAAACAAGAAATTTCATTGATATGAACATACAAGTTTTCATAACTCATTTTTGGTATCATAATTTCTAGGTTGTATCAATCGGATTGATATTATTGGATATTAAACGAGACCTTGCACAACAATTCATTTATTCCCTCTGCCAGCCAGAGTGAAGGAGACTTACTGGTCTGAGGTAGAGACACCAACAATTGGATTGTTAAATATTCAGATTTATTAGCAGCAGTCAGAAGCAAAGCTGAATTGTTTTAATAATGATCTCTTCCCATCACTCACCTTCTCTCCCCACCAGTGAGTAAAGGTGGTAAGAAAAGAAAAGAACCTAAAGGGGATATCTTGAAACAGGATAAGTTGGAGGAGGTTAATGGCATATTTGTGATTCTGACAAGACAATAACAACACTCAGCCTCCTTGGATAATGGGGGTGGAGGGAACCTATGGGCTGCAGGTGATGACTCTACTAAATAGCCTTCAAGAAGAATGAGATTTTATCCGAAAATTTTGTTGGAAGACCTTGGAAATCACTAAATTAACAAAACAAATTTAGCT
The DNA here is from genome assembly GCA_013400235.1 of Oriolus oriolus. Classification (NCBI taxonomy): domain Eukaryota; kingdom Metazoa; phylum Chordata; class Aves; order Passeriformes; family Corvidae; genus Oriolus; species Oriolus oriolus. Next base: position 443,698 of record VXBT01000736.1, read on the forward strand.
ATAAAAAGTCCAGTTTTGCTGTTATCCCTTTGGTGAATAATTGATTACCTAAGAAAATGTGCTTAAAGGAAATGTGGGTGCTATAATTGTCACTAATTTTTTAACATTGTCTTCCAGTGAATCAGAATTAATTATTAATTTTATAGGGAAATGTTTTTACAGTGATTCCAGGACTTAACTGTGCACTTATTAAAGAAAGAAGGGGGTAGAACTTGAATGTAGATCCCCCTTTTAATACTCCTGTTTCTCATAAAGCTGCTACTTAGCTACCAGAATTATCATGCAACAATATATGCTGCTTCACAGCAATTATTACATGCTTAGCCTTCTATCACTATTATGTCAAAATTTGCTGTTGTTTTATCTGTTATGCTAAAGAAAAAGTTGGAAATAGTTTGTGCTCCTTGACAGTGTCAGGACAGATCTAATATAACTCTGAGACTTCTTAGCTGTCTTTTTCCACGGCAAAGTAATTCTGTCTCAAAATGGCAGAATTTGTGCTCCAAGTCCTGGAACTACAGGCTGGAGGAATTCACAAGGGAAACAGGAAAAAGAGCAGCAGCGAATTCCCTGTGCTAAATCCCAGGCCCCTGGGACTGGAAGCATCTCTATCCTACTTTTTTTGTATTCTACACTGTTGAACTTCAGTGTAGAATACAAACACTATTAAAAAGTGCTTAAAGGTGCTGCAAGGTTCTCTGCAAACCATGCACATCAAAATTGTGCTTTGGGTTTGTATGTGAGAGTTGCTGAACAAGGGACATTAGGCTTGCAGCTTTCCCATGCCTCTTCTTACAAGATGAGAAAATCCTGCATGGTTATGGTTGGTAATTCCCTCGAAGTCCTGGTGTTCTCTCCCTCAGGACTATGACAGGTGTTGGAAGCTGAAGGCACCACTTGCTGACAAACACCTCCAGCCTGGGTCTGAATATGGTGTTATCACCCTCATTAGCAACTGTTTTATATGCAGGCAAATGGCTACAATAAGGGCTTTGAAATGTTTATAAATGACTTTCAGCAAGGAAAAAACAGGAAAGAAAACAGTTCATTACAGTTTAGGTGATTATTCTCCCATGTGGTAGTCAAACTTGGATCCTATCTACACCCTTGATAATATCAAACTTCTGTAATTGGAAGGATGCACCTAAAATGAGCTTGGGCTCCTGAACAGCCCCGCTGATTGACAAATTTGCCATCAGGGAAAAAAAAAAAAAAAAGAGAAAAAGAAATGTGAATAGAAATGATTTATCTTTGATGCAGAAATGCACTTGGAGTTTAATTGTGTAACATGGCCAGAAATCCTTTGGTCTGAAATGCATTCAAATGGCCCATGACACCTGAGAGATGCTTGAGAATCTGGACTGCTCTGACCAAAATAATTTCCTGAGGTGAAGTCACTGCGATCCAATTGATATCTTTAATGTGGCTATAACGTGTATATAAATTGAGGCAAAGAAAACTGTTCAAAGCAAAATTCCACAGTAGCATTGAAGCTGCATGTTCTGTGGGACAGCTGATCACACACAGTTTTACATGGATACGTGACTTTGTTGGTGTGAATGATAAAGGGTAGTGTTTGAAAATGATTTGTTAGACTTTTCTTGATGATGACACCTTTACTGCCTATTGATCAGCTTGCTCTGCCAGATGGAAGGTGGAGGAACAAATGCACTGCCACATTATAAGTTTATGTTTGCTTAAAAATGCAGGCAGGAAGAATGTTAGTTTTGTCTTTTTATTCCTGCCGAAGTATGCATGTCATTTGCAATAATTTTGCTGTTAATGTCCAGATACTCGTCTGGTGAAAGTAATTAATATCCATCTATTTAGTTCTGTCAAGTTTCCAGCCAGCCTGGTGGTCAACACTGCTATTGTCACATATATGTATTTCTATTCATGAACAGGAATTATAGCAAGGCTACTTAAAACTTCTGTTACTTCCTCAATTGAAAAAAAAGAAAAAAAAGGGTTTACACAGGAAAAGAAAAAGAAGCACTTTTTGCCTGAGAATAATAATGAAGACTCACATGCTAAATAAACCTCATGTGGGCAGAAGGAAGCTCCCAAAAAAGTTTCTCAGCGTCTGAATCCCTGAGTCTCAATTTCAAATGGCAGTAATGATCCTTTAATTACAGGGAACCATTTACCTTTTGAAGTTCAACTCCAAAAAAATGATTGCAAAAATGATATCATGGGTATTTTGTGATAATTTTCAGTAATGAGAAACCTCAGCTGCTCAATTCCTAAATAAAACTAACTGTCTCTTTCTCTTCTATCAGCCAGCCTTACACACATAGCTTGAGAAGATGAAAGCCATCTTCTCAAGAGGATGGTTTCCTTCATGTTCACAGTTTACTAACAATAATGTACTTATCTGGGCCTTAGCAATTCTGTTTATGCTGTGCAAGATGGATTAAAACCCATATCACTACCCTGTAACATAATGGACTCTGCAGTGCTAACAAGAAGTAGTAAAGGTAATAAAAGTATATTTCAGGCAATAAAGCAAACAGATACTACTACTGAGTATACACTAGGAGCAGATGCCTGTAATAAGACAAACAGTTTGCACAGACACTTTCAGAGAAAAAAAAATTCCTTTTTGGTCTTGATTTCCCCACTATATTGAAACACCATTAGTCACACAAAAGTGACTGTGGCTTCCCCACAGAGGCTCAAGCTAAGGGTGCTGGACTACTTTCCACTAGAGTTTTGTTTTTTAAGGGAAAACAAAATATTAAATGAAAGTATGCATAGTATGAAAAGCATCTGCATAGCTCAGAAATTTTTTATTTAAAAAAAAAGTCCCAAAGCTAAAATGTTTTAGATGAAAAGATGAAGTCTTTCTGTTGATGCACTTTGCTGGGATCTTGTGGGATTTAATTTTGCTTCATCTTGTACTCTTTTTTCCCCATGCATTTAATATCTCAGTTAAGCCACATCTCTCCTGCAGACCAGGAGCTCTCCTGGGAGACGTTGTGCATCACAGAAGAGTTGTCTGGCTGGAAAGCCAGGCATGTAGGGGAAAAATGGAAATTGGAGCAATCTGAATCAAAGTTGCAGCGAGGCACTGCAACTGCATTTTCAAATGGTATTATTTCAGCTTCGACCACATTTTTTTTCTTGGGTTTTTTTGCTACACACGGACAATCTTAATTGTGTGATGCAAGAAAGGCTACAGCAGATGATAATGAAAAATCACTTCTTCTAATTTTTTTGGAGGGTGAGAAGAAGAGAAAAGGAGAATAACTTCTACTGAGCTGTAGCTACGATAGCAGATGCCTCCTGTGGAGAGTTAGGACCATTGCCTGATTCTGCCCTGATGGTCACATGTTCTTGTATCCTTGGCATTCCTCCCTCATCCTGTTATTCTGAGGAATATCCTGAACACGTGACCATGAAGATTTGGGCTGAAACAGGAGGAATTAATTTCTTCCCCTGAGTCTTGATATTTCTACTAATTGACTGAAATTGTCAACTTTGGGAATTCAGCTTTCTTGAGCCCTAGGTTCCCGGCAGTGAAGAAGCGGGAAAGTTCTGTACAAAAGAAAGTTTCAAACTTTTAAATTGGTTTTATCTGTGTGTAAAAGAGCACTTAATGTTTGTATCTGTTAAACCTTTTTAATTATTAAGTAGTCCTGAGGGCACCTGTAAATTAAAGGATGATTGGAAGAAATAATAACATGATGAGGAAATCGGGGATACAGAGTGTTAAACTATCCTTCAAAGTGTCAGTAATTAAAATTAATTACAGTTCATGACTTGCACTGATTGGAGAAGGAGTATGATGCTATAGGGAAATAATATGAAATAATAGGGTAGGAAATATAGGAAATAATATGAGAGGTTATTAGAATTTTTTTTTTTACCTCACTGGCCGTTTGAATATTACCAGAGGAACTTTGCAAAGTTTTTTATACGTGGTTAAACTTTTGAATCAGTAAGTTTGTTTCGTGGTTTTCTTTCTCCAATAAAAAAAGCTCAGTAAAAGGCAGGATGAATTTTTATTTCTAAAAGGACAAAGAAATACCTTATAATACTTTCTAATGCTCTTAATACCCAGAAGACCTGTCCCCTGCAGGTTTATGTTCTATGAAAGGAACAATAGATTTATCAGTAACATCTAATTTTACAAATATCCATGCTTACTTGCATTTTAGAAGGAAATATCATGTGTATTATATGGTCAATTTAGAAGGTGGTTATGAAGACTGAACTTCTGATGTTTTCCTCCAATAATGGGCTTATAGAGAAACATTCAGTCTGGTCATGGGACCAGAGGGTATCTTAGTTAAGTGGGCAAGTAGGATTTTACTGTTTTATTCAAGGAAGCATGAATCTTACATGGTAAATTAACCCTACATGTCCTTTCATAAAAAGCTAATTCTACATTAGTTCATCCTCTGACAAGTTATATTTAATGAAGAACTTAATATCCACTTACTCTTCTGTTCCCTTTGACACCGTAAGAATAAGCATATGACAAGAAATGCGCTAAAAACATATTTTATGTGTCAAAATCAAAATGATACTTGAAACTAATTTTTTAAAAACAATGGGGTTTTTTTCAACATATGACTTTAACAATTTTTTTTGGTGACAAGTTACACCATTTGTGCTTTATAGCTAGACACAGAAAGGAATTTGTTCCTGGGAGCTCAGATGCAATTTTAATTGTCTGTACCCAAGACTCAGATTACTGAAGGTGCTGCATTGCTGCCACAGCCTGAAAAGAACCTACTTCTCTTAAATTTAATTGTTCTTGCTCCTAGTTATGCACATATACACCTCTGCTTTCAGCAGCTGTCTGTTTCTCTCTTGGAGGGCAGAACAGACCTTATTCCACCCACCTTGTCTGTTGGCTGAACATGTCTGCAGCACATGCCTCGTCAGTCGTCAGTGAAATACAGGAAAGGGAGGAGCATTTTCCATTCTCCTCCCTGCTCCTGCTTTTCCTAAGGCATCATGGAGTAGCCAAGATCAGGGAGCAGCCACAGAGTGCACAAATGGCTCCTCCTCTCTCCGTGTGCTTACACTGCCCATTGCTCAGGCACTGATTCTGCAGCACTGCCATGGCCCTTCCCGGTGCTGGGGCGAGACATCAGGACACCCTGCAGAAACATTTTGATTTTTTATACAGTATAGTCACTAAGTCAGGTCTTGGGTATGAAAAAGAGCATGTCTATCTGGTACTTTCACAACAACTGGGATGGATACCTACCAGTTCCATAGATAATTTTGGAGCAAGTGATTTCTGGTGTTAGAAGGATGTAGCTCTCCTCCTTCCTCAGTAAGAAGCAGGCTGACAGGACTAGAGTGACATTTGGCCTCCTTCTCTGGAGGAATCAATATTTAAATATTTTATAAAAAAATGGAGTCTTTTCACAGAAAGAAATGAGAATTCTCCTGGAAATCCTCTAATGTAATGGTGAATAGGTACCTTCTGGCACATGGCATTTGGATCTCCTCACCTGGAGGCAGGAGGTAGATCCAGGTCTCCTACACAGTGCCAGCTATGGGATTGGAGGGTCCAGTAATTTGGTTTTTTTGTCTTGAGACATGGGAACAAACTGTTCTTGATTTTTAGGAAGACCTTCTACTCCTCAGCCCTACATCTGTGTCTTATTTCTCGTGTCACCTAAGGCCCTTCAGGATCGAGTGTCATTTCATTGCCATGGCTGAAGCTGTGACTCTGGAAGGAGAGAGGGAAGAACTGACCAGGCCAGAAATAGAGGGACTAAACTGGGCTGTGTGCTGCTGATTCTTGTTTGGGGTAGCACTTGGCACTGTAACCACTGCATAAGATATGCAAGCAGGGTTACTCGGTGGCCTGAGTACAGGTGAGTGCCCCGCTGCTCAGCTGAGAAATCTTGCTCCAGCTTGTGATTCTCCTTCAGTGGGAAGGATTAAGCAGCTCCCCTGGAGGCAGGTCCTGAGCATTCCCTGTGATGAAACCACAAATAAGGACCTGGGAGGCATAAAGTGCTCTCACTGCCCATGCTGTCTGCCCGTGCTGTGTTCCCCAGACTGGAGGCTGGGGCAGCCAGCAGGGCTTTCCTCTGAGCTGCAGCCCGAGGGACTCCCATAGCTCTAATGACCTGGAGATAGTGGTGGGGGAAGGAGGGTGGGGGACACGCTCATGTTGTGCTGGCCTGGAGCAAGAAAGCATTAGACCCCTTACTTTGAGGCAGCCAAACCAGAGTTATCTCAGGATTCACTCAGGCTTAGCAATATTTACTTAAAACCCAGAATGCTTGAAATTTGAAATATTTGGATTTCCATGGACTGCTGGCTGTCAGCCCCAGAGAGGGGTGCAGCAGTGAGGGAGCGAAAAAGAAGGATTAATGCCTTCTGAGCAGCTTCTTTCCCCTGGTATCAAAGAGGTCTTGTGTAAGTAGAAAGATAAATATTTGTGTTTTGTGAGTCAGCTGCACCTGTGGTGGATAAAGGGCTCAATAAATCCTCTTGGCTGTCCAATAAGGAAAACAGTGTTTCATGCTTGTGTGACATCACAAATATTTGCCAGGTCCACCTGGAGGTCATCAGTATGCACTCGTGCCCTTCAGCCTCTCGTTTCCAGCTAGGATTTAGCTAGTGCCTTTGCTCTGCCTTATCAACACTGATTTTCATTGTGCATGGAATGAATATTAACTGGTGGCTGGAAACCTGTTTCCCTTCCCCTGAACAGCTTCCCTGTCTCCTTCATTACACCACTACTGTGCTACAGGGCTGACAAATACCAGCAGAAAAAAAAGGAGGCAACATGTTTAAACAAACATTGACTATCTTGGAAATGTTGGGATGAAAGTCTTTTCTTGCAGGACACAGATTTAAGCAAAATATTAAGCTGTTTTCTCTGCACATTAGATTATGCCAATGTACATATTGTAAATATAGGTCACTCACAGTTATGTGATATTTACTTGGAGAGGTGATGGCTCTCCTCCTGTATGAGGTAGTGACCTCAGGTCAGGAGACACTATGAATGTAAAGGGCAATATCTCTGTAGTAAATAATATTTCTTCTATGAGGAATCGTTTATTCAGAGTAACAGGAATATTTCGGAATTATTATCCTGACTTGATGTTCTGTGTCATCTGGTTGTTGTCCAGCAAAGATATGCCTTTACCAGTAATAAGAAATATAAATCCTTATTACCCATACAGACATGCCTGCCTGTCATGAGAACCCTCTGTACTTCTTGTCACTTGTAGAGTGACAATATCTTACATAAGAATTGTATCTTTTTGTCTATTTTTTACTTATTGCATTCTGCTACTCTGCTACAGGAAGTAGTAATTAGAAACAATGGATTTGTTTTCTGGTACACCTACCCCTCTCTAATCTAGTCACTCAGTGACCAGTAGCTTCAGGTGCCTTTGTGTCTCTAAACATTTTTACTACAAGGTGTGGATTTCTTCTATTTCTGAGTTTAAAACAGAAAGAGGGAAAAAAAGAGAGAGATATCTCTATGTCACACATGAATTAAACTTTCAAATAGAATTGTTTAAATCTCATTTTTACCTTTCTGTATGAGTTTCCCATTGTTGCCAGCTCCTTCAACAGGCCTCATTATCCTGGAGGTTTCTCACAGCTCCAGTCAGAGGATTAGTTTGATTTTTCAGAGAAGTCTAACTTTTACAGACAGCAATAATAACAATAATTTAAAAGAAAGAAGAAAAGGGAATTTGTGGTCTTTGTGACTAAGCAAAAAGCCTCAGGCACTAAAGGAACAAATGGAATGAAAGGGGAAAAAACTGAAAAATTCTTCTGCTTCCTTTTCACTTCCAAGCTTATAAGCAAAAGGAATATTTTATTTTATCTGTTTTTGATCTTGATGCATGCTTTTTGAATGTTCCAAATTGCCAGATTACATCCTGACTTCCCTGAAAGTTTATATAATTATCATTTGTCAAAGCTGAGGGTGCATTTTCTAGGCAACACACAGTTTCAGCTAGCTAAGAGAAGGGGAGAAGTTGATCTTCGATCCAGTGCTGTATGGAGATATTTTTGGGATATCTTAACACTGGGCAAGAGGAATAAAAGCCAGATTTGAAGCTGCCATTGAACTCTTACTCGCAACAGCACATCTGAGTGATGCTTACAGTGTATTTTCATTCATTTTCTTGGAAAAGGAGTAATTTACAAGTCTTAACATGCACATGCTGGTTGTACGTGCTGGTTCACTCAGTTTAATATATATCAAAATCAATGGGCATCGGAACAGACAACTTGCAAAAACTTGGCATAAACTTAATGACTCAAGTGGTTTAAAAATGGGATAAATTTATTAAACCTCCAGAACAATTAAGTTCAGCTCCTTTTTTGTTACACATCTGCTCTGATCACAGTAAAGTGGGCCAAGAAGTTACTGTATGCCTGAATTCCTATTGCTTTCCTTTGAGAAAAATATTTTGATTCCCAACTGCTGGCACACAGTGAGTTCTGAAGCTCTGACATCTCCTACGTGCAGCACAGCCAGGGGAGGCACCCCCTTGTCAGTACCCAGTTATCCGAGAGGTGCTGCATGCCCTGGCCCCTGGGTGCGGGTACAGGTGTGGCACTGACAGCCACATCCCCAACTTGGCTGCATTTCCTACATCTGGGCATCGGTTCAAAGGACACCAAGACCTTTCAAAAGCTGAGCAAATCAGAGTGCCAGTGGTAGAGTAACTAAACACATACACAGGCACTTCAATATCAGTGACCTGCTTCAGGGTACCTGCAGTGCCTGCTGAATACAGCAAGACTAATCTTAAGATGTTAGGCTACTAATTTTTGGGAAAAAGCAAAACCCCATTCTTCTAGGCTTCTAAGACACAGTTCAAGTCTAAAAAATGCCTTGCAGATCTTACTTAGGGGACAGAAGGTTCAAATACTACGGGGTGATGCCCTTGGTGCTGCACAGCCACCCAGCCATCCTCATTATTTATTCATCACTGCCTTAAACTTGTATTTCCCTAAAATAGATTGGGGTGTCTTCTTTCTTGCTATACCTTTTTATTCCTCTGTGATTTAATTTTGTTTGTTAATACAAAACATTAGAGTAGTGTTTTTATTTTTTTTAAATTTCATTTCATTTTATTTCTTCATAGTTTGGTTACAGTTTTCCTCATGATTTCCCCAGTTACATACACGCTTCCTTCCTTGCTCTTTCTCACAGATTTGATTTTCCTCTCATACTGACAGCAGTGTTTGTCCTTTTTTCATAAATGAGATACTGGAGCCATAATTCCTTAAAGTTGCTGGCTTGAATTATTGGGAAAGTCCTTTTAACATTGCCACCTAGAAGGACTGTTTAGGTGATCTGCCTATGTGCTGGCATTTGACCACCACAATACATTGATTAGAAATGCAGTTCTCTTGAATGTCAAGGGAGACCTACATTTTCTTTTCCTTTTCTCTTGAAATGAATTGCTTGCAGCAAGGATGTGATGACTTTTTAATGGGATATGTTGTCATTGTTTAGATAACTAATGCCACAGTGGGGTGAAAGATACGGCCCAGATTTTGGTTGCTTTCAAATTTTTATTTTTTCATTTGACAAATATCAAAATACCTTCATACATTCATACCTCTACATTCATTTTGTGAGAAAAAGCAAATAACAAATACAAACCGTGCAGATGATTACTGCTCTTCACTGAGAGCTAACAGTGACTTCTGCACAGGACAAGAACTAGAAAAAACACTTTCTAACAGATACAAATCTGCACTGAGTGCAAGGGGGAATGAAAGGGGGAAAGAATGTCATATGGAACTGAGATTCTGAGCTCCTTAAACCAGCGCTGCCACAACTACAGCCCTTGGACCAAGTGCTCATCAGGGAAACAAAATTCCTGATGGCATCAGCATTTCAACTGTCAAAAGGTTGAAGGTTCATAATAAAATTAAAAAAAAAAAGTCCTTTTAGCTCCCAGATGCTTGAGGCTGTCACACTGCTCTGTTATGATGTGCCCATCGAGACAAAAAGAGCCACGGAAGTTCGTCACAGCAGAGTGGTGACAAACAGTGCCTGACTGTACCATTTCAAGCGGTGCTGCACAGGATGTTCAGAAAGCTACTGGGTTTAAAATGCTGCTGAATGTTACTGTGACCCTTGCAAAACAGGCCTGAAATTTACAGTTGATCAAGGATGGCATTTTATGAGGTCTTTCAGCCTGGAAGAGAATTAGTAGAGATGCAATAGCCATGAATATCATTCTACTGTGTTATCCCTTGGTGGACTATTCAAATGGTGGCAAAGCCACAGGAGTATGCAGCAATTTTTCCTGTCCCAAATCCTCTCCACCAGTTTACTTCCCCTTCTCCTGTCTTAGCTGATAAAGACACTGCTGTTCCTGGGGTAAAACACTACCCTGCAGCATTTTCTTGAACTGGAGCAGCAAGAGATAATGACACTTCATGCAAAGTGCTGGCAAAGTGCAACCCTCTGTGTGATCTTAGGACTGTCAAGGGCTGTTACAAGATCAGGGCAGGAATTAGCTTCTGAAGAACTGTTCAGGTTTTTATTTTTAAAATACATTTCAAAAGAAATAACCTTTACAATGTTTTTCACAGCCCCCTTATCCTGATCTGTAAACAGGGGGACTAGGGGGGAGTAGTCTAACACCAGCATGAGCAGTTCCCTCCCAAGTGGTTATGGGAACTCAGCCTCATGACCTATGAAATCCATAAAGAACCAAGGAAAGACTCTGTCCAAGGAGAATTTCAGCTGATCCAGAAGCTGTTTATCAACTTTATTCAACCTCTTGGATTTACATAGACACAGGAATGAAGGATGTCTCAAATAAGAAGGACTGCAAAAGAGTTATAATGTTATTGCACTGAATTTTCTTTAAAATGAATAAATATTTAAATGTGACCAACCATATTGCAGCCACACACATTAGATGTTTATTGTCCAGTGCTGACCTTGTTTTCACACCATTTTTCTTCTTTTATTGTCCTTTGTAGGCTGTTTGATGGTGTTATTTTCAGTTCACTTTATACGGTTCTTTTTTGCTGTTCACAAATTGCCAGAGACTAATGAGACAATTCTTCAGGAACTGCACTGAAATGAGTTCAACAATGCCCTGCTTATGTTTCATATTTTAGTACATGCAAGCACTGCATGACATCTTTTCCCTTGAATTTTCAATATATTAAACCCTAATAAAGACATTATTCAGTGTTAGGTAAGACCACTGACACCAATGTATTATTTTTAAATTTTTCAGTTTATAGTCCAGATGTGGCATCCATGCATTATCCAGTCAGGCCAGATAAGATCTAAAGCAGAGGGGTTAGGGTGCTGACAACTCACTGCTCAAGCCATTCGTCCTGTATTTTTAATTCTGTGACTGTCTAGTGACAAAGCTGTCAAGTAGAGACAGTACCCCATGGCTCGCACTCCTTGCTGATGCCCGGAAATGCAATGAATGCCTGTCCCACTGGCGTTTTTCTACAGCTATAATTTGCAGTGCACAACACCCATCACTGTTTTTCTGAGGTGACAGAAGCAAATTTTGCAACTGTACTTTGCTTAAAAATCAGACTTTTTTTATTCCTGTACGTAAAGAATAAAGCCTTCTGGGCTTATATGTTTTAGTTCTTGTAAGACCAAGACCTTAAGCAAATTGTTGGGGTCTAGCAGCCAAGAACACACAAAAATGTGTTTCTTATGGGTATGTAAGAGAACTGAGATGTCATCATTCCTTTAGAAATGAGAGGGGGTTTGATGTCCAAATTTCCTTTATAGTTTAGGAGTCTTCCATGAAGCGTATGTTTTCTGCTCAGAAGAACTCTCTCACTGTACATCCTGTGGAAAGACCTACTTAAATAAAGCAATATCTTTTATTAAGAGACAAAATCTTGAAAACATCCATCACATTGAGAGCAGTTCTGATTTCTTTTTCTTAAAATACTTGGTTCCATTCCTTGCCTTCAGTGATTGCCCATCACAGAGCTAGAAGTGGAGGATGGAATCAAATGGGCAGAGGAAATAATGGATAAGGAATGAATTTCTGCCAGTGTTGTATAAAATCCATTGATTTATAATGTCAACTCTTTGTGATAAGAACAGAATCCCCCAGTGTACAATCTCTCTTGTTAAACACTGAATAAACTGTTTGGAGGCATCTATAAATAAAGGTGTAATCACTTAGTGCAGCCACACTGGCCTGACCTAAGTATTTCTATTTGTGGGCAGTTGTGTGGATTTTCCCAGGTAACTTACTGGGGATCCTGGAGTGAGGAGCTGTCTCCTCAGGGAAACAAAACATCTCAGTCACCACAGTTTATATTTTCTTTCATCTTCCGGTTTCACCCTTCTCAGAGTTGGACCTGTTGAGGAATACTTGTGCCTTGGACAAGGGTATGTGTAGATGCTGTTATTAGATGCAAAGGTCAAAATGCCTAGAAGGCTCCCACTTTTGGATGCAGTCTCCTAAATCAGTTAGGTACTTATTTAATCTTTAGGACAAATTGTTTAAAATTTCTTTTTAGCTGCACAATGGCATTTTGATGTGTTAGTCAATGAAATGATTTTAAAAAATACTATTATTTCTTCCTTTTTTTTCTTTCTATTTCCATTTTTAAGCATGTTTCATGAGCTATTTGGGATGTTTCTCTGTCATGCTGAAATGTCCAGGAAGTTGTGTAGAAACTGCATATTTAAGTGTCAAGATATATGTCATATTATTTAATTATCCTGAATGGTGCATCTGAACATATATATTTAATAATTTGAGAGAACTGATGGGTTGGTCTACTGGATAGGGCATTACATGTGGATCAAGAGAACTGGGTTCTGTAGGTCTCTTTGTGTCTTAGCCCTTCCTTTTTTGGGGACGCTGGAATGGGGAATGGGTGAAATTCATAGAACCACAGAATGGTTTGGGTCAGAATGAATCTTTACAGGTCATCTTGTTCAACATCCCTGCAATGAGCAGGGGCATCTTCAAACAGGCCAGGTTGCTCAAAGCCCCATCTAACCCGGCCTTGAACACTTCCAGGGATGGGGTAACCACAGCTTCCCTGGGAAACCTTTTCCAGGGCGTCATCATAAAAAATTCTTTCCTTATATCTATTTCGAATCTACCCTATTTCAGTTTAAAATTCATGCCTTTCCCTTGAAATTGAGTGAAATTTCTGGACTGTAAATTCCTTGCTAAGTAGACCCTAATTTATTGTATAAGGTAGTGAATGCAAAGAAGCACTCAACTCAGAGGGGCCATTTAAATTTGATGTAAACAGGGGAAAAAAAGCACAGCACTAAAATAACCCTACAAAATGTGAAATGCCATAACAGATACAGGTAATTCCTAAGTGTTTCTCCTGCCCTTGATTTTACATGTTTTTACCCAGGTAATAATGTTTTCTGTCGAAAAAATCAGATTGACATAGGGAAAATATCCATGTTCTCCAGTGAGTTGTAAATTGTTCTTGTCATTAATCACAGCTGCTCTCCTGCAGCCAGTTCTTCAATGCTCTTGCACTGCCATTGATTCATATTATTTCAGACCAATTACTCATATAACAATATGGTCTTCCTGTTGAAAGGATATCTTGCTAGATAAGCATTCTGGAGGTTCCTGGTTTTTGGTTTTTTTTTTTTTTTTCTGAAGAAACAACCTATGTCATGGGTTAGATTTATTTTGCAGGGCAAACTTTTAAACCTCCTCAATGTCTTCTGACCTGTCAAAGGAGAAAACTTCTCTTCAGCTGGGACAGATTTGCGCTGATTAAATTTGCCATGTTATTTTCAGCTGAAGTTTGACTGTGTAGGAGTTAAATAAAAACCAGGGAAAGTCTCAGATGTGAATTCATAGACTATTCCCTTGAATGTAGCTGTTAAAAATCGCCATGGACACTGTTAGCCTTGCTTCTAGCACAGTAGTTACACTGCCATTCTCTGTGTGTGCTTAGTGAGAGCGAGTCAAGCCATATAATAGCTGTAAAGAAGCCTGAGGTTTAAAAAGGTCCCTGGGTTATTTCATGCTACGAAGCATTCACTTTTTGAATCAGATTTGTCAGTACCAGAGGTACAGATGATCAGTATATGCATCAGCATCACTGCAGAGCCATATTTTCTTCAGAGCACAGTACTTTCCGAAGAGATCAAACTCTGAAGTATACACTGAGCAGGGTCAAACCCTTCTCTCTGAGTTAGTGGAAACAGCAGGGAGCACGAAGTAACAAGCCAATACTAAATGCCCCTGAAAATTAATCACTTAATAAGCTTCATCGTAGCAAGTCAGTGTCCACGGAGACTGTGAACAGAGCGACAACAGACGGACCTTAAAGACCTTGATGTTTCTGCTAGCAAATGCAGCTGTTGCCAGCTCTGACAGAATTACAGACTTTGAGGCACAATTGGTGTTTCCTTCCAGAAAGACTTGGATTGTTAGCTCTGCATCCTAGGCCACAGAAGGAAAGGAAAATGATCTAAAAAGCTGCAGGCAAAAATAGCGTTTGTATCTTTTTGACTGTGGCAGATTCAGTTCCTAGTCAGTTTGCAGCTTGATTAAACTACATAAACCTTATATGAGGCAATAAAGTGAGACATTATAAAGGTGAGTTCATCCAGGTGCCCAATTTTAAAGCTTGAAGTTTCAGAATTCACAGAAAAACTTGTTGTCCTTCCTCCTCTCCCTCTCAAAAGCGTTAGCTCTCATGAAGCAGAACATGTAGATGGTATAATGCAATGCCTTAGCAATTTGTTTGGGATATTTGGACTTTAATCCAATACTGACTAAACTAAGAGTCTCTTCCCACTCCTGCAGTCCCCTCAGATCTTTCACCTGTCAACATTTTTCTTCAATATAAGGCCTGTCCCTTTGGTCAGTGTGAATAGTGCAGAGTACAATATTAGTAAAGTTTTCTGAGGTGAGCCCCCAGTTGAGACTGACCCAGCTTCTATTTGCTCTGCCATAAATCGATATCTGTTAGTAGGACTTATCACACTGGATCCAAACTGGTGAAGCATGAAGAAAGTCAGGCTCTGTATGTCCTATTTCAGGCATTTACCCTGCTATTTCTGGACCCTTCATTGCTCGTGTTTGACAATGTCTTAATCTCGTGAATATGATGGTCCAATTTTCTGTAATTTAAAATTTTCTCTACTAGACTAGAGAAAGAAGGGCACTCAGTTTCTGGACTTTTCTTCCCCTCTGTTTCTGTTTTTGTTATAGAATAGCTTTCATCGGTCCAGCTCTTTTGAAAGTAAAGGAATTAGACTGCCAGCTAGACTTTGCTTTATTGGGTTGAGTTAGTGCTTTAGATCTGCAGCTTTTCTCTTTAGAAAATTCCTCTTTCTGAAATGCTCTGTTATTTTTCTGGAAGCCCTTTGCAGCAAAAGAAGCTGGGCATGGAGAACTGTTTGGCATAGTATTTTTTGGTCTTGTTTTTGTTGTTTTTGTTCTTTTTTTTTCCAGAAAAAATGCCCTGTGTGGATAAAGAAGCTGAAATATTTGCTCCAGAATGAATCACGTCAAGTGCACTCCTAGCAGTTTCAGCTAAGCTCTGAAGCTGTGATCTTGACAGAAGGCACTTGTAAACACTGGACCGTTTTGTGAACATGACCCTGGGATGCTTTTGTCATTGTCCATCACTAAAAGGTAAATGAGGGGAGAAATGCAAGTAAAATTCTGGCCTCACAAGGATGTTACTGTGTCTTCCACACTATAGGTATTAGATGCAGTAAGGACTGCAGAGGATTAGCACCAAATGCTTGTTAAACAGCTTCATGTACATGTTATACTAAATAAAAGGGGCAAGTACATGCAATGAGGAGATGATAAAGCAGATGAAGCTGTGAATCTCCTGGAATTTTAAGCTAACTTTATTTAGCTAATTTTTAAAATCTGCCCTAACCTAAGCTTTTAGACACATAATTAAGTGAACATATGAGGATATTTCCTCTACTGAAAAGAAATTAGAATATCCCTTCTGTTCAGTGTAAAAGTTCCCTGATGTTAATTGCCCAATATTTTTCACTTAAATTGAGAATTCAGGGCTGTTACGGATCCACGTGCTGGCTCCTGTCAAACACTTCATTCTCTCTGTCATCCACAGACTTCAGAGCCATCATCTATTTATAAGACCATTTTTTTTTCAGTGTTAAAGAAAGTTACTAAGGTGTTCAGTTTCCCATGTGTTGTGACCTACAGACACAAGTCATTGTCAGTATTGGCTGCCACAGGACAAGGACAAAGAGAGATGGAGGGAATTGCTTTCCACTGCTGAAAAAGGAATGCTACCAGAATTCAGTAAAATTAATAAAGAAGAATATAACGGAGGTGTGAAATTAGTTATTCAAACCAGTCAGAAAATCCGTGTGTTAAGGTTGCCTGTGTAATTTTTAAAATACAGAAATAGTTAATATATGACAGTGTTTTTGCCTGTTTTGCCAGCCATTTTATGCTCTTTTATGAGCTCTATGGTACCAACACTGATGATAGACTTCAAGGATTATTTCTGCATGTCATTCTGATAGAAAGATTTTTTGGGTAATGATAGCCATTAACACATGGACAAGACATTCGTAGAAATATTTTTACTTTGTGAGGGTTATAAAAATCCCTCATCATAAAAATGAGGGACTTTCACCACTTCTGATTCCTGAATGTCCCAGGAGCGGTGGAAAAAAGGATGTTTCAATGGTATTGCATGCTATGTCTGACCTTGAAAACTGTAGCTTCTTTCCAAAGTTGGTTTCAGAGTGGCATTATTGAATGCTGTGTTGCCATGAATTGCCAATTAACTGTCAATCTATGGCTGTGAAATACCATGGTTAGCAGACTCTGTTATCTTAGAAACGCAAAATGTTTAAATCCTATTTGGAGCATCATCACTTAAGCACCATTCCAGAAACAGCAGCGACATTTCCCTCTAGCCTGCAGTAGGATGCTCAGGCAGAGCAGGAGATGCTCACAGGCAGTCTCCCTCTCTTCCCTGAGGCATTTCAGGACACTACCTGCATCTCCTAACTGGGAAGGTCTGTGTGGATTGCTTCCACTGTCTTCTGCTGTTGGTTTCACTGGTGTAGGCTGTCAGCTGAAATACATGCTCACAAACAGGTAATGATTTTTTGATGACCTATATGTTCCAAAATTAATCCCAGGCTTCTTTTTTTATTTTTAAATTTTGGCTGATGAACAAACACACACGGTTACATTTCTTGTTTTCAGTGTGAATCACACTCCTTTTGTGTTTTACTCCCAACAGATTTTTCTGACGGGATCAGGTGATAAGAAGCAGAGATGTAGAAAGACTCAGGCCGTGCTTATTCCCTGATGCACTACTACTTAGTTTGTTTTTAACAATAAATGTCAGGTATCTGCCCTTCTAGGAAAATGATGTGAAAAATTATAATGCTCCATATCAGTAGGGGAAACACTTTGCATCTTTTAGGAGTGTGGTTCTTCAGTTTTTCAAAAATTAAAAGCTTGACCTTTAATAATGGCATGTTTTTCTTGAGTCCTCCAGCTTGCCCTGAGTTTGTTCTAGCAACAGTGCGTTCAGCATTGAGATATCCTGTGTTAAATGAACATAGCAAACTCTCATTTGAGCAGAAATACTGCAAAGCAAACATTGTTAAGGACCATTTGCTATGGAAAAAAAGCTTATAGTAAGCACTCTGTAGCAGCTTAGCTTGTTTCCCCCCTTTTCATGCTTTCATCTGAATTCTTTCCACCAAACTCTCTGGCTGAAGCTGAAAAACTTGTATGGCACAGACAATCTCACATAAATTTTGCCTTGTAACTACCTCAGCCTAGTCTATCTCAAATATCCACTAAAATAGCTCCCAAGAGTTTCAAAAGTTAGTATGATTGAAAGAATGTTATCACATCTGTCTTGCCCTTTAAGGAAGGCAACGTAAAGTACATGTCAACTATGTTTCTTCTGAGTTATTCCCCCTAAGTACTCCAAGGATGCTGACTGTTCTCTTGCCTTCTCTCGTACTACTTAGTTATCTCAGAGTTTGTTCAGTGATAAATTCCTGCGTGGAATTTGACCTTTCCATTAATGTCAACTCTGTCTTCATGGAACCACTGTGTTGGTACCATTGTGTTTAAGAGGGAGCAAGTAAGCCAGATAATGCCTTGGTGTCTATTTTTTTTCTATTTTCTATTTAAATTTCAATTTCTTAAATGAGATGAAGGGTAATTGTGCACTATATATGTATGTTCATTAGTACATGGTGTGGTAGTAGTGATTATGGAAAAAAAGGATAAAAAGTATTTCAGCTGAACTTTAGATCAAAGCTGAAATTACATTTTCCTATTTGGTCTCATAACCTCGTAGCTGGAATCTTTCCTTTGTCTCTTGAAAGTGAGATAGTGAGGAGGTGGTGCAGTGAACTGCAAAAAGAGTGAATATTAGTGCATATAAGAAGTATAGTTTCTGAAACTGCAAGTGACTGCACATACTGATGTTTCTGTACCTGTACTGAGTCAATTGCAGAATGAAAATCTGAAAGTAAAGTGAGAGTGAGAAACACAAACTGGTAGAGAACATGTGTTTTTCACAAGTGCAGAGTCATTGACATGGCAGAAGTTATTGAGAAATAAAAAGCCTTTATGAAAGCATCAATTTTCTTATTTAGGAAAACAAACATGCACTTAGGAGCTGAAGCTTAGCCATCAAGTTTTGAAAAGTGTCCCCCTAGGTCCATGTGGCTCTGTGTCAGAGAACTGTGGCCTTCAGCATGCAGTTCGAGGCATGGACAGCTTCTCTACTCTGCTGCAGACAGTTCAGTTGCAGTGGTGCTCTGCCATTTCCCTCTGTGATATTTCCTTAAGCAACCCTGAATTCACAAGCACTCTGAGTCTCAATAGGATGAGTTTGACATATATTTTTGTGGATAATGCTAACTTTTGTATTCTCGGGGGTTAGAGGAAAAAACTAGTGGGCTTGTGATTCAGGGTTCAAAACACTGGAGAATTTGCCTCTCTCTCTTGCTCAGAGGTACCTTGCATTTTTGAAAGGCGGTGGTTGCTGATCTGAGCTGAAAACCCAGATTTTCTACAAAGCATAACTTGCAGCGTCTTACCCCAAAGGACTGTACAGAATACAAAGTGCTGGTATGCTCTGTGTCTTACACTGCTTCACCTCAAATTTTGTATATTTCTCAAGCTGGCAAAGAGGTGGAACAATATTTTTAGTGGGTTACATCTCTTTTACTATATTGGCTCTTTGGATTTTTATCCCATTATTTGCAACAGCTAAGAGCTCAGACATCTCATTGAACAAGACTTTAAAAATCTTGCAGTTCAGTTTTAATATCACATTAACAGCCTTGATAAATGTTCCAGACTCGGATGTTTCTTCCTTCATGACACTCATAGCCAAGTTGCCTTGTCCTGCATAACAGCTGCTGAGATCAGTGGTGGCCATGTAGTAGAAAAATTGGCCTGGATAAGCTCATAGGATATTGCTGCTTTTTGCAAAGTGACACCTATGTCCATTCCCTTCCTTGTAGTGCTGAGGAAATAAAAACGCCCCAGCACTATGAGGTCTACATGAGGAGCATTTTGAGTCTGGAAAAAGAGGAAAGGTCCTAGGCCAAATGTTCCCCTTCCCATTTGCAGCAGAACTCCTATCAGTAGCAAAAGGCTCAGAAATCGCTTAGAATTTTTTTATCCAGCAAGGAATCTGCAAAGTGTTTTGGGGCCCATTTGGATATAGGCACCTGCCAAGTAAAGAGTGGAGCATTTGCCTTCTGGAAAAGAGTTTGAAAAGGTCACAGAAAAGCTCCAGTCTTTCTCCCCACTCCCATTTATTTTTGAGTGTATTTGATCCTGCTGTGCATGAAGCCTCAAATCTATAAACATGATTGAATGCTCTCAGACTCTCACTTTTCCTAACAGTAAGCTTTGGGTGGATTGAATTGACGGAGAGGTTTATTCAGAATAGCTCAGTATGAGATTCAGTTCTCAGATTAGTGATTTAATTTCACTGAGGGACATGCAAGTTCTTTTAAAATGTGTATTCAGGCTCACAGGTAGCAGTAGGTCAAAGTATACTCAGTTTCTAAACAACCCCTCCATGGTTTAAGTTAAGCCATTTTGTTGTGAATTGGAGGTACTATTACAAACCCTCGTATTAAGGTTAGAAGCCTTCAGACCTGCTCCCTAGTGAAAAAATTAACTTCAGAAAACCCTAAGAATCATGAAAGGACATCAGAGTGGGAGCACTGGGTGGAGGCAGTGTCAAAGAAAAGTAAGAACGAGCATTGTACTTTGATTAAACTTTTCTTCCCATGCAGTGTGGAGGGCATATTGTGAAAAGAACATCTCTGTAGGTGGGGTTTTTTTTGCCCTGCAAGCTCTCACAGCCTGTGTTTAAAAATACCAGCTTTTACTTTAGGCAAAAGAAGAAGTATTTGTGCTATTAAAGAAGATGAGTAAAAACTGTTGCTAGCAGAACAGATCTGAGCCATATTGCAGCGGTGCAGCATCTGGTTTAAGTATAATAGTTAATCTGCTGGCTGTGTTAGTGGAGCTGCCTTCTGTACTGAAATGCTTGAGAAGTTGCTTTAAATCTTGGAGATCTCAGGGTGGTTTGAGCAGCAACATCTTGCATAATTAATTGCATGTGTAATGCAGCCCATTTGGGAGGTCTGTGATTACTTGCCTGTATGTTCTTGAACACATTACAATACCAATAACTACTAATTTTAATTAAAACTTTGAAATATCTGTTGGTTGAAATATTCATTGATATCACCTGATTATGTTGTTTTGTAATCTTCTGCACTATCTTCATTACTGATTATCAAGACTATGCAAAAGTGTGACACTTCAAAGCAGATACCTCCCCTAAAAGGGCAACAGCCTTCAGAGACGTATTTTAATTTTGTTTTTGTTAAGAGACAAAATAATCTCCTCCTCCTCAAAGTACTAAGAGTCTCTGTAACACACGGACAAACCCACCATCTCTCATGGCCTCAATCCTACAGTTGAAATGATCTTCAAAATGCTGACTGAAATGTAAGGGTCGTGCAGTGGTTTACTCATTTGTCCTTTATCTCTAGATTTTTTTCTCTTAGATCTACCTGATAGAGATGGGACTGAAATGCTCATATATCCCAAGCACTAAATGTAAATTTGTGTAATCTGAAATTCCACCTCCTCACTCTTAAGGAGTCTTTGACTTTAAGCCAGTACTTGGGCATCCAGGTTTTTTTTTCTATCAGTGGCCCAAAGTCTCATTTTCTGAAAACTTTCCAACTCCTTCCCCTGGATTTCTTTCTTGTCTCAAAGAAATCGTCTCTCAGACTTTTGGGATGGACAAGGTGGTTTCAGTGAGTTCATCATCATCAGAAATTATCTGGAACACTAACTGGTCATTGAACTAGAGTCATGAGACATTTTTAAAGAAGTTTGTAGCCTATGACTATCCACAATATAGCACTCCATGGGAATGATCTGAGAGATTCTGGGCATCTAGAAAGCCACACAAAAGTAAAACTCCAACATAAATGGAGTGAGAAGAATGTTTTGAATAACTGCTGCCAATAAATAGTAGCTCCTTTAGAAGGAAGAATGACCTCAAAGATAGAAATAAAATGTGCTGATGCTCTCACACCATAGAAGGTAAGAATCAGTTTGTCAGCACTACAGAAAATTCTCTAGCAGCTGATATTTTTATATACCATATAAAAATAACTGCCACAGTTTCTTTGTCTCATCAGTAATTTTATTGCCTTAATTGTGATCGTCTTGATAGCAGTTATTTCCTTAGTGACCTGTGCAACAAAATATTAGGAAGGTGTTTCTGCAGACTATTAAAGAGCTAACTTAAAAAGAATTGTCCACTGCAATAGCTTTGATACATAATATTCATAGACTCAGCAACTGTCAGGTCTTTAAGAGATGATACAAGATCATCTGCAGCACATCACGCTGCCCTCAGACTCCTCTGAAGGGAGGAATCTCCCTTGCAAGTAGTGTGGATATGCTCAGCCTGATGGTATGCCTCACTTTTGGGCAATCACCCTCATTTTTGGGCAATTTGGGATGAGCTGTGAGATGTACTGACTATTCCAGAAAGTCAAAAACCTTTCCTGACTTGCCACGGTGCTCAAGGCTTCAGGATTAAAGCAGCAGCTCACTGAAAGCCTGCGACAGTCAGGACACTGGTGCCGCTCCGGAGGCAGTGCACTCTCTGCCAGGCCCCTGCTTGAAATGGGGACAAAAGTAGGGCTGTGAATCTGAAGGCAATATCCTGTAACAATCCCACTTAGACTTAAAATTGTCCAAAGTCAACATATTCACTGCAACAGTATATTTCCGAGTAGAGCTCAGAAATTTTGCCATAATGTATTGTTAGCTTTAATTTCCAACTATTGCATCTTGTTGTATCATTGCCAGGTGGACAGGAAAACCAGGTATTGTCAAATTTCTCTTAGGCACTTACATCTTTCCGATTGCCAAGTAATTTCCATTTCAGATTGTCAAGTGATTTCCAAAGAGATGAATTTCAGGTTGTGAGATTTGGGTATTAAAACAGAGGTACCATTTTGAATGCTCTCATATATCTTGCCAGGCCTCCAGCTGCTCATTCAGAAAAGCACCATTCTCCGCTAAGTACTGGGTCACACCTGCCATCTCCTTCCAGGTGTCTTGCATGGTCACCTGGCCAGTAACACTTGTTTAGGCTGAGATACTCCTCTCCACCCCAGCCGGGCCTGTTGGGCTTCTTCCAGATTCAGCAAGTCAAAAAAAGGTGCTCACAATAATCTCTCAATTTTGAACACCAGCTGAGGAACGAGAGGAATTATAATTTATATAACAATGACTGTTACTGAAAATGGAAGTAGCCTGTTAAAAGGAGATTAAAAACTACAGGCATAAGGTTAAAATACTTGCAGTTGGTATGCTGACTGCTAAAAGACAGTCAGAGATAGCGACTGTGTTCTGGTGTATCAAAAAGTATCTGAAAAGGCCAAAAAAACCCAAACACAGTTGAACAGCAGAGGTGGCTACAAAATAGCAGGAATTAGAACAGATTAAGAGCAAAAGCAAAAATAAGCAAAAGTGGAATAAGGAAGAAGATTTTGAATGAGCTGCCAAGGGTAAAATATACAGTTCTTTTTTTTCCCCGCTTCAAGTTGATCAAAATGAAGCTTACCAGAGTGCTTGTAGGACAGACAGATTCTCAGGGCATAAACGGTCAGCCTATAGCAGAAAAGCCAAATTAGTTACTTGACTTTATGTTTTCTACAAGAGTACGTGGGGAAATTCTTGCAAAGAAAGAGTATAAGAGACCTTCTCAAAATGAAATGTCGAGTTGAATTTCTCAAACTGAAAAGGTTTTAGACAAATAGGTAAAATAATCAGGAATAAATAAAAGGTGATATTCTTTCAAGCAGTTTAACAGAACTTTAAAATGAAATAGAGAATCAATCACAATAGTAGACAATGGTAGTACATTGGACTAAATAATTTCCTGCCTTAAAGAACTATAGAGTAGCAAATGACAAACGTAATGTAGAGGACTACAGACTAGACTTTGATATCAAAGCCATAATAAACAGCAGACTTAAGTAAATAGAATTCAAGAATGCAGCCTTTCTTGTGTAGATACAAAAATATGACACATAGCAAAGAATTAGCAAAGTTTCATACAGGGAAGTCATGCCTCACAAATAACCCAGAGCTCTTTGAAGGAGTCAGTGACATATGAATATAATTACCAAGCTGGTCTACCTGGATTTTCAAATAGCTTTTGACATGATCCTTCATCAAAAAGGTTTAAGAAAAGTAAGCTGTCTTGAGATTAAAGACAATTTTTTTTTGTGGCTTAATAAAAGCAAAATTGATAGAAAATGCAGAGATGGGAAAACTGTGGTTATATGATTACGTGAAAGGAAACAAAAGGTACAGATAAGGAGAGGAATTACAATTGATGCTGCATTTCAGGAAGTTTAGCTATTGCATATATTCATAAATGACCTAGAAAAGAAAGTAAATACAGGGTGACAAAATTTGCTGCTGATGAGATATTACTCAAGGCATTCAACTCTCAAATTGACTGCAAAGAATTACAAGAGGATTTCATGATACTGAATGACTGGACAGTAAAACAGCAGATGAAATTCAAGGTCAATATATGCAAAGAGATGCACATGGAGAAACACATCCTTAATTGTACATACAGAATGATGGTTTCTAAATTAGCTATTGCCTCTCAGGAGAGAGATCTTGAAATTACTGTAGCTGGTGCTATTAAAACATCAGTTAAATGCTCAACAGTGGTCAAAGGAGCATAAAGTTTGATAAGAATGGTTAGAAAATGAAAAGAGAGCAAAATACAAAATATGATTAAGCCATTTGATAAATGTGTGGTGTACTGCATCTTGAGCACTGTGTGTAGTTTGTGTTTATGTTTCTTGAAAAAGGGAAAGTATAAAAAAAAGGTTAAGGGAATGTTATCACAGAGGTGGAATGGTTTCTTTCCAGGAAAAATTTAAACAGGTTGGGAAGGAGATGACTCAGGATAATACGAAATACATATATGTTAATGTTAAATAATAAATGTAATGGACAAGAATGAATAAAGTTCATTTCTTTGCCTTCATAGTGAAAACTGCATAGTTTGCCCTCATATAAAGGGCATGAATTAAAAATAGCAGCTAGAGACCGAAAACAAGCAAATGGAAGTACCTTTTTACTCTGTGTGTAATTAAATTGCAGCACTCTTTACAGGGGAAGTTGTGGTGATCCGATGTAAAGTTGGGTTCAAAACCTGCTGAGAATGTGAGCTATTAAACACCAGGATGCATCTCATGAATTCTATCAGCTGCTCCCTGTAGGGATGAGACAGAGGCAGAGAGACCACATGGTCTTTGCGTGGTCTTTTCATACTTCCTTAACCAGCTGCCCTTGAAGGATAGTGGGGAAGGTGTAGCTTACTTTTGTTCCCTAACTCTTATCATTTATCTTCTGACAGTACCAAGAAAATATCTTCTTACTAAGCACTATGCATGTAAAGAGTGAATGCCTCTCCTTGCCCCTAATTGCTTACTTGAAGACCTTGTTAAAAAAAAAACAGATAAGGAAGTTTGCTTCAGCAAGATTATATACTTGCCCAAGGTCACACAGAGAGCCTGTTGCAGTGCGTGGCTGGTAAGATCATCCTTGCACTCCCAATGTGGTTAGGAAATAAGTCACAGATTTTAGTCATGAGCATTTTTAATTATCTGGGCCTTGCTTGGATTCATTATTCTAAGTCGTTTAGGACTGTGGTCTTATTAATTATATGGCAGGTTTATGCATTCAGTGATTTAATTATAGAATATTACCTCATTAAAGACAACAAAACGGACCAAAATAAAGAATTATATAATAAACATAATTGAATCCTTAAGCTTTTAATCAAATTAAACATTGATTATTAATTAAGTGAAATGGAAAGCATTGTCACCTGAACTGGAAAAAGTGGAGACAAATGAAGTCAGGCTTTTCATAGGCTGTCTGAAGGTGGGGGTATTGGAAATCTCATAGGTGTAGACCAGTGAGAATAGAGTGCCGAAGCTGTTGGGACAGGCACAGGTCCAAAATGGACATGACAGGCACGGCATTCTGCTCTGCACAACCTAGTCCCAAACTGAAAAGCAGGTTCATCATTTCCAGTCGCTTCATCTGTGTAGTGTGTTTGGTGGCACTTCAACTCTTAGAGAAATTATTCCATGAATATCAGCATTTTAATTTTAAATCATTCAGTAGGCAGGCTGTGCTGTTAAAAATGTGTCTTCAGTCTCTATCGCATTCCTTTTTCTTTCTACTTCAGTTAGCACAGAATGGTTGGGATGCTATAATATCCCAGTTTCCTCAATAAACAAATAAACTGTGTGAGTTTTTGACCTTTTCTTTCCTACAGTTTCTAAGGCTTTTCTAGGATAGTGTTATATTCTTGAAATTTCCTGAAGATGTTTCTCTTGATGGAACAACATAAAACCTTTTTTCTGCCTTTTTCTCTGTTCTAGTCCCTTTCCTTGAATATGCCATTGTCACAATCAGTCTAACTTAGATTTTTTTTTCTTCTTTCTTCTCGCCTTTTTCGTTTTTCACTCACCTCACACTGTGAGGTTCTTTCTCATCCCTGCTGTCTCCTATCATTTTAACCTTTGTCCTGATGTTGTGGGAGCAGAGTGTTCAGTCATTCCATGCTGCCACAGTCTTTTTTTTCTCTTCTCTCAACTTTATTGCCTGTGAGTGATGCAGCAAGCGCTGCATGGTACCTTTGCCCCATGAACCTCAGGGACCCAAAACAGCTCAAGAGAACTTGACTAAAGGGAGCAGGTAGCATTGTGTACCACTTTATTAAACAATTGATGTGTATGATGTGACTGCACATACAGTTCCCCTTCAAATAACGTAGCAGATCAACAATATGTTGAAACTCTCCCGAGGCAGGTTTCGAAATCTAATATTTCTCTTCCCAAAAAAATCCTGACAGAAGCCTTGCATGCAATTATAATAATTCCAATCACAAACCATATTTTACTTCCTTTGATTCCTGAATATGGGGTGTTGCCCTTGGCTGGATGGCAGGTTGCTGCCAAAGCTGCTCTATTACTCCCTTCCTCAGCTGGACACAGGAGAGAAAATAAAATGAAAAGCTTGTGGCATGAAATAAGGATGGGGAAAGATCAGTCACCACCTACTGTCATGGGCAGACCATACTCAACTTGGGAAAATTAATTTAATTTATTGTCAATTAAATGAGGGTAATGAGAACTAAAACCAAATCTTAAAAACACCTTCCCTCACCTCTTCACTTCTTCCCAGACTTCACATCCGATTTTGTGTACCTGCTCCTTCCCAGTGGCATTGGAGGATGGGGAATGGGGGCTGTGGTCAGTTCATTACCTCTTGTTTCTGCTGCTGCTTCCTGCTCAGGAGGAAGACTCCTCACACTCTTCTCCTCCTTCAGTGTGGAGCCTCCTTGAGGAAAGGCTTCATGACTCTGGGCTGCACAGCAGGTTCAGATCTAAGGAGTGAATTTTCCTGTGGTCCATTCATGCTGTAAGGGGTCCCACTGTAAGAGGTGTCTTTGTTGCACTCATTAATACTCACAAAGAACGGACACAAGTTTTGGTCCTGGTTCAGGATTCAACAGCAGTGCCAAACTCATCTATTTTCATGTTCAGAAAAGTGCTACCCCACTTCAAATCAGTTATAACTTAGGTCTAAGTTTTGATTTGTAACAATGATGTATTACTGTAATCAAGTTGAAAAGTCAGAAGCCAGCTAAGAATATGATGATACAGGTGTAAAATAGCAGTTGGAGGATGACATTTTACCCATTTTTGATGGGTTATGGAAAATGAGAGAAGTGTATATTGAAATGCACTAAGAAATACAGGAGAGCAGCCAAAGACTGACTCAAAAAAAAAAAATCACAAAAGATCTGGCTGTAATCCAACCCATATTGACTCAGTGGACAATAAGGGCTTGTGACAAATCCCATGCTCCAGAGGTGAGTGGTGCTCTCTGAAACAGTTGTCTCCCATCCTTCTTCATTCCCCAATTTTTTTGCTAATGTCACTTTTGAGCTTTGGTTGCAAAACTCTGCAGGCTCACATTGTTTCTTACAGCCTCTGTTGTGATTTGAAGCAGTTCTGCTGGCAGCCCACCAGCACAATCAAAAGGGTTTGCTGAGCTCCAAGGACAACCTCCTCGGTCAGGCTTCATTGACAAGGTGGCAGGTTTGAGGGAGATAAGGCAAAGAAAACTGTGGAAGCTGTTCTGTAATTAGTCCCAGGTCTGGTTCTTAAACTGATCCCTGTAAATTGCCTGGTACGAGTTAATTTTACTGCTCTAAGCACATCTACTGAAGTTTTTGGTGAACACGCTTTTGTCTTTCAAAAAAATGAAGTTGCAGAAAGAATTCAGAGATCCTCTTCACTGCAAGTCAGTCAAACTGCAAATAGGGATACTTTTCACCAACCCCAATTCAGCAAAACAACCCTTCCCTTGTTTGAGAATCCACTGAAGGGCACAACTGCACAGGAAAGGGGGAGTTATTCCCATACTCCAGCCTGCTCTGTCAGTGCAGCTAAACCGTGGTCCAGTCATATGACACTGAATGCATGTGAGGATTGAAATGCTGCTTCCCTTCTGGGTAATGAGAGTTCTCCCATTGCCTCTGCTGAAGCCACAATTTATTTTAAGCATTAAACTTTAAGCACAGATACCCCTTTTCACATGGAATAATTTTTAATAACAATGAAAATGTGAAATTGACCCTTTTTATAGGAGTTCTGAACAACACAAATTTGAAATATGCATCTAAATAAAATAGGTAATTTGATTACATTAATAAAATATTATTTCATGAATTATGCTATTATTCTATAATGATTTTAATACACTTATTTTTTATAAATACATATAAGAATGATGCTGCTTTCCTGGCATAAATCATATTTTTGCATGCAATTTGTTCCGTCCTTGTCTCTTACATGTGTGGATCCTTAAAATTTTGATGTGATAATTTCTGAAGTTTAAAGAGGCCAGCTAATGCACCTACACAATGAGCTAAATTAGAAATAAATTAAATCCTCCACTGCTTGTCCTTCTTGCCACTTCCTGCTATATTGTAATGGCAGCATGAAACTTATTTATCACTGTAAGAAAACACAAACAGCTATTCAGAATAAAGGAGACACCCTCCTTACCTTTGTGCAAACACAATTGTTATACAGTGCAGAACTGAGCTTTCTGCTCCGCAGAGAGGTGAGCGAAATGATAATCCTTTGAAGGCTTCTGCAGAAAAGCAATTGAGGCACAAAGAAAAGGAACATATGCACATTATTTCCTTAGTTAATTTTGAATGTTTTGTGGTAAACTATTTTCTATTTATGAGTACTAGAGATGCAGTGTTAGCACTACTGGAGCTGTCTTTCACTAAAACCATCTAGCACAGTTCCTGGTCATTTAGCCAGAGGAGAAATTAAAGGGCAATTGTACTTTTTTGGAAATAATTACATCCCAGATTGAAAAAAACCATGAAAAGATAAAATCTAAACATTTTCTGATGCTGTCTTGTTGTGTCATATGACATAAGAAAATTACCAGGTTTTAATGGCTGGTGACAATGGAGGAAAAGTAAGCATGTGCTCCTTGAGGTAGCCTCTGTGACTGAGATCTAGATTTAAAAATGTTAGCATTTCTTCTTCAAGTTACTCCAAAAAAAATTAGGAAACATTTCTGAAAGTCACATTCACTGTCCCTTACTTAATACCAGTAGGTACATTTTAAAATTGTTTGTTGTGAAAAATAACCCAAAAACATTTGAGTTGAAAACGTTAGTGGATTGATCTTTATTTCTGTGAATATCAATTATTTATTCCCCAATCTTCACAAAATAATTTTCATGCTGCAATTTGTTTACAGAGTCCACTCTGTAATTTGAATCTGGTTGTGCTGGTTTTGCTCCTCGTTGTGTGAAGAAATGACAGGTGAAAACACAACTCCCCTATCCCCTAAGCACACCCAAGCAACCTTTCCTCATATATATATATCAGTATGAAGTTTTATATGTTCCGTATGTGTAAAAGTCCATTATATAAATTAAGAAAAAATACCAGGGAATAAACAATATGCAAACACAAGGCTGAACCAAGAATTCATCACCTGAAAGAGTCAAAACTGATGTGATGATATTTAACCCATTGTAACACACTGTAATTCAACAAACATGAAATTTCTTTTATTGCATTCTTGGTACATTTGCAGATATTTTGCAATGTCACTGAAACATCTGTTTGTAAAATGGTATCTAGACTACCTATACTAAATGCAAAACAAAACAAGATAATCCCAACCTATCAAATTTTATGAACTGAAATACAGAGGAGCAGTTCTGAGGAATAGCTAGGAAATGTATTGTACTTTGCTGAAGGCCATGTGCAAAAATTGCAAATGGGAAGATGAAAAGAAGAGCAGGATTATCAGAACATGTTTTCTTGCCTGAAGATCCTGAGCTGTGCAAAACTATTTCAAAAGTATGCTTTACCTGTTGAGTGAAAAACTAAAACTTTGAGTAAAGCACTGCTGGAACCTTGTTCTCGGACACGGGATCCCTAAGCGGAGGAGTGCGGGGTGGGGGATCTGTGCCCACGGGACCAGGCAGGCGTGGCTGGGAGTGAGCGACAGGCGTGAGCTGGGAAGGACAAATGGGGCACGTGGGTGGAGAGGACAGAGCTGGGAACATAGCTGCAGACTCACCTCTGGAAGAAGGAGAGCCCCCCAAAAAACCTTCACTGGGGCTTGGATACCCTCTGGGACTGTGGTTGTGAGACACCCACACAGGGTCAGGGACATCCCTGAGGGACTGCATCCCAGTGGGACCTGTGCTGGAGCAGAAGAGCAGTGAGAACCCAGACCAGGGGAGCAGAGGTTGTTCAGCCTGGTGAAGAGAGGGCTCAGGGCAGACTTTACTGAGGCCTTTCAGTAGCTGAAGGGAGTTACCAAAAGCCTGAAGAGGGACTTTTTACAAGGGTATGTAGTGATAGGACGAGAAGAAATGTCTTTAAACTGAAAGAGGGTGGGTTTAGATTAGATATTGGGAAGAAATTCTTTACTGTGAGGGTGGTGAGACACTGGAACAAGTTGCTCATGGATGTGGATGTCCCATCCCTGGGTGTTCAAGGCCAGGCTGGATGAAGCGCTGAGCAACCTGATCCAGTGGAAGCTGTTCCTGCCCATGACAGGGAGGTTGGAACCAGCTGATCTTTAAGGTCTCTTCCAACCCAAACCATTCTGTGACTCTACAATGATTCTAGGAGGACAGAGGAAGAAGGAGCAGCAGGAAACAGCTGCATAGGGACAGCACTTTCCTGGGCAGCCCACTGTCTCTGCAAAGGCAGCAATGGGGCCAACACCATGGGCTGCGAGAACAAGGGAAGGCAGGAAAAGAGCCATTGGTCTGAAACTGAAAGCAGAGTAGGAAATGAGAGGTTTTTTCCTCAGTGTTTGTTTAATTGTTTTTCTTAATACTCTAATCAGTAATTAAAAAATGATGTTAATTGGCAATAAATTACATTAAGTGCAATTCCCCAAGCTCAGACTGCTTTGCCCACAGGAGGTCCTTATCCTGAAACATTTACTTCTGATGGTGCTGTTAAGACGAGGTTTCAGTGATGCACAGAGCAGACATGCAAGAAGGAGGAAGCTTCTTCAGAAATGATGTGGTGGAAGTTCTCAAAATGTTGGAAGAACATGTCCTTGAAACTATTACAGTACATGGGATAACCTTTGAGGATGGCTGCCTGCTGCCAGTGCTGTTTAGAGTTTTACATCTTTATTTAAACTACATTATCAAAATGAATGTAGAATAAACTACTATAATGCCTTGTCCTTTTCTGCACAGAGTACATTTGACAGTGGAAAAGGAATCCACTTATTATCTGTCTGATGAATAAATGCAAAAATAAATCCTTATCATGAAGCATGCTTTTACAGGTCTGTTTCAGATATTAAACCACTATATCTTGCCTCTAAACTGCATTATTCCCCAGTGCAAACTGAAATTTTCACGAGGTGGCATTTCCTACTACACATTTGAATTTATACATATAGTAAGGCATACAGTGTTGAACATATATCAGTAAAAGCCTTTGATTTATTTTTCCTAGAACTAGGTCACATAAAGCATTCATTTTAGGATGAGGATATATATGTGCCTACTTTTACTGGCATTTTTGGCTCTGAATGAGAACATAGAGCTGTGTTAAGGAGATATTTGTCAAGGAAAATAATGGCTTATTGTTTTTCTCTGAGTAAAAGGTGATAATTACTCATGGTTTATATGAAGCCATCAGCAATACAGAGCTTCTCTGATACTGCTATTCATCCTGTAGGCACCCCTGTAAGTTTACCCCCAAAGCCTTTTAATATCTTGGAAGTGGTTGATCATCCAGAGAAAAAATGAGTTATGGTGGGAAATGGCCTCCTGTGTCTCAGAGTTCAGAAATCTGCTACTGCAGATAGCCACACTAGGTAACATCTTTCCTCCATCTCATCATTCCCCAGGTGAAAACTCCAGTTTTGCTGGAACTCATTATTCTTCAAGAAATACTCTCACTTTGCTGAAGAATAGAGCCTTATCTTCATGGAGTTGCTGGATAAATGTTAATGCTCAGTTTATACTCATTAATTCGTGAACCTACAGAGACCTTTATTGTAAAGAGCTCCACTTGTGGTTTACCTTAAATCATATACTTAAAAAGCACAAAACAAATATACTTGCAAACTTTATAAACACCTAAAACACCACATTTTTCTTCAAATTCTCATCTAATAAAGTAGGCTTTTAATGCCCCCAAATAACTTTATAGCCCTTCTATTAGTAATTTGTAGCCTGAGTTCATCTTCTTTGAATACTAATATTCACAGTATTGCAAATGAGGCCAAGGCAGAGCCCTGTTGCTGAAGTATTTCACCTGAATCTCATCAGAGGATTGCTTTTGCGTTTTTTCTTGCGTTACAGATATAGTAATTTCACAACCGATTAAATCAGCAAATGCAAATGTTAGCAAAATTGTAACATTGAGGAAGTAATGGATTCTTAAGTGGTTAGATTTAATAAAGAGTTAATTCAGCTGTTCTGATATTTTTTTGTCCTTTTGGTGCTAGATAGAGATGGGACTAGGTTCAGACAATGCTTGGTAGCAAAGCTTACACTGATTATAACTGACTGGCTGATCTCTGCAAGTTAAAAATCTGGAGCTTTGCTCTTTGGGTTACTGTGAGGCACAGAGTGGAAGGCAGAGAAAATGAAAGAGAGGGAATTCATAGGTTTACCTACACTGCATGCTCCAGAAGAGGCACTTTCTCTGAGAAATGCAAACTCAATCACTTTCCTCAACTAACCCTTCAGCCGTGAAATAACTTATTTCCAGTTTGTTTCTAGCTGTGTTTGGCTTCCTGTCTTGCGCTGAGGGGTGGAGCCAGGCCTGTTCCTAAGGGCTGTTAGCTTTTGCTGGACTAGCTGGTTTTGGGAATGCAGATGGGAATGTGGCAATGAGATGTGGTAGGTATGAGTAGATAATGCAGCAAGGCATGGCTCCCTTTAAACTGGGACTGAACTGAATAAATTAGAGGGAATACTGTTAAAACTGTAGATTGTGACCTATTTTTGTCTTGCATTTCACCAAGCAAGGAAGTCTATGAATCTTCTTCAAGTTTTAATGAGACCCTACTTTCCACTAGTTGAACTCTGGGAGGAAAGAAACATCTCAGTGAATAAATGCCAGGAACCAACCTTAACTAGACTGTGTGAATGCTAAACTCTTTTAAAGCTCTATCAGGCTGTAGGTCTATTCACACTGGCACAGAGAAGTCCAAGTAACTTCTTTCATCCCAGAAGAGGCTGCAGTACCTTACAGGCATTAATCTCACAGGAACGTGTTTGGGGTCTGCCCTACAGACAGGCCTGGGTAGACACAGATAGCCTGAAGGATATCTGTATAGCAGAGGTGGAACTTGAGTGTCCCATTGGCAAGGGCAGCCAAAACTTTTCCTCTTTGAAGACTCTCAGGATGGACCTGTTGCCATCAAGTGCTGTAGTGCAGACTGCTTCAGTGACAGCAAACAATGAACACAATGAACAGTGCTTTTTAAAAGAAATTTACCACCGTTTAGGCATGTGATTTTTGGAGGGGGAGTGGGAGAGAGAGCAGTTTGGAGAGGATCTAAAAATCGTGTATCCCTTGTAGATGACATATCAGAGCTTGGGGCAGAGACTTCAGAACAAAAGACACAGGTTTTTCCTTGTGACCACAGAAGGTCTGACTGTTTTGGCTTCCTTGTTCTCTTCAGTGAAAGCCAAAAGGGAGCACACACCAACTAGCGAGCAACAGAATCCAGAAGGAATGAGCCCAAGGGTCCTTTCCAGTGCTCACCAGTTCACATCCAGCATCGTTGCTTGATCTCAGATGTACAGCTACAGAAGAATGATACGCAGGGAATAAGACTTCCCAGCAACTGGCTGAATGTGGTTTCTCTTAAAATTTAAAAGTTTATATTTTTCCTTGTTTATTTTTTGCGTTATGTGCTCCTGCTGACATCACAGCTGAGCAAACACCCTCCTGTCAATAGACACGTTCTTTCCTTTTCCTTGCAAGGTCTGAGCTGGAAAAAGCAGATCCATCTAGTTCAGGGAGCCAAGGGAAACTAAGAGAGCAGACACCCAGCTTTCCATGCTGCTCTGTCTATGTCTTGGCAGCAACAAAGAGCCTTTCCTTAGCAAATGAACACCAAATTTTTCACAAGGGAGGTATTATAGCTGGAGATGGGTCAGCTTAGTGAGGGGACTACAAGGTATAAATACAAGATGTGGTGATTATAGGTGGGCAGCTCAGTACTGGTTGTGTGTTTTGACAGTGGATTTTCACATTTTGCTTGGCTCATATGACAACTATAAAACTTTGTTGTGCTTTTTGTTATTTTTGCATTTTCTTTATGGCTTAATTACCCTTCATGTCAGAAATAAGATATGCAAGCTGACAACAGAAAAGTTTGAGGTTCTCGAAAGATTTGGGTGTAGTTTGATTTGAATTCAAAATGATGATTGTTCTGAGAAAGTGGTGCTGTTCTAGGTCGAGATGTTTCCTAGTCACAGTCAGCCCCATGGCAGCATTGAAAACTTGCTTTCATGTTTTTCTGGGTTGAAATATATGACTTAAACAAACTCTTGAGACCTATCAGAAGGGTGCTCATTATTAAACTTCACTAATGTAATACATCCTTTTAAAAAGTCCTTAAGTTTGGAGCTTTGCATGCACACTCTTAAAACATCAAGCCGATGATTAATCCAAATGACACTAAGCAAACGATTGTTTGTGTCTCTTCCTCTGATGCCCACAATTTTGCCTGTACTCCTCAAAATTAGGATATTTCTTTCTTCCTTCCCTTTGTAAAGGCAATTCCTTTGCCAGAGAACGTGTTTCTTAATTATGGATGAACAAAAATATGAGCTAGCTCTGAATACATTTAGAAGTTACACACACAACCCCCCCAAATATCACTTTGGAAAGACTTTCCATATCAAAAAAGTACAAATCACATGGTTTTGAGAGGTGAAATAGGTCAGAGCAATTGCAGATGAAATTCAAAGCATTGCAGAGGGCTTTTGAAAGAAGTCAGGAGTTGTAACACAGAAATAATCTTCTACCTATTCCTTTCCTGTCACATAATTGTGCTCCTTGAATCACATGCTTCTTGAATTGCTATATATCCTCACATTGTTGTCTTCTTCACTAGAATTTTAAAGCCTACATTCATGGGCACCTAGTGCCCGTGCTCTCTCCTCTGATATTTTTACTGTAATTGTTATGGTGTCAGCTGTGCTGATCACTTCAGAGAGTTGAGGTCTTAAAAGCGTGGGTACACACATTCAATATTTATATAGGTTTTTATCAGGATACTGGATTTTTTCATTCACTTGCTGTATCAGTCCAGAAATGAAAGGACTATTATTGCAGGAGCCTTGGCTTTCCTCTTGTGTTGAGATTTTTCAAATGGGAAATGGAGTTACCTTTTAAAACATATCCTTGATAAGAAATGAACTCCAGATCTGTGTCACTTGAATTATTTAGCCTGACCCGTAACAAATAGAGCAGCTTAAGTTCTCCGTGGAAGCAGTTTACTCAAGAAAGAGGACACAAATCAAACCAGTTGCATATTTAAGTGTGACTGCGCCAGCGTGTAAACCTCACCACTATCATGTTAAATTTTGACAGCCATTAAAGAAAGATGATATATTTTCTTTCAGCCTTGGTCATTTAGAAGGTGTGTAGATTTCCTTCCCCCTGCAAGTCCACATTATGCAGTCTTGTTTTTTTTTGAATCCAATCTGTCTGTGTCAGAAGCCCAGCAGTAAGTCTGCTTCTCTGTATGAGGGAAATTGTTTTCTGCTAACTGATGACCTCAGCATAGCAGTTTCTTTTCCAGCACATCAAAGCTCACAGCCAGACTTGCTGCAGCAAGTGCACTTTTGAGTGGCTTTATGACATATAAAGACCCTCTTTGGCATTCATACTGTGCTTTTCTATTGTTTACAAGCTAGCAGTGAATTATTTATGGAAGTTGCTAGAGATACGGCTCTCCTTTTGCCCAAAAGCTGTATTTTATCTTATGGTGAGATTTTATGTGAAAGCTATTTTGGGGGTTTATGTCCTTTTTACATTTATTTGACAGGTTTTATGGTCCCAATCTCTTGATCCCATTTTTTGTTACTGATAAAATCATTCTCTGAAAATGATTGTTAAAAGCAGCATAGCTTTAACTCAGCTGATATTTTTCTTTGCTTTTCTGTTTTTAAGTGATTTCAGATATGATCATACTGAACAAGCTAACATGAATATTCTTAGCAAAGGAGCAGACATTTTGTTTCTTCAGATAAACTTTAGATCTTGAATCCCTTTATAGTCTATGGTGAAAAGTAGCCATTGAAATTAATCTGACTCCAAGATACTCTGTTCTCAGCAGCCCTGGAATGATCTTAGTGAAATAGGGAAAAATGTGGCATGATCACGTGGTTATGATCATGGCTGATTGGATCAAATTTTTTTGGAGGTTGGCATGGCTTTTCAGCTTATAGAAGTAAAATTTTGTGTGGGAAGTGTTTTGAATATATATAACATGGGATTTTCAGAAGTGGGTAGGACCATTAAAAATCTGTTTAATTTCATTATAAGAGAGCTGGATTGGCACTGAATGCTTTAGGATATACTATTTTTAGTGTGAGCTCTTCCTCTTGAGGGTTAAGTATTTATGTTGAATGCTTCTCGTTTCTCTTCTTTGAGGAAATATGTGATCTTTTGAAATACATCATGACTGCCAAATTTTAATCTGAAGGACTCAGCTGAGCTGCCTAAACATTGGCATTTAGTTTTATCTGAGGTGCCACAGGGCATCCCTGACATCTGAACAGGGCTGACAGATTACATGAGAAAGAAGGGAAATAGATGTACTGCTGGTTTAGCAACTGAAGGCCAGCCAGAATACCCTAGAACATCTCAAATGGCATTAACAGTCTGTGCTTAGGATGTGAATCATGCCTGAATTTCCTTTGTGGTTTCCTTCAACTCTCCAGGTACGGTACTGAGGCAAAAGAGATTGGAATCAGCTTTGCTAATTACTTTTGCTGTAACAGAGCCTTAGTGGAGACAGGACACTGCAGTTTCCTGTTTGACTAATGTCTTTTCTTGTATTTACATGTAGCTTTAAAGCTCTCTACATGCAGGGACCTGTTTTTATGGAAAGGCATCGGCACAGGTCTTGGCAACAATACAGATATTCCAAAGCCAGAACATGCTCAGCTGTACAGCACTGTGTGTGCATTTGTCTGCAGGTAGAGACCCCTGCTCCTGCTTGTTTATTCCTTTTCTACTCACACAGCCCAGCAGATAGAACTTGGTCTTTATATCAGTAGCTGGGGCCTGGCATTTCATAAAGACCTAGTGCCTACTTCACTGACAATTTTAAATTCGCTTCTAAATCAAGGCCTCCCCACTCAGTCAACCACCCACAGAATGACATTTCAGAAATAAAAGCATAGCATCTCTGCAGATCTGTCCTTGGTTACTGAAGCTTCTCTCAGTCTCCAAGATAATTAAAGCCTTACCTATGAGCTACAGTCCTATATGTGAAGCAGGACCTTGTCTCTCAAAATACCAAAGGCTTTGGAACCTGGAAAAAGCAGATAAATTTTAGTCAGTGACTTTAACACCTATTTTCTGCCTGAGTTGGGAGTCAATGTAGGAACATGATAGAGCTAAAACCAGTAAGGGATAAGGCTTACTGGCCCTCAAGGAAAGTTTTCATGCTTGCTAATACCTAAGTTCTGCATAGAGCTTACATTGCATTCAGCTATAGCTGTACATGAGGCACGTATTGAACAGGAATTGATCCAGTCAAATATTGCAACCAAAATTAAAAAATGACCAACCAGTAAAAAAAAAGCTCAAAGTGAAGAGAAAAATGCTGGGTAGCTAATTATTTCAAAGGAATTTTGAAATTCCAAAGGAATTAAAAAATTTCCCTAGGAAAAGCTATGCTATCCATAATAGACAAAATTATTCTTTAATTTCAGCCAGCACTTGTCCTATCAGTACTACTGCTACTATACTGTATACTAGCATGAGTATGACAGCAGCATACTAACTAGAAATATACCTGGTTTAACTCACTTGATTTCGAGTACCTGTATTTTTTTCGTCTTAAACACAGAAGGGCACAGTCGGGCCTATTGTGTTAGAAAATCCCCTTAAGGTTTATTAGTAGAAAGTAGCCCTGTGTCCTTCACTGGAAGCTGATTGTTTTGTTCAAACCACAGTCTATTGCTTTCCCCTTCCAGATTTCCACTGAAGAGCAGTGATGGTTTATTCTTGGTTCTTTAAATTCAGCAGACGAGCCTCTCACATCTGGTCAATTACCTGTGTCCTACTTGCCCTTTCTGTCTAATCCCTCTCTTATATACAAGTCCTTTATGATGTGACAGTTGAACATTAAAAACAATGTGAGGTTAGATCAGAGGCAAGCTGAAAGTAACCCCTGTCTGAATGACAGATGCTTGTGCTGTACTTACATTTTGCTTCTCCAGCACAAATGCCTGTGAAGATAATCTTTCATATATGACTTCACAGAAATTTAAGTTAGAACAAAATTTGTGAAGAGACCTTTTCAAAATTAAAAACATTGAAAAAAATGAATTCTGCATAAATGAATTTGGTATTTATTGGCAATGCTTGTTAAAAGCTGTAAGATCTTGTAAAATTCTTGTTAGAAATGACTGAGCAAACCCTGAATTTGATGCTTGGGCAGTGAAGTAAAAATAAAGCACCTGAAATACCTCACGCTTATGGACGACACCTTTGTGTTCTGTTTATTAGTGACTTTAGTGCTACAATTTTGTGACATTTCAACGTGGGACATTTTTTAACCCCATCTGGAGATAAGTTAATTTCTCTGTGTTCCATTGGTCTTTGCATTCTTGTATACTTGAACCTTTCATACTTACAGTAAAAGCAACATAGACTGTGTTCTAACATTGTGCTTGGACTGGGCTTAACAGAAGTGACCAAGAACACGTGTCTATGGAATAAATATTTCTGAACAACTATTAGTTTTTCTGGGGGCCATGGGATAGACTAAGCCAGTGCCCTGGTTCTGGCCAGGACAGGGTTAATTTTTGCAGTAGTGGGAGGGGCATGGCTGGGACATGGAGGTTATTCTTTACCACCTCAGTCATAGCCTGTGCCAGGGGGAAGGGGATCTCTTCTGGGGAGAGATTATGTCTTATATGTCCCATAAATGTGTCTCATATTTGTATATATTTGCATTGTATTTACTCAGGAACTGTACTCCTGTGCCTAAGTCACGGATCTCCAGAGATTTGTCTTATTCTTTTCTTTAATATTTAGCTAATCACAAATGGTTTAAATAAGATTTTTCCAAACTGTGGTCTGAGGATGACTAGTGGATTTCAAAGCTGTGGAAATTGTTTTCTGGGTTTATTAAACTGTGTTTTCAATAACAGTTAGAATTTGAAGCATAAAGAGTGCATGACTATCTACAAAAAATGAAGAGAGCAAACAATGGCCTGCTCCTCTTTAACACACTGGAGCGTGACATATTCTGTCCTTAGTGCAGACAGTGTGAATGAAGACTGCAGGTACTCATTCCCAGTCCCAACTAAATTTTATTCTGGGCATTTTTGTTTGTTTGTCTTCCTCATTCTTTCAAAAGCAGCAGTTTTTCAGGCACTCTGCATAATACTCAAGACTAATCTAGCATAGCATTAAAGGAAAATGTTAAAAATACATTTTAATTTTTTGCCAACACTAAGTATAAACCTTATGACAAATGAAGAAAGGGTGTTTATATCTGTGTTTTCAGAGCTCTCAGATAACACAGGAAATCTATACATTCACTCAAAGGTCCCCAACCCACTGCCATTTCCATGCCCTTAACATGATATTTATTCATTGCAAATTAAAGTCGTATCATTTCTGCCTTCAATTCCTCTGTAATAACGGAAGCTGTAATCTAAACAGGCTGCTAGATTCCAATGACATATCCATTAGGACTGAATTATTAGTTTAGCACATCCTGAAAATAGGGACTGCTTAGTACATTTGTGCAGATGTCATTTTGCTGCAGGCACAAACCAGGAAAGGAATGACTACAAAACAAACTGCTGTAGTTCCATGCATATCAGTTGTTTTGGTTACTGTACCCTTCTTTCCTCCTCCAAACAGTATTCCTCTGACAGCCTGGCACTGCAAAGGCACATGTTGATATTTGGAAATCAAACTAAGAGAAAGAAGAGGATTCAAAACTGTTGAGTGAAATGTTCTCTGAACCTAAGATACATCAGAGAATAAAACCCACTTTCTGCAATATAATTGCTGTTTTGAAATGGTAAAAAAGCACATAAGTTCACATCGCACCATATGGTGTTGAGTTAAATCTGCTTCATAGTTTTGAGTCAAGAACATATGCACCCAATGAAGTGGCAGTTGCTAGAGAAAATATGACTGTTTTGTTAGTAAATAACATTAGAAAGCTACAAACAGTCCCTAATTTTTTTCTTCTGCAGTAGATTATTATGCAGAACAGCCACTACCATGAATGAGCATTTAAAGTCTATCGACTCCTAATCACTTTAGAGGGTGAAGGAGCTGTCTCGGTGTGCATGAAAGTCTGCACAAACTTGCTTGTCAGAGGAGATCACATAAATACATTTGTTATACTGCAGGTGGCATTTTAATGTTTCAGTTCCACCTTTTTGAATGAGGAGTGATCAGGCTGTCAATCAGAGTGGAGCAAGAGAAACAGCCCCTTTTTTGTCAGATGCATTTTCCCATTTCATCCTATATATCTCATGTGCGTAAATCAAGACATGAAT
Organism: Oriolus oriolus; assembly: GCA_013400235.1. Taxonomy (NCBI): domain Eukaryota; kingdom Metazoa; phylum Chordata; class Aves; order Passeriformes; family Corvidae; genus Oriolus; species Oriolus oriolus. The sequence goes on from VXBT01000736.1 coordinate 484,609, forward strand.
CGTGCTAAGTGCAGGCTGAGTCAGGCTACTCAGTCTTTCATGTTTACTTTAATCCACTGGGGCAAAACTGTAGCTGTTTTAGCACGGTGCTCTGAAGCTGGGGGACAGGTGTTGGTGCTCTGTACTGGGTGCTGGTGAACCAGTGTGTCCCAGGCACCTGGCAAGCTGGTGACTTTGTACACCGTGTCAATACTGGGTGACAGCTGTGTGGAGGGGTGGGAGAGGGACAGAGAGCCGTAGAGGAAAGGACATAGAAAGAGGTTACAGGGGATATAGCAAGGACTCAGACAAGCCTCTGCCTTCTTGTTAACCGGTTTTTACTGTGACTAGTCCCATTCTGAGTTTGGGAGCAGTAAGAGGATATTTTGGGTGCCTGCCATGATTCACATAAGGAACTGTCCACACTCAAGTACTTCACTGGCTTCAGTGCTAGTGCTATCTGAAACAGCAACTGCGGTTTCTGAAGAGCAGCATGTCTGTGTGCTGTCAGGGATGTGATAAAGGTTTAGAGAGAATAGCTGTGGGGGAAGCCCAAATAGCACCCTGCCCAGCTGCTGCCAGGCTCGCTCCAGGAGTCATCAGCCCACCTAATGCTCACTTGCACAAACACAGAGGAGCACAGGGGCACAATGGCAGGTAGGGGTGGACCTGAATGAGGATTCCTTAGGAACCACCACCTGCGTGGGCCTCTCCCAGGGCTGCCTCAGCAAAGCTCAGCCCCAGTGTCCGGGTGTGAAACCCCTTACCATGGGAGCATCACTCTGAATCACCTTTTGGACTAGGAGGTCTACTGCCTAGGGGCAGGACCCATTGCATGATGCAGGGGAAAGGCAGTTTGGCATCTCACAGGACTTGGGGGGAGGAATTAAAGGTGGAAAAAGGACATGTTTAGATGATTTGGGGGGGAACAAGAATGGGAAATTTGAGGGGTATGCAACACAAAAGGGCTTGTTGTATGTACATTGTGGGCTGGTCAGCCTGGATGTATGGCCATGCCCCGTGCCTGGTCAGCCTGGATGTATGGCCATGCCCCGTGCCTGGTCAGCAGTCTGTCCTGTCTTCTGATTCAGTTCCTTTCTGTTTCCTGGGTCAGTGACTCTTTATTCTGCATACATACGTGTGTGCACGGAGGTGTGAGTGCAGTGGCTGGAGTCAGACCATGGGTTGGAGCAGCTGTGTGTCCGTGGTGCTCGTGGCTGCAGTGAGCGCGGGTGTGTCACCAGTAGTGCAGACCAAGCTGGTGAGCAGGTAAAGAGGCCTGGGAGCAAGGGGGTCTCTCAGGGCCAACTGTGAGTGCAAGAGTGCCTGTGTATCTCTAAAAGCTGAGGCTTAGGGCACAGGAGGATGGTTACTGGGACCTGAGAAGTGCCAGCTGTGTGTGTGTGTTTATATGTGCACATGATGATCTGTACTAGGAACTGGAATGGGATCACAGCTTTGGGGTTTCATATGCCCAGGTTCCAGTAGCTGAGGAAGCTGAGATCAAGGGAGAGTTACTTGGCAGACTGTCTAAGACCAGCCACTGACAGACAGAAACACACAGGTATATATATTTATGTGGATATAATTGTGCATGTAGGTACGTACGTGGTGGGTGTGTGTTTGGTGTGTGCATGTCCCTGCTGGGAATACATCTTTAGCCTCGCTTTCAACTGGGCCATGGGACATGGAGCAGCCTTACTTTTATCAGGGCTCTGGATCCAACATGATATATTTTACTCTAACATATTCATTATGTATTATGTTTATTCAACCCTTTATTTTCTTTTCTCGCTCGTCATTCATGTTAAAAGCCCAGTGTCAAGGACAGCTTTCAAGTGCAGCAAATGCCTTACAGTAGTGCTAGACATGTATTTTAGTAACACATATCTCTTTCTGAACCCATGCCATTAGAAGCAATTATTTAAATCCCATCCTGCTGTGTGTTGAAGGGCTATGCTGGAGCACATGGATGCTGGGATAGACCCATGAGGTACCAGGGAAATTAAACTTTTTCTTATCTCATGAGCCACTGACCAGGAACAGAGTACATGGAAATAAGCTCATGACAGCTGTGAGTCTCCACAACTTGTGCTCAGCTCTCCATGGGGAGGAACAACTGCTTTTCCTCAATTAATCCTGACAGCAGAAAGATTAGACATGTGACAGATACCTTGACAAATATCTTGATCATAGTGCTTAATCTTTCCTTGACAGTCTTCACAACCAATGAAACATAACTCCTATCTTTAAGCTTGACAAGATCCTGGAGAGCTCAAACTAATTGGTAATGTTGAAGTCTAAAACCTTTGAAAAAGTGTTTACGGGTTATAGTGGCATACATCTAAGTGCAAAATTCTTAGGACCTCTAGGACACTGTAAGTGTTTTTCTGTTCTCTGCTGAGGGCAGTTGCTTTACCGCTGCTTTTGCTGACCTCCCTTTCTCTCTTTTTTGCAGTGCTTGCTCAGGTCTCGTTTTTATAATTCCCCTCCTGTACTGTAGCATGACTGTGTTTGAATCTACAAGATGATATTTGGTGAGAAGCTGATCTCTGACTAGCTGGAGTGTTCATCCTATTCAGCATTTTAGCTTTTAGATGAATAAAGCATGAATTTGCCTTCAAGGTTTTGTGAAATTGTGACTGCAATATTTAAGAAAACGTCTTTGGCTTCTTTCTCGTCCTTGCTGCCTTTTGCCCAAAAGAGGGCACTCTATACCTGACTTTCTTTCAATTCTTTTTACTCTCTCTATTTTTTTTTTTTTTACATTCCATCATTAATTGCACAAAAGACAGTGCCACTTTTTATTTACAGTTCAAAATAGGTGGATCTCCCCTGTTCATCTCTAATGAGAATCATTCACAAAGTAGGGAAAAAGAAAAACATTCACTGCAATGCAGTAAATAATGAAGAACTTATTCCTTCTCAGTTTTTCCCCACATGTGAAAACCAGGAATTGGCTCACGGTCTGACCTATAGTGTTAACCTGCAAGCAGTTTCATTGGGGAAGCAGAATTTGGCCGGATACAGTGCCTATTTACAGTGCCTATATGCTATCCCATGGTGGGAGCATAAAATAATCCAGTCTTATGCTTTTGTGTAGCACTGTGTTGGGCTTCCCTCTCTTGTTCTTACTGCTTCTTGGGGCAAATATATCATAGAGTCATGGAATCATAGAATACCAAGCTGGAGAATACCTCAAAGATCCTCTGGCCCAACATTTCTTGGCAAAAGGCAAGAAATAGGCACTGTATCCGGCCAAATTTTAAAAGAATCTAGTGTTGGGGAATCCTCCACTTCCTTGGGGAGATTATTCCAATGGGTTTTTTTAATTGGAAAAATTTTTCCTCTTGTGTCCAGTAAAAATCTCCTCAGGAGTGACTTTTACCCATTACCCTTTGTCTTTTCCCTGGGACACCCTGCAAAAGAAGAAGTTTCCACCTCTGTAGCCACTCTGTGAGTACTGGAACACGGTGACAAGGTCTCCCCTAAGCCTTTTCTCAGGGTTGAGCAAACCCAGGTCTCCCAGCCTCTGCTCATACAAGAAGCTTGCCTGTCCTTTGGTCATCTTTGTGGCCTTTCTCTGGACCCTCTCTGGTGTGTCCACATCTTTTTGTATAGCAGGGACCAAAACTGAACACATTATTAAGGCTGTGATCTGATCATTAGAGTGGGATAAGGATTTCTTTGTCTATGCTGGTGATACCCTTTTATATTAGGGTTTTACCTCTATCCATCCCTAAACACATCATCTGTATCTGCCACATTATCTGTATCTTTATCCATATTCATATCAATAGATTTTTTCTTTGATTCAGTTTGAAGACTTGCAGATTAAACTCTTAGAAAGTCAATTGAAGGGAAAAAGAAAAAAGAGGAAAACTGTTTTTATGCACAAAGAAAGGAAAGTTCTTTTTACTTAATGCTTAAAAAAATATAGACCAAAAGTTTAATTCCACCTATTTTATCTGCTGACTTTGCTGCTTCTGAGCACCAATGCTGTCTTAGTAGCTACTATTGCTCAGGTCTCAAGGTCAGGTTTAACCCACTTCTATATCTCTTCAAGCCTTCTTGATTTCCATTTAATTGCATGTATTTTAAATCAGCTCTGAACAGGTCTGCCTACTTTCCGTTTGATATTCTGGTAGTCAAATCTCTCCTCTGACAAGTGCAGGTGAAACAAACCCACTTCATGTCTTAATGAAAAAAAATTTTTACTTCAGAAGTAACGTTTGTCAGTAAGAGATTCACACATATTTATATATGAAGTTATACATACTTTTAAAGACTATTTCAGGACTCCTACATTTGGCTGCTCAGCTACCTTTGAAAACTGACTGCTGATGCTTCAATTAAAGCATCTTTACTTGGGTCTCAGTTGAAGCAGTTGAGGCTTGGCAATCTCTTCAAGGAGTCTTTGTTTATGCCAAAAGGATGTTACTTCCTCAGCCAACATGATTTCAGCTAAATGGAATAATATGCAAATTCATCACACAGTGTTACCACTCACCATATGTGCAGAGAGTCTGCCTTTCTCTGTGGTCATTGGCCTCTCCAGATTCCCTCATGGACTGTCAACGTTGGAACAGGATTTCATTTTTAATCTAAACTTTCTATCCCAAAGATATATGTCCAGAGGGTGGTTGGGCATTGGAACAGGCTCTCCAGGAAAGTGGTCACAGCACCAAGCCTGATAGAGGTCAAGAAGTGTTTGGACAATGCTCTCAGGCACATGGTGTGACTCTTGGGGATGGTCCTGTGCATGGCTGGGATTGGGACTTGATGATCCTGATGGGTCCTTTTCAACTCAGCTTATTCTGTGATCATATTTACCTGAATAATCCTGAAACAAAGCACCTTATCCTAGGAAAAGTTTAGAGACTGATTGAGTTGTGGCATTTTATGTGCACATATGTATACACACACACACACACACATACACATACAGAGATAAACACAAATACATATATATATGTATATATGTACCTATATATAAATCTCCCTAGAAAGCAGAGTAATCCCAGAAATTGTTCAAGTTTGATGGATTTTTTTTTCAAGAAAGGACATTTTCTATGAGAAGTTAGGGTTGATTACATAAGAAAGTAAGTTTTTAAAATGGAAGACAAGAAACACAAAGAAATCTGCTCCATGGTGCAGCATAGGACTTCTAAATTCCTTATGGTGAACAAAGCTTTATAAAGCACGGACAAAATGAGTTAGTGATCAAACAAGGTTGTTTTATCTGTTTAAAAAGTTTTGAGAAAGAATGAATTTGTTACATTCAAATATAGGATACTAAAAATGTGAAGGGAAATATATTCTTAACATAGTTAAGGATAAGGAAAGATATACCAGTGAAACTGACAACAGTTCAAGTAAACACTGTCATTTAATTCTAAAAAATACACTGGTTTTTATCCATTTAAATATGTATATGCACTGTCATGTTGATGTAGGAAAAAGAGACAGAACCAAACAGATAAAGGAGTCATCTTGACACAGCCCTGTGTAACATTCAGGAGGCTTGGAATTACAGTATTTAATAAAAAAAAAAAGGAATTCAAATCTTCACTACAGAATTTTTCAGAAGTTACAAAAGGGATTGTATCAGGCTTTTAGTGATAAAGAATACTAAATTTGTTCACCTTGGAGAATGATTCAAACCGTAAGAATGAGGCCTCAATAGGGCACATTTTGCTCAAAATTAGTCAAATGATAATTGTGACTGGTTTTCTGAAATGGAACCCTGTAGGAAAATCAGCTAGAATTACAAACTACTAGTAATATTAACCCTGTGGGATATATTGTTGGGAGAAGTGGTTTTGATAAATAATACGTTTTTGTTCAAGGGACACAGTGCTGAAGATAAATGTTCTGAAACAGGGTATTGTGCAAGTGAAAATCTTGGAAACTGGGATACTGCTAGAATAATGCAAAAAAATTTTCAACAGCTTTTGATCCAGCTGTCTTTTCCTGCTCTTAACACTGCTTATGGTTTAATACCATCTCACTGCCACTGCCATTAGAAAAAGTTGCCTTACTCTAGATATGCCATTGCATGCAGTGTTCAAACATAATCCTCTCACAAGTTTTCAGTTAAAATATAATAAACAGAAATAGATGTGCCTCTATTTTGTTCAGTCTAATTATATATTGTGACTAAATGTGTAAGAAACAAGAAATCAGGAATACTGCATATTATTTTCACTGTGGGTGATCAAAACATTATTTAGTGGTTCTATAATTATGATGTATTAGGAAAATTCACATTCAAACTAGCAACATCCACCTGAATGGTTAGACTAGTTAGAGTACACTGAGCTATAATAGAAACCATAAAAGAGAACAGTTTAAAGCATGCTAGCAGACTTTTCATTGATAATGTATTCAACTAGGTGTGTTGTTAAAAACCCACAGGTGTAAAGCACATTAAAGTGTAATTGCTCTGACAGTTCAAGGCAATTGTTACACATTACATATTAGGGCATATTTTTACTATTTACTTTTAAGATATTTATGCACCTGAGGAACCACATCTAAAACTTCATAAAAGAGGAAATGGTAAAAAAGCAGCTATAAACTCAAATGACAAAGAGAACAAGAGTTATGAGCACAGTTGGTGAGAATTGTAGTAAGTGTATAAATGGACAAGGAATTGCTGAATGTTTTCACATACACATTTTCTACCATAGAAAGAAATCAAAATGCACTTACCCACAGACTGCTGAACACTGTTGAGCTTTCACTAATCTCCTGGAACATTAATCACTTGCAATTTAAACTGTTAATGTGAATAGAAACGAAAGAAACAATCTCTTTCTCACAGCAAAATTTATTTACTTTTCTCAGAAATTATTCATCAGTCTGCAATTGTTTATCTAGGTCTTAAGAAACCTTCACTCAACCTTGACATCTCCATCTCCAATTTGAGTCAAATGAATTAGAAATTGCAAAAACTAACTGGACTGTAAAGCTAACAAGCCACTACTATACAATTACAGGGGAAAAAATCCCCATGTGTGTACCCTCAAAAAGGGAAGAAGTAGAGACTTCAGAAAGCCTGTTAGAGACTAGATTGTGGTTATTGATTTTACATAGAAAGCAATCAAATTCACTGGTAAATCCCCTTCAGAGATAACTCTGTTTGAAGAGCAGACAAGTCTAATTGTTAAAACACACTTCTGTTGTCTACCTTTAGCATGTAGCACAACCACATTAGCTGCTTAATTAATGAGGGCTGGCTCACAGCAAAGTGCAAGGAATTCAGGGACTTCAGTTTCGGTGTGAATCACAAACTGCACACAGGTTCAGAGAAAAAAACCTCAAGCAGTAATACGATAATTCACAAACTTGCTGAAAGATTTCTGCCTGCTAGATTGGGATTTACACATTTAAAACACACAGAAGTTCCCAGAGAAACCTGTCTTCTCTGTCTTCCCGTCAGGCACAGACAGGTTCTCTCCTTGAAAACCTTGTGGTTGGCAGTCACAGGCAGCCGATGCACAAGCAGAAATGCCCATGTTGGGGGAGAGCGTACCTGACACACAGACTTGTTTTGCAGTTGAATCTCAGAAAGTGGAACGGTGTAAATGGACCTTTTTCCTTCTGAGGACAAGTGAACTGGAATACAGTTCTGCCAAAATACATGCAAATGCCCCGAAGACTCAGGTGAAGAGCAGTGGGAGTAAAAGACACCTCTACATCTAGCAGCTGGAATTGGGCCTTCTTTGCATAAGCTGAAAATGAGAAGAAAAAGTTAAAGGAGGTTGTCTGTTGCCCAGAGGAAGGATGTCCAAGTGTGGTCCCACAAAACAGGCTGTCCCTACCTATTTCCCCCTATTTTGTCGCATAAAAAGCCTACACACTCCAGGCAGCAAGACTGAAAATCCCATCACTGAAAATCCCCAGTTCTCATCGCTTCTTGATATAAGTGAGACCCACTCGTATTTACTTCTGGCCAGGACTTACCCCCAGCCATGACTTACCTCACTGGGAATTCAGGTCTTTTTTGGATGTATCAGCGTGTTACCTCTCCTCATACTTCTGTAGCTGGCAGTATCTAAACCCCATGTCTTAAAACTGGCTGGCTGAATACCAGTTCCTGTAGCCTGTCTCTTTCTCACAGAACCACAATAATATATGTGGTTCTGAAGATTAAAGGGTAAACTGGACAAATTGCAAATGTCATTTAAGTCTAAACATTTTCTGCTAGCCCTGCTCTCTAATGATGCCAGTTAGTTTTCTGTTCAGTGCCCTTTGGTATAGCCATACACCAAGTGCTTCACTGTATGAAGCACTGAAATGAAAAAATCCGCCTTGTAATATCAGCAACAGAGACATGACCAATATAGGAGGAAATGAAGTATTGTTTCTGGAGCACAGCAATTTTTTGAAAACTGTTCTTGGCCTGCTGATTACCAATTGCTTGCTGACTTCAGAAGTGCTGCAGCAAACTCGTACATCATATTGGGAAGCTTTTTTCTTCTTTAAAAAACATCTTCTTGATTTTACTTTGGCATTTATTGTGAATCAGAATCTCATTGATCTGCTCATGACTTGCATCAATTTACTCATTGGCTCATTACACAACGGGTTTTGGAGATGCAAATTGATCTTTGTCAGAGGAAAAGGGGACTTGTTTGAATTGATCTAAATAGTATTAAAAACAAGACAGAAAAATAAGATTTCTTTTGTTTTATTAGAAAAGTGTAATGTTTCCTTACTGATAATAAAAATTTAATGAAAAGCAATTAGCAAAAGAAATAATTTTCAATAAAGGCAGTAATGTTCTCTTAAGTCATACTTGATAGCTCAGCAGAACTGTGTTTTATATTCAGTATTAAACTCTATGACAAAGAAATTACAGAAGTTCTGCCAGGCATAATATGATTTATTCACCATGAACATGCAACAGTGACTGGTAGTATCTTTTCTGTGACAGGACTAAAATTAAACTCAGGGCTTTCAGCAGATAAAAATACCAAAGCACTATCAGCCATGAAGATTTCTGTTGGATCTTAACCCTGATGGTGATTAACGTCCTGTGATGGAAGTCATGCTTTATTTCAAGGTTTCATTTGTTAAGTGCAGTACAAATTAATAATAAATAGACCTTTCAATTACTGGTTTATCAGTTTCTAATACCTTCTGGGCTGATTGACTGTCTATAATCATGTTTTATAGGCCTCTATTGACGTACAGTCACTCTCCATGAAATAATACTGTCTGAAATAAGGAAATAATACCTATTAATCACATATTTCCCACTGACAATACCTCCAATACAAAGACATTTAGGGTGATAACTCCTGCTGCATGGTGCTCTCCTTCAGCAAAATGCCTTTGCCAAAGCTGGCAGCCTCATTTCCCTAAATCTCCTGTTGCAGGGACCCTCAATGCAGTGGTAATCCCTTCTCACTTCAAACAGTTCATGAAGGGATGAAATAACAATTTAGTGTCTGTCTGATTGACAGGGCTTATGTGTGTAATTATGATATTAACTGTCTCAGCAACCAAAAACCAGCCCCAAACCTCCACATGCTTTGTCACTCCTCAGCAATAAAGATTGAGGGGAGTACTAGGATAGTATATCTCTTTAATTTGGCTCACCCACTACCAAGAGCTTTGCTAATTGAGCTCTAGGAATGATCAGAGAAATGAAGGAATATTGCTTTCTCTGTTGGTGATTTCCACGGTTTGAGTAGTGCGAGTTTGGAGGGAAGATTTTGCTTATAAACAGCTGATGTAATCTAGATTTGAAGTCTTTATACATGAGGGAATAAAATAAAATATAGCCAACTATCCTTCTGTGTTTCCAGAATGGTTTAAGTTACAGAGCAGTAAATCACTTAGTGTTCATGTGATTTTAAGTATCTTTATTTTCTCAGAAATTCTGAGCATAGTCTTACCCCACTTCCAAAGTTCTAATTCCTTTCCTGTTTGGGAAATATTTCAAGTGTTATTTGGACTTGCTAATTCTATGTTTAATGTCTTGGAGAAGGAAAGAAGAATGTTAAATGTTAGCTGGCATGAAAGATAACAGATATTTATCTTGTGTTACTTTGTGAAGATAGGTTAAGAAAATAGGTACTGGTTGGAAAGGTCAGAGAGCTGGGAAAGAAGTGCCCAGGCTGGCAGAGGAGCAGTGGCAGTGCTGGGAGGGCAGGAGCATATCACTGAGAGTGGTGGCATTGTGGCAGTGGAAGGGGTGCTGGTGATGAAGATGCTGCTGAGAGCTGGGTTGAGGAGGGGGCCGTGGTGTTACCTGTGTCAGGCTGTGTCGCAGCCACCGTGTGCTCCTGCTCAGCCAGAGGGAGCCAGTGACCACCGTATGGGAGACTCAGTGTGGCTGCACACAGCAAATTCTCCCTGCCTTTTAATATCACACAGCAGCTATCTGCTCCTGGTGTCTGAGGAAGTGCTAATTACTATCCCATGTCTTCAACTAAAGTCCAAGCTCTGGAAAAAAGAGTAAGGAGTTCCTGGCAGTGGTTTGAGAAGGAGGCAATAGATTCTGATGGGAGCTTGGTGAATGCCAGGGAGTGCTGGAGGCCTTGACAGCCTTAAGAAGGATTCTGGTTTTCACCAATAGCACATGCTTCTGTCACTTGGCTCTTCCACTGATTAGAAAAACTGGAGCCAAAATTCCCAGGAAAACTCACATTTTCTTAGGTCTTCTTGGATATATTGCCTCATTTTAAAATGTCCTGGTGGGTGAGGGAACGCCTTATCTAATGGAGTGGGACTGTCAGTAAATAAAAATCTAAATTAAATGAGGATCCATGGCAGAAAAGGTGAAATGAGAGTTTCTCTAATTGCAAAATAATTTCATTTTGCCACAATAATTATTGAAGTATGAGCTTCATGTAATTATACATGACTGGAAGCAGCTCCAGCTAACGCTCACTACGTTTGCCCAATTAAATTTTACAGCATTGTGTTTGAATAAAGCCAGTTACACTCATTAATAAAACTGCAGGTGACAATAGACATGAAGGACTTCTAAAAGGAAGGTTAGCATTTGCTCTTTCTTTTTCTCTTTCTTTTGGTTCTGCGTCCTGCACATCCGTGCAGAAGAAGGACTGTACAGCACGGTCCTGTCCAAGATTTGCATCCTCATGTACACACAGCCCTCGTGTGTGTTGTCCACTGGGAAGGCCTTGCTGTCAGACAGTTTTGCTTAAGTTTGTAACAGAAAAGAGAAGAGGACAGAGACTTTTGAAAAAAGAAAAACCTCAACAAAAAACCAACAGCTCATAAGACAAAAAAAGCAAAATAGTAAGAAGAATGACCTGAGAAAATCTCCTAAGTTTGAATCATTCTTAAATCCTTTTGTCTCCTTTCTCTGCTCCTCCATGACTTTTCCACTGATTTGAGAAGCCTGGAATAACTTCTTTCTACTTCTGAAACTTTGTCAAATTAATTTGATGCTAACCTGTTTTGACATTATCCTATTTTTCTTCAATATTTATCTGTTCTCCCAGGTCATTTCTGTCTGTTTCTGGCCTATATCCCAGTCCTCTTGAATAGTTTGAATGCAGTTTTTTCTTATTTTTTTTCTGTGTTTTATCCTTCTGCCTCCTCTGTCACTGAACTCATCCCACAGTCTCAAAAGTGCCAGTGGCTTCCTCACAAGTCTTTTGGTAGATATGCAGAGACACACACACAAAGGCTGCAAAAAAAGGAAAAGCCTGTTACTCTTTTACCCTTGTTCTTTCCTTCTCTTTTCAGAGTTATGAACTCCTTTTTTCCCCCCACCTTTCTCTTTTAATATTGTTCTTTTTGATATTTAGCAAGAAAGTTACTTTCTTGACCTTCTGTCTTTATCATTGAGGCTGACTGCATAGCATACATGGCCCTCAAAAATACAGTGTTAAACATTAAAGTGATTAAAATGATTTTACAAAGAGAAAGCCTGCATTGCCCATTTCTTTAGCTTTCAGACCAAAGTGTATGTTTGATATTCACTTAATTAGCTACAAACTCAGTACAAGAAACAAATAGATTCTGATTCTCTGAGTTCTTTGACTGGAATTTTTTTTTATTTCCTATGATATGACACCTTCATATTAAGGACCAATCTTTACAAGTTTCAATCACCAACATGTATTTACACAATTTGCCATCAGTTTGACATTACTTGAGGAACGTGTAACTACAGGAAATTTTGTCTTGGAAAAGGACCTGGAGGTGGTTGAGTCAAGTTAATAAGAGGTATAATAAAAGCAATCTGTTCCGTATCATCTTATCCTTTCAGTGAGGTCTGTGCCTACTGTACTGACCCTGCACCTCTTCAACCACACAGCATTTTAGGTGGTGATTAGAGGCTAAGGCTGTGTCAGAGCCTGTAATCATGATCCTTCAATATTACAACAAAAAGCTTAAGGCTAGAAGAGAGAACTTGAGAGGGACAGAGTAAAAGGGTCCTCTGGCTGCTAACCCCAACAAATACACTAGTTTTAAACTCAGTATTCTAGAAATTGATATATTTCAGCCCCAGCCTCTTAAAAACTCTCACTCACTGCACTCTCTCTGCTTGAGACATGGGACACAGTGGTGCTCAGCACTTCTCATCGTGTGCACCTTACCATCCACACAGGTAGTGTGGGCTCTCTAATTCTGGTTACCAGTGGGATGGTGTGCACAGAGACACCTGTAGGAATTCAGCTATGACTGGGAGAGCTGGGGAGGCGTGGGAGTCACCCACCCCAGGTGGCAGGGCATAAGCCAGCGCTGCTCCCAAGAAGCCTCACTGTGTTCACAGGGCAATGAGCTCCAAGAAAGGAGCTCTGCTACCAGCACAGCACCCTGCAAAGAGCATCTTTTGCCTTTACAGGCAAGTGCCAGTGCTGTGCTGCACTGCCTGATCCCTGACCTGCATTCCCACAGGACTTTCCACTTGGCCTTGCTGAACCTGCAGGTTTGCACAGGGCCACCTCTCCAGGCTTTCAAGTCCCTCTGGCTGGCATCTCTGTCCTCCAGCGTGTCAACCAAACCACATAGCTTGGTGTCACTGGCAAACTTGCTGAGGGTGCCCTCAGTCCCACTGTCCGTGTCACTGACAAAAATGCTAAAAATCACTGGTCCTAATACTGACCTCGGGGGAACACCACTTGTCATTGGTGTCTACTTGGACATCAAACCATAGTCACAACTCTTTGAGTGTGACCATCCATCTGTTCTTCATCCACTGAGAGCTCCACCCAGTGCTCCAGCAGATGCATGTCTCTCCAGTTTAGAGACAAGGATGGTGTGTGGGACAGTGCCAGATGCTTTGCACAAGTCCAGGTAGATGATGTCAGTTGCTCTTCCCTCACCCACCACTGCTGTAACCCTGTCATGTAGGGCTACCAACTTTTTCAGGCAAGATCTGCCCTTAGTGAAGCTGTGTTTGCTGTCATCCATCACCTCCCTATTTTCCATGTGCCTCAGCATAGCTTCCAGTAGATTCTGCTCCATGGTCTTGCCAGGCCCTGAGGTGAGTTATGATTTCATACTTGACATGGAAACAAGGAAGCATGGTTTAATTCCTACTTATGTCCCTGACAAATAAAATAAAGACATCGATGCTGTAGGTGAATAATAATCAAAAAAACCCCAAAAATGTTTGGCTGTCATTGTGCTCATATGCACAGAACTTCCCTGCCAGCATTTAAAGTAGACCCAGAATGTAAACTTAGCCCTACCAATTTAATGGTATCCTTGCAGAGTTCTGCTTATCTATGCTTGCAGAGTACTAAGTGTATGTATAATAAATACATATTACTATAAAAATTCCTATCAGCCTTGTTTTTTTAAAACTTGGCACATATATTATCTACAAATTGAAAAAAAATAGTTATTAAGCAAAAAAGGCCATGCTTAAAGGAGTCTGAGTTACTTTTATGATATCTGAAATCCCAAGACAGGCTTGCTCAGAATGTCCTTTAACTGCTCATTTATGTGATGTCTGTGACAGTAAATGGAAAAGAGGAGGACCAAAGCCTGTCATCATGGCTGAGTAAAGCAATATTTTACTGGGCTTGTCTTGTGCAGTGTACTGTTGACAAAACACCGAGATTGATTTTGTAACATTTGATAGAAATAAATTGAGAACCTAAAAGAAAACTTACACCAGAGAGTCCTCACAGAAATGTGAGTTTGTATCCAAAACTTAAGTGAGGACCAGGAGTACCAGTTAGATTTCTGTTCCAGAAGGAAAGAAACAAGGGCCAACAAAATTGTAGGTGATTTCAAGGACCAAATCTCCATGGCTCTCACCTGGAGTGCATGTGGAAACAGTGGCAAACACAGAAAAAGTCAGAGAAGAGAGAGCAGGACTGCATTTCACAGTTACTGCTTTTGTTTTTACCACTCTGTTTGCCAGGTGTTTGCACAGTGAGTTTCCTAAACAAACCTTCACTTTTAGGACCAGGGATCAGTTTCCTCAAAGAAAACAGACACTGAGAATCTTGAGGCCCACTGAGCCAAGAACCAAGTACTTAAAAAATTGGCCAAAACCTTACAGGTTAGATTTCAAGCATGGTGGCTGGATAAATTGGGGAATGTATTTATGCTACTGTGCTACAAATAAAAGCAGAGGAAAAATGTTAAAATTCTGACTGTGTTGTGTCACACTGCTTTTTACTCAAAATTTCCTGAAAATGAAAGGAGTCATCTGAATATATTTGGCACCAGAGGAAGCAGGTGTTCCCTTTACTTTGGCTCTTGGTGTGCCCTGCTTTGGACATAGTTGATAGTGGCTTTGGAGTGTATTTCACAGGTCCCAGCTGACTTGTCCTCTGTTTTACTCTGGCTGATCAGCCTTTTCTGCCATTGTTTTTTATTTCTTTTTGTGCTAGTTCTGTCTTTAAACGGTCAAAGAACATGGCCCATTACACTTGATTACTAAGAACATCTTGCAGTCCTCTTTTCAGAAGAAAGCAATGAAAATTCTACCTTACAAGGCAAGACCAGGAAATAAAAGGCTGTTAAAAATTAGAGAAAGAAAAAAAGACAAGAAAAACTGACTCAGTAACATAAGTACTGCATAAAATAGCAAGAACACTGCAATGTCATTCGAAGTTATGATTTAGACAAATATGAACGATTTGCATTTTCAGCCTCAAACATGTAATTACTTAATCACAGTTATGTGATTACAGGTGGAAAACCCCTCGAGGCTTTTTTTTTAGGTTTTTTTTTTTTTTTTTTTTTTTTTTTTTTTTTTTTTCTTTTTTTTTTGAGANTTTTTCAGCTAGCTACAAATAGATTTGGGGGGAATTTTAAAGATGAGAATTTGTGTTTGGCTTTGATCACAAAAATTTTTATTTTGATGCTTTTCAGGCGTGTGTTAGATAAGAACACAAAGTTTACTGATGAAATGTATTTTCAGTCAGAGTTTTTTACTTGGAATAAATTAATCCAAAATTTTTAGTCATTTTTATCAAGAAGAGAGTTTGTGATTTCCTGTTCACCCATTGAATCTGTCTATGTAAATACTACACATTTTCATTTTCTCTGTATGTTCCTTACTGTTCTTTCCTTTACTAGTTTCTATGCATCACATCACTCCTGATAAAGTGAGACTGGTGCCAATATGCTTTTGTTTCCAAGTCAAATGGTGAAGTCCTTTACCAATTAAAGAAGATTTCATTAATTTCAGTTGCAGGCTGTGCTGTTTGGAGGGCTGATAAATGAAATAAGTGGAGCAGACATGGAGTATGTATGACTGACTGCTGGCTAGAAAACAAGAGGGACAGCATTTAAATTTTGTCCAGCTCCCAAAACCCAACTACATCTTGACTGCAAAATCTGCATCTACATTATTATTTTCACATGGATCTAGAGTGTGCTTTTGAAACAAATCTGATCAAGTCCATTTAGTGTGTTTTTGTTCACACATTTAAGAGCAGGTTCAGAGAAATGGGTGCCTTTCAGACAAAACAGGCCAGGTGCACTTGTGTGCTCCTTCCACTAACAGCACTCTGTCTCTTGCTGTGGTTGTTTCTTGAATTTTACTACTGCAGATTCAGCCAAAGCCAATATGCACTGTTCAACAACTTGGTGGAAATCAGAAAGAGAGAAATCCTCAATTACATATATATATATATATATATAAAATAAAAATACTTTTTATTATGAAAGTAGGCTTATATTTTAAATCAGTAATTTGGCTAATGGGCAAGATTTTGCCACAGAAGTGAAGCCAGCTGAATGAGAGGGAGTCAAAGGAGTTCCATGTTAAAGACTGGTGCTGTACAAACTGAGGAATATAATCCAGAAAAAGGATAATTTGAGTTCTTATTAATTTATAGGCTGTGATTGTGAATGCTGTCCAAAGCTTGTACAAAGTCAACACATTGTACAAGCACTATTTCACCTTCCTGAGAAAATTTTATTCTATACGAATGTTTTCTAACCTTCTACAGGTGAATTTTCTCTACTAATACACTGTTAGAAACCTTGCTCCAGGATTAATTCTAGCTACACAACACTTTCTGACTTTACGTCTCATGTTCAAATGAATTATAATTCAAGTTCCTATTTAAACAAATCCTTTCAGTAGTTCTTCACCTCCTGAAATAGATTCTTCCTGTAGGAGAACAGACATAGTGTTGCAGTTTCCAGGACAGTGCTGGGATACTTGTATCCAGAGCAAAGTTTGGACAGCTTCCCATGGTTTATCCATGAAAGCATCCAAGGTGTTTCCTGGGCTATCCTGCCACAACCAAAGACAGAAGCCCCACCACTGGGGTTGCTGATGGGTTGAACTGTAAAAAAGGTATGTCAGCGTGCTATTCAGGATGAAGCAAATGTGCTAAAAGCTTGCACTAATAAACAGGAAGCATAAGTTTGCCCAAGCAAACACAATTTTTGCTCATGCAAAAGTCATGAGTATGTGCAAGGAGTCTCCAAGGTTTTTGAACAGTTTTTAATATGAGATGAAGCAGCTAGGTAATAGACTTTGGCAATGCTGAGGAGAGGAAATGAGAAGAGAGTCCATAATCTTTAGAACTATCACTCTTCAAGTATCTTAAAAGAGAAGAAATGAGAATTGGCTATAACCTGGTCTTGTGTGTTAGCATAGGTACAATTGCAAGCAATATTATTAGCATACAAATTGTTATTGTGCAAAAGCAGTCTTTTGTTTGAAGGTAATGGCCATGACTGCAAAAAAAGAGCTTATGTTCTAATGTAGCAGAGGAAGCAAATAAGCAATTTACACTGTAAAAACTTGCTGTTGCAGAAATGTGACTGGAAAAATGATCAATTTGTAAGCAATCTTGATGCTGATTTGGGAAATTTTGGAATACAACTGCTTTGTTCATCAGCCCAACACTGTTTTCTGTTAAGGCACTTTTTCCTCTTGATGGGTCTGATTTTGACACACTGGCAGAAATGAGAGTACAAGAGGATCAGGATCTAAATGCTGCAATTAAGACTTTTTTTCTTTGCATTTTCAATGGCAAAACATTAAGATGTATATCCATGGCATAAGGAACATCTGCAGGTTCTCATTTCACTGATGCATAGACAGAGAAGCACCCTCACCCAAAACCAACATGTAATGTTACTCACCCAAAAGGCAGAACCTTGAGGAAACAAAGTCCTAATTCAGCAGCTGAGAGCTCTGAGTGTACCTCTGAAGCACTGAATTAATCTTTATTAACCTGCTAGGGGAGGATCTATAGGACTTTTCAAAGGCTTGAACATTGGCCATGAGTCTAAATATCTTGCTGAACACAACCTAAATGAGTAGCTAGGCAGTGCTTCTTGATCAAAGCCATTTTGGTGGGAGAGATGTTTCCACTAAGCAAAGCATGGCACTGTGCCTCTGCTGGAACTGTACAGTGCAAAGAGAGTGCTGCTTTGGGGTGTTTATGAAAAACAGTAATGTGAGCTGTATTAGGCATCCAGTTACAGGTAAAAACATAAACTCTGTGTGAAGATTATCTGGATAATTAAATTACTAAGCAAGCATTATGTCAGGTGGGGGGAGGGTATTGTTATTAATGGTTATATTAAATTTTGACAGCAGAAGAGAGACAGGGAGACAGGTGTCTTTATTCCCCTCCAGGAGATGATTATCTCTTGATAAATCAAATTCCCCTCAGCAGCCTTACTACAATTTCAGAAAAGACATATTATTAACAACACTGTGTTGTTCTGTATTGGAAAAGATAGATTTCAGCAGGCTGAACAGGACTGCCAGCAGAGCTGCATAAATCCCATGGATCAGTGGTACCATTTGAACCAGGACTTTCCCATTGCCTATTTGCCTCTGGAATGTGAATTACCAGTGCTCATTTTCAATGTATATTCTGGTGGGTAAACCTTCCTGAAAATTTAGTTAAGTTCAGGAAACTAAAATGGCTATGAGGCTGAGAATAGCCACCTTCTCCTCGTTGTCACCCACCCCTGGTGGCCCACACTGGTCTCTCCTCAAAAGCAGTAGTAAATTGGGAGACAACCAGGAGGTCCATGAAGCAAAGTGTGCAGCTGTGTCAGGTACAGATTCCAGGGGAAAGAGGCTGTTCCATTAGCCTGCATCTGAGGTGGCAGAACAGGCTTTTCTAGCCTGACAAGCAGCACACCTCCAGAGCCCTCTGCTCCTGTCGGACACCTGACCTTGCAGCTGGGAAGATCCTGGTGAATGAAGAAATATTGCAGGGGCCAGAGATGGGAGGAGGTTTCTTGCAGGACCTAGGAGTATTTAGAGAAAGGTACCTGCTTCCCCCAGGGTTATGATGTAGCTTCAGAGAGGCAGCACAGCTTTTATGGCACAGCCATTTCTCACTCCCCATCCTGGCTTCAGGGAGCTGCTCTGGGAAGTCCCCTTTATGACTGAGCACTGGGACTGCTGAGCTGTCTCAGGTACAGATGCCAGCAGGTACATCTGGCAGTGCAAAGAGACTGTGACATGTTATGCTCTGCTGGGCATTTAATCCTGATACAAAAGACACACTGTTTGTTTGTCTGCAAGAATATTGCAGGCATCAGTTTTTCTCTCTTCTCACCAAACAGAGAAAAGCAAACCCTGAAACATTTTAATCACACAGGTTAATCTGCTCTTGTGTATTGGCGTGATGTATTTATACAGGGATATGGACTACTTTTTCCCATGTTTAGTTAGTATGGGTATGCAGCTTTGCACATATACGAAAAATAAATCTGAAAAAAATGGTTGCTATTTTAGTTTTAATTTATACTCAAAGATAAGAGGTATGGTTTCTCCGCAATAGTAACATTTCAGCGATTTGAAGCCAGCTGAGCGCCAGCTGTGTGCCCACAGCCTCTCAAGGGTATGATTATTTAATGATAAAACTAATTTTCCTCAGTGCTCATGATTACCATTGCAAAAATTATTTTAACATAAACTGAAGTGGTGAATTTTTGAGCTGTCAGAAGGCAGGGTTGGTTACTCAGAATATTGAGCAGCCTTTTCAGAGGAACTATGGAAAGTCCCATAAAATAACACTACCTGTCAAAATCTAGGCTGAAGCCTAGAGTCCAATTTATCTTAGAGTGGCAAATAGTCTGCCCAGCTGAAAAAGAAAAAATTCTAACATGCCACTAACATCATAATTTTTAGTTGTATTTTCTTTAAAGACAACAGCCATTCCAGGTCAAATGGGCTTTATAAGCACTGTGTTTGGCATCCTCTGAGGCCATGACACTGCATTGGGGAAAACTTTCTCTTCACTCATGTTCAGAATGGGTCAGACACGGTCCTTTGGATCACAGAATCATAGAATCATTTCTGTTGGAAAAGACCTGTATGTTCATGGAGTCCAATCATGCATGAAAGTGAAGGCTGAGGGATGTGCTGGACTCTGAATAGGGCCTTAGAGAACGGGATGAAATTTTGAGGCACACGAAAAAGCCATTAGGATGATTCTTATGAGATATAAGCCACCCTCATTTTAAGGAAAGCATTTGCATAAATCACTAGCTTTATACTTCTCCTTCTTCTCCAAGTGGATGCATTCCCACCATTGAAAGGGCTACCAAGGACCATCCTGTCTTCAGTATATGCAAAGGCAAAGGAATGAATGACATCTAATTTCTTATTCTTCTCCTGCCAAACATGGTGTTATACACTAAAAAGGAGAAAAAAAAGCATTTTCAACTTTGTGAGATAAATTGTTTTTAAGGTAAACCCAAAAAATAGTTTTAGTGGGCACCTTTTGGCAAAAATGGAAAGCTATTTAAAAAACCCCTTCATTTTTAGTTGCTTCTAGAACGTGTAGATCTTGATACATTATTGTTTTTTCTCATTTGACACCTGATACAGTTGCCAAATTTGAAAAGAGAAAATCTTGTTTAAAACACATTTTGGTTTACAAATAAAATATTTTTTGTCTTACTAAAGTAAAACATTTGATTTTGAAGCATTTACATTTTTAATATTAAAACATGTTTTTCATTTATGCCTCTCTAAAAATTTAATATTTGGGTAAGATTATTAATAGTTAGAAAAAACCCCCCCGAAACCTCTAATTTTTGTGTTCATTAGCAGAATCCACTGCAGACCAATGGTTCCAACTGATGAAGACAACATAAGCCTAGAAAACCACCATTAGTCATAAGCATAGGTTTTCTCTGGAGGTTTTCAACCACCCTCTGTTTGGGAGACCTTGCCAGATGGCAGCCGATAGCAGTGCAAATTTTTAAGGACAAAGTGGTATCAGCATTTGCTGTCTGATAGTTGCCCAAAAAATGCAGGATTAAAATTTCTGTATTTTTAGGTGTACTGCACCGAAAGAAGCAGCCATCTTACAATTACAACCAAGGGATAGAGTATGGGGTATAAAGACTTTATCTGAGGGTTATTATTACCATCAGTTATTATGTAAATGATTCTCCTTGCTCATAAATACACACATGCTTTTTTTCATCCTGATTTAAAACATAATTGCAGTCCTTGACAGATTGCCATTGAATTTTTTCTCATAGAATGAATTAAAATATTGAAAGTAGAAACGGATAGAATGGAACACTATATCCTATTATACAATCAAATGTACTAAAACTAACCCCTCCACCCCAAAACCACCTCCTGCTGCCATCCACTGCATCAAGATGGGTTATGAATGAACAAATCCACTTGGCATTTCCAAAATGAGGTCATGATAAGTGCATGAAAAAATAAAACCAAAGCCCTTTATAATTGGCAGGATTCTGTCTTTGTAGCAATGAGTTTAAATCGGGGCAGTGAGATCATCAAAGTGCTTCCAATTCCTTACAAGACCAAATTACAGTTTTCGGTTTCCTGACTGTCCTTTGTAGCTGTTGTGCAAGTTTGTTAAAAATTCTTCACCTTTTCCCACAGGATGTTGCAGAGCCAAAAGCAGGAGCTGACTGAAAAAAGAGACTTATCATTTGTCAGGAGGGCAGGTCTAAGGAAAGCTGTAGAAGAGGATGCACTGCATGTCACTTCAGAGGCAGGAAATCCCTCTGTGCCTGATGGTCGAAGGACAGGGCAGAAGAAGGAGCCAAAATGGAGCAGAATCCATCCCTGACTTGGAGCACTCGTGCTTAGGACCTCTGTTAGACTTGCTTCCCCTCCACACCCTTCCTTATGGGATCCCTTCTGCAGTTATTTTAACTCAGGCTGTAACAACAGGATGCTGGCAAAGGTCCTTTACTACTGAGAAATAACCAGGGAGTGGGAATATAACTCACCATCTTCAGGGAGGCAGTTTTTATGTACTGTAGCAATTTAATTACTGTGACAGGTAGTCAATGCAGTAGAGCCCTTGTGTAAATGAGGAGGAGATCTTTCTCCTTTATAAATTAACATTGAAGTATTTCTCTTCATTTAGGGATGAATGAACTTGAGCAACCTCAAGCTCTCCATGCACTGAGTTTTTGGGGAGGTGAGTTCCAATCCAGTCCTGAGTACTGTCTCGGTTTAGTAGACGTATTAAACCAACAAATCTAAATAAATTAATGACTGACTTTGGTTTTGCACTGGTTGGAAAAGATTCCCCTACACACACCTAGGTATGGCTCACATTTATATTGTTTGTGATATACGCTATTCAATAACATTTGATACATTTTGTAGATGGTGGCTTCCTGTAGCAATTTCCCTCCTGAACAGTTCTGCTTTAAACAGTTCCCAGATTTCTGGAAGATCTCCCAGGAAATCATCTGTATTTCCTTTATACACCAATAGAAGGACATATTTAGCATGCTGATCATTGCATCATACAGCATTTGCTTAGGTCAGTGGTTCCTTACGGTATCATGTCCTGGAGTTGCTCCTCTGTGCTCAGTACAGTTTAATACTCTGTCAACTTTCAAACTATTTGAAAATGCACTTCAGATGTGATAACTAATTTTGCATGAAGAAAAGACATGATCTAATGTACCAGCCTGAAAGGATCTTGTGAAGAATAATTTCAGACCTTTGCATATATTGAAGCACTAATAAAGATGTACTTCAGTCATTTAATGTGCATCCACGTTTTCAAGACTGGTTTCTAAAAATGAGACTACTCAACATATTATATCCTCTCAACTTGTAGTCTGAGTAATTCAGGTATGATTCTATTTCAGGTAGCAATGAAAGGAAGAAAAAAGTTAATAGAGGTAAAGAGAACAGAGGTAACATTCTCCTCATAGTGATGCATTTTTTACTGTGGCAAGAAGTGCTGGCCTAGTTTTTACATATTAAAATTTAACTTTGAATTTAGAATTTGCCAAGAGAATTTTACTTATGGTAAAGATTGTTTTTTTTCTCACTAATGATTTGAGAAACTGGCATTTTTTTTGCCACTGCATGCCATCTAGGATGATGAGATGGGGTTCAGTTGCCTTTACACAGACCATTTTTACTAATTTGACCTTCAAGGGGTGTTCCCACCTGCTTCCACCAAAAGGATGAAAGTTCCTCCTGGGTCCCAGGTTATACCTGCCAACATTCATGGGTGCCTCAGATACCATGGGGGAATCCAGAATGGCACTGGCTGTTTGTGCTGAGGCAGCTGAAACCAATTTTAGCTGCCTTTAAAATTCTAATTCGAAGTTACTTTTACATATTTGCAAAAGCTATTGATTTTTCCTGAGTGGTTCAATATGAGCATTTAGTTTATTGCTTTATGTCTGGAAACAGTTACTTGTGCCTTGTAACTGACCTCTTATATTAATATTTTCCCTGCTTAATAATTTGACATTAAACATTATTGAATTCACTGTAACCCAGAAGTGACATGCAATTTTGGGGTGTTGGTTAAAGTAAGAATTATACAGCCAGGACTCTAAAAGTACACAAGGTGTCATTGGTGGTTTGTTATAGAATTCCTTGATTTTCAGCTATGTAAATGGTACTATTGATTAGTTCCTAATAACCTATCTTACAAATATACAATTTTAAAAAAGCATAAACAATGAACATGATTTAGACTAATATTCAGGTTCCACTGTGCTGGCCTTCTGGGAAACATGACACTACTGCATGAACCATACAAATGCTCAGCTCTGTGCTGACTGCAGAATTAGTAACTAATGTAAAATTAAAAGTTTGCAGTTGACATGGTTTTTAGCTAGCTTAAGCTAAATACTGCCTTTTTGCAAGTTTTTGCATTAATGAAATTAAAGTGCCTCATCTGTATGGGGAACAAACTCAGGAAGAATTGCGAACACAGTAAAATGGAAATTCTCTTTTGAGAATTTTGTGCTCAGACAGTATGGAGATGGGTAGCCGCATAAAATCTTAAAACAAATTTGAACAAATGTTCAAATATTCCCCCAGCACACATTTACAATATTTGCAGCTAGTCATCCATTTCCTACCAAATGCTGTGTTCTGGAAACCAAGCAAAAAACAATAGCAGAGAGGCTAATTAATCATAAATGAGTCTCATACTAGAGGATTTTTATTAGCCCTAAAAGACCACAGTAACAGCTCCACCCTATGTACACAATAAGAATGTGAAATGTCTAAGGATTTACTGGGCTTTTTTTACTGATTTGCTGTTTTATACTACAGCGAAGACAGAGTGTGACCTTCACAGAGGCCCCTTCCATACACTGACCAAACCTGTAAGCCTCTGAAGAGGTGTAATTTTGCTAGACAACACCATTTTCATTTTGTTTCTTGTAAAGTGAATACCATGCAGATACCCTGTATTTTATTAAAATACTGGGGAAACACAAAAATAGTTATTGATGGGCATAAAGGAATAATTTTGATATTTCCATATAATGGTCTTGGACAGTAGTTTGCCAGGCTATCACATGCAGTTTGAGCTGCACAGAAACATAGTCTTGGTATTTACTGTACTACTGATGTCTAATTATGAAATGGTTTGTTTTTCTGAAGAGGTTATAAATGCACATCTAGAGCTACTAAGAATTCTGTACTGACTTGCAGTTTTTGTGTCCTTGAAGAATTGGTGTGTATGAGCATCTGAAGTATCTGAACATTTAAAATCTTTATTATGGTATTTAGGTTATGAGAGGAGAGCAAAATAGACATGCAGATCATCTCTCTCCTGTGAGAGGAATTTATATGACAATAAACAGGATGCAGAAGGAAGCCAGCTTGGAATTTCTGCTTGTTTCAGAATCGCTTCAAGAAATAATCCAATTCACAAATATTTAGTAAGTAAATGTTACACTCTCCAAACCAGAATAGTTTAGTGCTGGTCCATATTTTGATTATTAGGAAGGATCGGTTTTCACTGTTTTAGGCAGTGCTGTGTACTTTCCATGACACATTTACTCCTATTTCTCCTCTTTTGGGTGTGAAAGCAAGAGCTAAACAATTACGCTTGTGGAATGAACCTATAAAGGATGAAAACCAGAGGATGAGTCAGGAAAATCTGAGCAAAAAAGGTGGCTGGGGAGTTAGTTTCATGTTTTAACTGCTCTTTATTTGCTTACTTCTCTGTTGATTTGTTCTTTACCTGTTTAAACATTTTTTGATTTTAAATTTTCCAAACAATTTAAGAAGGAAAGTCTATGGCACACTGTCAGTAGAAGGGTATTCTGGGGAGGTTAAGTTAATTTACATGGAAAAATCCTTCCATTTATAGTGCAAATTAGGAAAAATGTAGCTGAAAAAATTTACTCCTGTTAAAAACTAATTATAAATGAGATTCAGTGGAAAATTTATATGCTCATTTGGGAAGGATCTCTGGTTTTTGCCTTGGAGTGCTGAATGGTGATTAGAATAAAAGGTGTTCCTGCAGTGAGGCCAAATACACTACAAAGGCTGTGCTGCACAAGACCCAGGTTTCCATAGTGTGGAACCTTTAAACACCAACTCATATTTTCCAATTAGGAGTGACTAATTTTCCTCTATGTGTGGCAAAAATACAGTCAGTCGTTTATTCCACCTGGAAGCATATGAACAGAAGCCACCACTAAAGTTATATGCTTATATATATAAGTACATATATAAACACTGTGGTTCTTTGCTATGATTGAGTATATATCACGCTATTTTATTATTTAAACCCCTCCCCCCCCAACTATTTAGGATTCATTACAGTATAACGTAAGGTTTAGCCTATGCAAAATGGTTTCCTGCTGAGTAACAAAGAAGAGTTATGAAGAAATAACTGAAAAGATAAACTCAGTCAACTATCCATCGCTTATAATGCATAACTTGGATCATAAAAGATTTAACCAAAGGCTGGAGCAGAGCTGCCCCAGCTCCTGCACTGTGTGAGTCCCAGCTAAAGTCTGTCACACAATATCTGGGCTGAGTGTCCAAGTACATGAGTAGGGAAGCAGTGTTAACTCTCTCAAACCTTATCTGAGCTTCTGAAGCAGAACAAATAATTTTTATGGTATTTTACATTATATAAGATTATTTAAACAATGTTTTACATAATTAACTCTGGACACACTTCTGTCTTTTGTTCCGTAGATGACCTTGATGATGATCCCTAGATGCTCTTTGCTTCCCAGTGCCATGATGAAAATGGTAATGTGTGAGAGACTAGGTGTGCAAGAGGCATCCCTCTGGAGGCCATGGTGTTTTACAATCACTGCAACCATCAAACTCATTCCTGACCATAAGCTTTTAAAGGTGGAATAACTGATTATGAATTTTTACAAGGCTCAAAAGGTCATGGAAAGTAAATGCAGGCACGGAAGGAAGAAAGCAGATTGAGGACTTCCTCCAGGCTGGGCAGGAATTAGGGCTGGGGATCTTCTTTAGAAGTGGCTGACTCATAAGCATTATGCATAAGAGTAGCTATTACATAATATATCTGCATTATGTACTGCTTTGTCTGAAATGCTATTCCTCACAGAAGGTGTCATGTTTATTACCTCTTTTAATGGGAAATGTCAGACAGGTTTGTAAAACTCCTTTTCCCAGGATGCTAGACCTAGCTCTTCCTTTGTTGCAGTCTATTGGATTTCCTTTATTCATTTCCAAAGGTGTTTCTTTTCCCTCCCTGTGATTTGCTCCTATTGGAGTATGCTAGTGCTTAGCCTCCTAGGTCTCTTCCTTAGATTAGCACCACAAAATATTACATTGTTTGATTTTAAACAAGAGCAGATCAGTTTCAGACATGGTGTAGGGATAGTGCACTTTCTCTGGCTGCCACTTCAAATGTTCCTGAGCACCTTGCTGTGCCTCAGTTTCCTTGTCCATAAAATACAGATAAAAATAACAGCCTTTGACTTAATTTTTAAAACCAGAAATCTCCAACATCTTTTGGGGAAGAATGAGATATATATGCTTAAATTTCATTACTACATCCACTACATGCATGTGATACTTGATGCTTCCTTCCCCTCCAATCCCCTCCCCTTCCCCCTGTATTCCATGCTTACATTTTGTCCTTGACCTCCTGTTTCATCTCTTTTCTAGTTCTTGTTCCTGACCTATCATCTGTGCTTCTTAGGGACTGAGCTGCTGCACTTTTCACATGATGAATCTCTATCTATATTACCTGAAAATATGCTTAGTTGCAACAAAATTCTTGTTTCTTCACTTCTAGTGTTTGCAGAATTTCTTGGATTAGAATCCTCAGCAGAGCTAATTAATGTAGCCTATAATGGTGTATTTATATGTGTAAGTGGTCTGAAAAATGTTAAATAAGTGGTTAACATTGTGCACTACAATGGGATTGCTCAAGGTTCATGAAGTTAAACCTATGCAGGATGTTGGAGCATCTGAGGCCATTGGTTTAAACCCTCACACATTCATTTGGGAGGTACCAAAACTCTCTTGAGCTGGATACTGTTGACTGCTGACTCTGGATTTGTTAATTTTTTTTTTTCAGATGGTGGGTCTTGACTCTCTGAACAGTAAATGCTGCAGCCTCCTCAGGAAAGTAGAATATTCCTTCTTGTCTTACTTTCACTCTAGGAATACTGTCTGTAAATGTGACAAGATTAATAACTCAGACATCAGTATTGGTAATAAAACAGGTAAGGAATGACTAGAGGGAAGAAAAGGAGCAGTAGATGGTAATACAAGATGATCTGTAACAGGTTGACTAAAATAAGATTTAGCCAAGCTCTCAGCCTTTTCTAACCCTGATGGTCTTTAAATGTCTCCGTGTCAGCACGGAAGTCAGTTGTCCCAGAAGAGGGAGCAGACTCTGGTGACAGTGGAAGTTTGCTGCTGCACACACTCACCCAGGACAGCTCATTGTCTGCTGACAGCTTGTTTCACTTGTGGTTTATAAATGAACCCTCAAAGGCCTGATGTTTGGAAAGCCAGTTGAAAATTAATGTTTCATCCAAACCCGTAAACCAGATGGTACTTGGCCAGTACTGCTGCTTGGAGCATTTCAGTGTGCAAGTAGCTGGCCAGTTTATTTTGCTGAGGGTCCTCTTCTGATTCAATAAGCTATAATCCTCTTTTTGATGTTTGGACATCTCATTCACCAAAGTCATGGCAGGAGGCTGTGATTAAATTCATGTGTAATTCTGTGCAATTCTACACAATGCCTAGAATTCCTAAAATACCTGGCTGAAGCTAGAGTCTGATACACGCCAGAAGCTGTGGGAAACAAAAATTTATTTTCTAGTCTCAGTGACAGGAACTAAATTAGAGCTCAGAAGCCAAACACCTTTGCTGGAAATAGTCTGATACCTGCTGGTGCCAGTAATTGCAGTTACTCTGCTAAAACAAGCCAAAATGATCATTGTCACTGGCAACCTGCTCTGAGATAGCAGCTATTGCAAGCAAAGGGCTTGACACCAAGGTAGCATGTGCTGATATCACAAGATGACATGCACAATTTCTCTGGAGGCTTCAGCAGGTAGCAGACACCTGGCATGCCTTCCCCATGCAACATCTGCAGGAAGCCATTTCCTTGCTTTCTCTCTATGATGGACTACTTCTTTATGGGTTTGGGCCATACTCTACATTATTTGGCTGTACAGCAGTTTGGATACCAGTGTTTTGCTCTAAAACATGGTTCTTTGCCAGATCTTTCTCTTTAATTGTACACAATTTGTTTTAGTACAGAAAAACAGAGGGTTGAGCTGCTCTGAGCTGGCAATGTTGACAAAAATCTGGAAGAGTCTTTTACCTCATTAAAAAGGTCTTTGGAGACATGTTATTCTTATCTTCAGTTTAGCAGTTCAGACTTTGGATGGTATGTGCACTTAAATATAAATACCTTTGGAATAATACAGAAGGTGATGAGATTTTTGGAGGCAATGAATGTGTTCTAGCTCTGTAATAATTTCAGTTTGCTCAAGGAACAAAGGCTAATATAGGTGATACTTAGGTTTTTCCAGCAGCGTGTCTCGTGCTGCAACATGCCAGGAGGAAAAGAAAAGCCCACGCACAATGCACCAGATGTGCACAACTGTGTGTGCAGAAAATAAATCTTCCAGACAGGCTGCAGCAATGTATTTTTCTTCATCCCTTACAATGTGCTTAAGAAGACAGCCTTCTAGGCAGAACTCTGAGAGGGATGAATATATATTATCCCCAGCCTGAAACGCTTGTGTGGCTCTGTTCAACACTCTGTGAGCTCCTCAGCTGTGTCCATGCTCAGTCGAGGAGGGATGCTGCTGCTTAATCTGCAAGGCACTCTGCTGGCTGCTTCCTCCAGAGGACATCCCTTTCTCATGCTATTCATGGGATTTCTAAATAATGTAATTTGCTACTACCTAGCTGCTTAGCAGCAAATAACCTCAAGTTAAATAATTCTGAATGTTTTTAATGTTGTTTGTGTGAGGAGGGAAAGGAGACTTTACAAACACTGCTGGCATGAGGGTTCACTCGCCATTGAGGTACCACAGCTGTAACACTTACGACCATTAGGAACTGCAAACATGCTCTGGTGGCAGTCAATAAGACCAGAATAAGACCAGAATAAATACCTGTTGCCTTATCCTCTGATTTATTGCTTACTAGCAAGATCATATGGGTTTTTTTAAATTGATCCTAGAGATTATAGGATGTCTAGACATTACTTTGTGTTAGTTTTTCTTGTAAAACAGTGCACAGTGAGGAATTTAGTCTGGAAGAAATTTCTTAACCATTGATAGAATGCAAGTGGCACCTTTTTACTGATTGCCTTTTGTTGTTCAAGATGGGAGTGCTGCACTGTGTTAGTGTGATTTAAAAGAAGAAAGGGGAGTTTTTTTATGTGCCTGTTTTTTAAATGTTTAACATGGAATTTGAGTAGTGGGTCATATGGCAGTAACTACTCTAAAATATGTACTGTTACTCATTATGTATTTGTCCTCTCTGGTGTTAAAAGCTATGAATATATAAAGCAGTCCAGATGAATCCTACTTACTGCTCACTTTCAGATGTGCAAATCCATAGAGCTCAAGATCTACTACAAGCAGCTGCCAGCTGGTAAAAATAACTTTCAGTTAAGACTGTGTGTTCTTACCTGCCTGCAAAACTTCTGTAAAACCTCATGCTGAATCTTATGATTCCACAGAGATATTTTTCAGTAATGAAACAGAAGCAGAAATGCTTGAGAGGATTAGCTCTTTCTGACAAAAGCAGACATGCATGCATTAAAACGGTAACAAACCCTAGTCTTAAGTCTTCAAGTTGAGTAAAGTTCTGAAAAATTTACCTAGCAGTGGGAATTCTGGACATTTATAAATACAGTGGTGGCATTTTTAAGGTAGAAAGAAGCTATTTTGTGCCCTGATTCCATTCACCCTCTCTGCCCTTGTTTGTAGTTCAGCTCATAGGGAACCAACAACCTGTGATACATCTGAAGGCCTCATTTTTCTTCGTGTAGTCCCTATCCAGCCACAACGTAGCTGCAGTTTCATTGGATAACATTCAGTTATGCATTCATTTTGACAGACGCATTTCAAAGTTCTGTTCAAATTTTGGCAACTAAAAAACCTCCTTGTCCACGGTTCAGATCATTATTAGTGACTGTTTATTTTGTCTTAGGGCTTGCTAGACAAAGAAACTGCAAACACTGCATTGAGCACTGGATTAATCAGTGAATAATCTTATGCAGAACAAGGCCTTATAGTTATGGCTATAGTGCTGCCTATGAGTCAAAACTCATCAAGGTAATGCTACAATAAAGCGGCCTCAGCCTTCAAAAGTGCATTTATATATGATTAGGATAATTTACATCAGAGGATTGTACTCCCTCTTTGGGAAAGATTTGTAGACAGAGCTGGAGGCAGTGGAGGGACTGTGCCAGCGGATGCTTAGATGAGCTGCCCTGAGTGCCAGTTCTTGTTTGTCCCTGGTAAAAGCTTGCATTTTTTGGGTAACAACTGGGCAGAGGGGTGGATATGCTGTGCGTGTGGTGGCTTGCTTGTAATCCTCTTCCACTTACACTGTTGTGTAACCATGTTAGGCCATGCTGACATCAAACATTTCTGATGGAATGAAATTTGTAAAGATGGTAGATGTAATTCTGGACATTAAAATGAGATTTTTATGCATAGAGGACATATGAAATGCATAAAAATGCATTTCTATCACTAACAATCTCTGAGAATGTGGTTTAGAAAACTCACATGTGACAGCCAGAGGAAAAGTGAATTTTGCATTAATTTTCATAGAAAACATGACAAGATGAAAATGGAAATCTGCATTGGCCAGCCAGCTTCCAGAGGCATTTCATTTTCTTGTCCTTTAGGAAATGTGTGGGAGAGAGGCATTTTCATGGATCTTGCAGTGCAGCACTTGGCACTTGTAATAACAATGAAGTGGTTAAAGGTACACCAGCATTTAATGGGATGTCTGTTTCAACCACCTCTGCTTCTGTATTTGAAGAATTCAGTGGTATCAGGGGAATCCTGGCTGCCTCAAGCCCAGAGAAACTTTTTCCTAGGTCCTCTGTGCTAGGAGGCTTAAACTAGCAAAGAGTGTGCTTTGCCCTCTTGAGCTTCTTAGGGTTTCACGGTTGCAGAGGCAAAGTGACTTACAGCTCTCCTACAGCCTTTAAGCATTTTTATGCATATAAAATTTAAGTGCTGAAGTGCTAAATTGGCTGAGCTCTAAGCCAGTTTACCTCTACATGTGTAATAGTTTAAGCAGTTGAACACAGTCAGAGGTTCCTGCTGAGGACAAAGTGCCTGAGAAATTTCTGTGGCTGGCAGATTTCGTGTGCTTTGCTTTATGTCTTGCTGGCCATAACCTGCAGCCTGACATAACTGCAAAGACACTGTGGCTTCACCAGGAGAGATAAAAAATCTGCTGGTTTGAAGGCTATTGTACTTTAAATTTGTTTTAGAACTCACTTCTCTAGATATCTGCTATCTGCATATTATTGTGGGTATCTAAACTTTCCTTTGAGAGTCAGGGGACAGGGCTCCTCACAATTTGCTCTTGAAAGGTATGGTAATACTGAGCTTCCTGTGACTTGAAAAAGATGTGTTTTAAACAACTGGAGCTATGGAATGAATTCTTTCTCTCAGTTACCTCAATATTTATTGACTCGGGAATTAACATAAGGCAGCTTGGTAGCCAGCAGTGCAGAAGGAGGAAGATGGGCTTCCTGAGTAGCAGGATGAATACAGAACCAGAGATTTGAAAGAAAAGGATAATATTCCTAAGCTTATTACCACCACCTTCATGATCAACAAGAGTGAATGTGCAGCTAAAGCCGAGCTAATGACTCTTTCCTTCCTTCCATATGCAAAGAAGAGTCACTCTGACTAATGGCACTGGCAGTGCAGCATCTGTAGATAGAGTAGTCCAAGTGAGGGGCTTTTCTTGTTTGCTTGGTTTGTTTTCTAGTTTACCCAGAGTGAAGTTGAGTAATGAAATGCTAGATTTGTAAAGATACTTTTCTGACAATGCTCATAAAATTGCTCAGATTTCTCCATATGAAAAGCCATCAAGAGATCCAAGAAGAACTAAGAAGACAAGAAGAGTGACAAGTATTTTTTTTCCAAGCAAGGAGTGGTGAGTCTGCAGCTGCTTTTTAAGGTGTATTCTGCTGAATTATGAAGCAAGATAAAGCTTATTCAGCTTTCAGACATAAAACTGCATTGTATGGTTGACTCTGTTATTTGCTGCTATTCTTCCAGTTTTTACATTCAAAATCATACATGAACTAATTTTTAGGACTGAAATATATACTATGGAATTCCCTTTAGCCTCACAGGCATTTGATCCTTGAGATCACAAAATCAACTAGGGCAGCCCAGGCTGCCACCAATCCTGTCTCCTTTAATGAGCTCATCCATTACTATTGGATAATTCAACATGCAATATGAATTTATTAAAAGTTCTTCGAGAAAGTCAGAATCCAGGTTTAGTTCTGTGTTTTTGCAATAGTTGACTATTTCTAGAAAGGTAAGCCCAGAGACTGTCTCCACTGTACTTCAGGGATCTAATATATACACAGGAATTGTGCACTTCTAATACTGTGATAAATCAACATTTACATTGCCTGTTAAAGTATTCAACTCCTTAAGACAGGTGAATTTCAAAAGCCAAACAGAAGGTCTGTGATGCTGCTGTGGAGCTCCAGGTGTACCACTACCAGATTTTGAGACCATTTGCAAGTCATATGTGGTCCCACTCACCCATTCTCCAGCACCTTGGCCGTAGAATTTTAGGGAAATGTTAGTTATTATTCATAGCAATACTTTTGCACCACTTCGTTTCAAGCACAGGTGCTATTCTCAGCTTGTCAAAATACCAGTAAAATAAATGAAGCAGATTGAGGGAAAGTTTTACCACAGCTCAACTTCTTAAGTGTGGTTAACATATTCTTCTGATAAAAACGGTGCAAAGTAAGCAAATGGCCTTTCAATTGAGAAATACACTTGCCCTTTCAATTGTGCTAATTTGTTTCTAGCTAATACTGAGAGAAGACATGGCTGATGTCTTTATTGTGAGTTTATGGTTCATAAATGAGGAATCCTTCTCAATTTATTAGCAAAATAATGGATATTGTTGGAAAAAGGCAGAGACAAATGCCAGCACCTCAGAAAATATATTCATGAGAATTATAATTCTGCAAGGCTCTATTTTTACTCTATGATTTTTTTTGCCCCTGCTGAAAAATTAAGAATAGCTTTAATTTTTAATGTAAGAGTTATAGAAGATGATACCTTATTTATTTTAATTCCTTATTTAGTTAGGTAAAATGTTAAAAATTATTATATTTCAATATTATTATATAATATTTGATTTCTGTTAAACTTGGACAGTTCCTAAGTGTCAAGGAAAATAACACTTTCTGAATCACTAATCTGAATTTTTTGCTTCTGAGTGTGAGCGAAAAATAAAGCAGAAGCTTAAATATTTGGGAATTTTAGACTATACTCTGTATCACAACACTTTTAAAGCTATAAATAATGCTATATGAATTTGTTCCTTGCACTGAAAAGTGGTATTTTTTAACAGAAAATTGTAAATATACCCAAAGGAAAGGCTGTAAATTTTAAGTGTATGGCCAAAAGAAAATCAAATCAGTAGGTGTTTTAACAAAGAATAGGATGAATTTCTCCTAATTAAAACATCAGACATACCAGATCTTTACAAATCACATAGTCTTAAACTCCACATCTCCTTGCCATGCAAATAACAACAGAGCTTCAAATGGAGCAAGTACCTGACCTCTGTTATTTCTGTAATGTGACAACCAGAGCAGGGACTTCAGCATCCCTGATGAGATGGTGTTTCCAACAGTGATGTCAAAGTAATCTTCCACCCTGCCTCTTAATGCAGTTAACAAGATACTGAAACTCTGCTGTAATCCAAGCAACTAATTGTTCATCCTCTTCTATGCCAGACTGTTTTGACAGTGAATTCCTAGAAAGGAGACAAAATCTAACCTTCACTGGCAGAAAGAAATCTAACATGAATTAAAATTTGTTAATACCTCTGTGACAGTTTCAGGACTGCTCTTTAGATGATTTACCTTTAAATGAGGTATAGAACTGTCTTCATTTAGATAAAGCTTAGTTATGATTTCTTCTACTTGCCAGATGGGATTCACCAATATTTCTTGTCCTTGTATAGAAGATATTAGCACTACATGATGGAGCAAAGCAGGGCTTGCTGCTATCTTGATGGGATAAATTTCTTTTTCTAGCTTATTTAGACTACAGTCTCAAACACAGTAGTCATCCTTAGAGATATTTTCCTTGTTTAAAAAGAGCCTAAGGATGAATCTATATATGAAATGATATATTTTTCTTTTCCCTCTAGCAATGTATTCATAATTAAGAATAGTTGTTACTTAACATACCCTTAATGACAGCATTTTCCAAGGTTTTCCACATTGCCAAAATGACACTGAAAGAGTTAACACTTGTTTCTCAACAAATTATAAACCCCAACCCTTTTACTTACTGGCAAGATAAAACTTAATTATCAGGGTATTTTCCAGATAATTCTATGTTCTCTTCTCATTTAGAGAGGGTAACAATTGTTATGACCTTACAATTAATTTAAATAATGAGAAAAGCAGCTGTGGTTTAAATAAAATGAGGTATTGTGTTTTATCAAATTCAGAAACTTTTCGAATATTCTGATTTCCAGACAGACATCAAGAACTGGTATGCAAAGAAGAAATAAAAATGGGTCAGGGTGAGAAAGACTTTGGATAAACAAAATTAATGTGGACTTTGGGCCAGAGAAGTTGAAATAAAAGATAGGCAGAGGTTACACACAGTTGGAGGTAGCAGTCAATACTAAAACTCTATCAAAAAGAAGGGCTGAATTAAGATTATCAGAGGGCAGAATTTACGGAGCTGCTCCAGAACATCATTGCCATGAACAACGGCACTGAGACACAACATCTGCTATGGATGTATGTGCTTTGTCCTCTCTCTGCACACTGTAGATCCCTTGTCCCTACCCTCAAATGTGAATGCCTCTGCCTTGTTGCAGTTCAGCCAGCTCCCCTGCGTTGTCCCTTGCCTCTGCAGTCTCCCCTGCTCTCTAGTCACCATTTGGGAAAGGCCTCGAGGATGTTGGTGCTTCCGGGGTGGTTCCAGGCTGTAATCGTGCTGCTCAGCTGTGTATATTTGCTGGCTAGTGTGTATTTGCTGAGCTGCCACCAGGGCAAAGAAAATAGATAATTATTGAATTTGGGTGGCAGAATTTATGTTAGATGAGGCACCAAGTTGTGCTTCTCTCTCTATTCAACTGTCTGTGCTCATGACAGTATTTCCTTTGAGACTGTGCTCCTCTGGCAGATTTGTTGGAATTGGCTAATGACTTCAGCAGCTAAAGGGGAAAGATACTGAGAGGCTTACGGAGAAAAGGGCAGGCACATGGTATTTTCACTTCCTTGAGAAGCTTAGAGAAAAGCAAAAAGCTTTTATTTTGCAGAAATTCAACATATGATTTACTGATTTTTCATATCTTGAGGATAGCGATAGGAAAAAAACCCTCGAGTATTCAGGAGACATAGCCAGAAATAAATTT
Source organism: Oriolus oriolus (assembly GCA_013400235.1). NCBI lineage: Eukaryota > Metazoa > Chordata > Aves > Passeriformes > Corvidae > Oriolus > Oriolus oriolus. The sequence goes on from VXBT01000736.1 coordinate 520,388, forward strand.
TTCCTTTTCTCATCTGTGCCATTAGAAAAGAAGGTTTAGTGTGCGAGTCCCCAGCTGAGCAGACAAAAACCTGCACACCAGGGTAAAGTCCCTTGGAGCAGACAAATGTACATAACAGTACATAAGAGCTACACTGCACCAGACAATCAGGCTGAGGAGATTGAAGAAAGAGGAGATGGAGAGAAGGAAGCCTTTACACAAAGCAAAGCACAGTAATACACTGTAATATATGGCAACACTCTCATCTTACCAAGTAGTTTCATAATAAAACCACCCAGTACAACAGTGGTCGCAGTGCCCCATGTCCTGATTTCATCTGGTATAGAGTTCATTTTCTTAGTAGCCGGTGCAATGCTGTGTTTTGAATTCTGTATAAGAATAATGTGATAATGCATTGAAGTGTTAGTTGTTACTGAGCAGTGTTTATGGTTAATTAAGGACTTTTCAGTGTCTCATGCTCCGCTACTGGGCGGGTGCACAGGAAGCCAGGAGGGACTATGGCCAGGAGAGGTGACTCAAACAATCCAAAAGGATGCTCCATACCATAGCAGTTCATTCCCAGTATTTCAGCTGGGGGGAATTGGCTGGGAGAGGCTAATTACCGCCCAGGGATGGGCTGAGCATAGGTCAGTGTGTGGTGAGCAATTGTATTGTGCCTCACTTGTTTCTCTTGGGTTTTATGCCTCTCTCTTTCTCCTTTTCATTGCAATTATTATTGCTATGGTTATTAAAATTATAATTATATTTTACTTTATTTCAGTTATTAAGCCATTCTTATCTCAACCCATGAGTTTAATATTTTTTAGTTTCCAGTTTTCCTCCCCATCCTACTGTGGCAAGGTGAAGGAGTAAGTAAGTGGCTGTGTGGTACTTAGTTGCGTGCTGGGTTTAAACCACCACACCCCATTTTCCTGTTACTTTCATCATAAAGTCTCCAATACTTGTGGAGGAAAATTTGTCTCCAATCCATCACACCCTTTGTTAGCTCCCTGGCAGACCACTGGTGTCTAAAGGAGTAATGCCACCAAGACTCAGGGGGCACCTAAACTCACGAGGTACTTCATGTAACCTTGCTCTCAGAGCACTGTAAAATACCTTAATGCTTTTTCCAGTATCTCCCAACAGACGGGAGCCTGCCATGTTCAGTGCCCTTTCACCAAGTGAACTCTCCCATCCTGCAGAAAAAGCATAATGGCCCTGAGCATAGGGATTAGAAAAATTGCTGGATGTCAGCTGGAAACTTCTGTGGCAAAATTACATTTACCACAGGGTGGAGTAGCTTCTCACTTTAAGAATAGTGAGGTTGGTGAAAACATTTTGTTTGGCTTCCTAGGTTTGAATTTCAGCCTCTACGAACATAAATGCGTCACTGTTCTTTTTGGGATCGTGTATGAAGTTTGTAGGCCTTGATAGTTTCATCCAACTTTCCAAAATTTTACCCTTTTATCTGCAGTTATAAAATACTTCTTTGAGAAACATCCTTGGTGCACTTGAGTTACAAGAAAAGTTCAGTTTCACAGCTCTGGTTTAATCCAAACTGTTGCACCCTTGCCAGTGCAGCATTTGGAAAGTCACACAATTTGGCTTTTGAAGACTAATCATAGATTTACTTAAGCTGTCTAGACAGTAGTCATCTGTTTTATACTCCAACTTTCCAAAACAGGTATCTAAATGGTGCTTTCCTTTTGCCTCTGACTAGCAAGGGAGACTGGTAGAGACTAGATCAATAACTTAAAAGACTTGAAGAGGCCACAACTGCTTGCAAAAATGAAAATAACAAGGCATCTCACAAGACTGGTGGAATATTGCTTCCCAGGCCTTAAATCCAGTGTACTTCATTTGATGTACTGATATTTCCAGCCCATTTTAGCAGCTGTGCTCTCCCTGATGCTCTGTTTCTCTCTGGTAACTGAGAATTCAACATATCAATTTTCCTGTTATTACAGGAGAGATGGTAAGTTATTGGTTGTATCTTTCTGCACCATTTACCCTATGCAAGCTTCTCTGCCTAAAAAAAAACCCCAAATTACCACCCACTTTGTTCATTTTAGGCTGTATAAAATTAAAAGATTCCAGTCAGGAAGAAGGAATTTAACAAAGCAAACTCTTTTTGTGAAGCATCAAATAATCAAAATACTATTGTAAACACAGTGCACAGAAGTCACTCCCCAAGCCATAATTTTCTGCTGCCTATATGCTTTTTTAATGACTTCTAAATACTTTGAACTTTCATTTCCAGCCATCCAGTGTGTGATTAGACACTTGTTTCTAGGTTTCTGTAAATACCTCATTTTTTGTTGCATACACATTTTACATGTTTTTATGGAGTTTATGTGGAATGGGGCTCTGGATAAATTTTCATGTAGTGGAAAAATAGCCTGTAGGAGTCCTGCAGTATTGAATATCTCTAGTTCAGGGTCATTGAGGCTGTTATCCAGGATGTGGAAACCCTTCAGCTGAGTGATCTGATAAATATAGCCCTGATTTTCTATGTTTTCTGATTCTGCTACAAGCCATATGTCATCCCAGGTAGCATGCTGGAGGTAGAGTGTGAGTGACTTACCCTTATAAACAGAATCATGGATCCTGGTTACTTCTAAACTTTTTTTTTTCCTATCTATTCTTCTCAATTAAATGTTGTACTAGAGTTTAAAATTATACCTTGGATAGTGGATTTTTAGATAAAGAATACAGGAAAAATATGGTTAAAATATCATTTAGCGAGGCTTAAGCATTCAAAATACTCCATGAAAACCACATTATTTTAATTCACTGGAGTGCACCGTTTTGAAAAAATAAACGAAAAATATATAAACTAAAAAGCAACTGTGAACAAAACAGGAAAAAAATACTAGTCCTAGATTTTTTTTTACAAAAGTAAATACTCCTCCAGAGTTTGAAATGTGATACAAAATGAAAAGGATCTCGTAATCTGCGGCATGGGGCTGTGCAGAGGAGTGAGTTTACGGCAGTTTGTTTCGTGGTGGGCGATAAGCAGAGCAGTGAACAGGGGATCCCTACTGAGCCCAGACAGACTCTGCCATACCCATCTCACACGGCAGCGCTGCGTTACAGCTGCCCACGCTGGCTCTGGGCACCGCTGTGTGCTCTCAGCACAGCGCAGAGCTGCTGCCCTGGGCCCCACTGTCTGCACTGCCAGAGCAGTGCTGCTTTCCTCCTTGCTGAGAAGCACAAGGTTTACCTCTCCACAGAGACATCTACACAGCCTCTGCTTTGAGAGAATTGTGCATGTTTCTCTGCATTGTGGAAAACGCGCTGGAAAATCGGTATTTATACAGGAACAGGCTTGCTGCTGGCTTGATTGCCTGGCAGCCTGGCTCTCAGACAAGTCTTCTCATCTTGCTCAAGTCTCATCACAGGAGCAAAAATATTCTGAGTCATGGATCTGGGAGGATGTGAGACCACTTAACAGGAGCTCAGACTGGGACATTTTGGTACTCTGGTGCGATGCTTTGGCTCTAAAACCAGGTAGGGGCTGGGATTGGGTGGAGCCTCCTCAGGTTCAAAAATTATCTTCCTTGGAAGGAAACCGGTGACACAGTTAACAAGTAAAATACAGATACTGCAGTAGGAACGTGCCTCTGGGTCCAAGTGTGACACTGGACAAAGCAAGCACACTATGAAATACAATGCTACACCAGCTTCTTTCCTCACATCAAGACAGATGTTCATGCTGGAGAGAGAAAGCAGCCCAAGATTGCTAACTAGATTCACACAAAAGATAGGGGTAGTGTCCAGCAGAGGTGGATCAACAATTTGCTTTGCTCTGCTAAAAACACAGACTACTTTCTTATGTGAAATTGGACACCACGTTGTGAAGCTGGGAAGAAACAACTTTCAAGTGAAATGCTGCCTCCATAGAAGAAGTGCCAGGGTACTGACAGCCTTTGCATTTACTGCCAATTTCATTTGAATGGTATTCACATCTGTAGGATGGACAAGGAGATAAAACTTGTAAGATAGACAGAAAGAAAAATAATATGAAACCAGAGACTACTACAGTACCCTGTTCTACAGTGAGATATTTCTGGTAAGAACTGAAAGTTCATGCCAGGGACAGCAACATAGGAAAAATGATTGTAGATACCTATCTCAACACCACTCAGAGATGTTATTTAGTACAAGTCTCCCACTTCTTTAAAAATCCAAAATTCTTCCAGTCACAACCGTCTTTCAGTCTGTCCTTCAGATATGCATGAGTGCAATTATTTAACCACACAAACTTTCTGTGAACAAAAGAGTTTAAAGAAGTGTCATCAACAAAAAATGCACTGAAAAAATACTCAACAGAAAATCTCGTTTCATTCTCTACTCTTTATACCTTTACATTATTGTATATTTCCTTGCATTTTGTATTTTAGATGATTGTAAATTCTGTTGAATTTTTGGAAAGCGAGGAAAAAGCCAGCCTACATCAGAAATAATAGTACAAACAATGATCATCACTTTGGAGTAGTTTGTGTCTCTTGTTAATGTAAGTACATGTGTTTGATTCAAATGTGAATTACCGCGTCATTTTTACAATATTTTTTAAAGATTTCAATATTTTTTTGTTCAGATTAATTTATTACTTATGTGTACCCCCTTAATGGCATAGGAATTTAGCCTTGGGTGTAAAAGCATGATTTTGACAACTTGGATTTTGAATCTGCTCTGACCAGCCTGTGGGCATACAACCTGAATCTAAAAGTAGGAAATCTGACCCATCAAATGCATATTTGTGGTACAGATGACCTGCAGGTGCAGGAAAGGCCACCTGTTGGACTAGAGAACATTTGCAAGAAAATGCATAAGAGGTAATAGATGACAGATACATTTGATTTACTTTTTTGATTTGAGGCGTTTATTCTGCCTCAAAGTTCTTTGTTGTGGCTTAATTCATAACAAGTCAGGTTTACTTTGCTCATTGAGATGAACTATGCAAATCCCAACTGTAATTTATATTTTATAGCCTGGGTGCTGCTGCAGAAATAGAACTCTTCCATCCAGTCACTGCATGTATTTTGGCATCTATTTATTGCAACTGTCTAACAGGAAGCAAACCTCTTTGTTTTGCAATCACATTGACATACATTAAGGGAAGCACATTTGTGATTCATCTCTTTTTAATTATCTCTTTAAAAGGGATGAGGATGCTTACCCAATTTTCATGTAAAATTTGATTTAAACTCTGTATACAAGGTACAATACATTATATGGCATTTTATTTTCACTGGTGTATGGAAAAGTCCATTTAGACTTATTCTAGATGCAGGTGTTGTAGACACCTGTTTGCAGACTTGCTGCTCTAGACCAGGCTCCTGCTACAGACATATGGAGAAAAACTCTCAGAGATCAGATGTCTAACGCCTACAAGTACCTGTTTCTCTGCACTAGCTATAAAGCAAGCTCTGCTGTGTGATAAACTCAGTTGTACAGGTGCTCTTTGAAGATATTTAAAGTTCTTGCCTTGTTCCTTCAGTATCTTCTGTAGTAGCAGAGGGGTTCACATCCCTGGCACAGAAGTACCCAAGAAAGGTTCTTCACTGCTCTGTGAATAAAATGCAGCTTACAGACATGACTTGCATTTAAAACACAAATGTTTTTGTTGTTATCCATTGCAATTACCAGAAGCCTGGATTTCTGAAGTAACTGAGCCTAAATGCTTCCTCAAAACAACAACAAAGAAAGACATCTAATCTCTAAGTTTAGAAAATGTTAAGATGGAAAATATAGTCAGCTATGAGGAATCAGTTTTGAAGTCAAGACAACCTAGTAAACATTAAAGAGGCTTTATAAAATGGCTAAGAAAAGTAGAAACAAACAGTTGTTAAAATAATTTAGGACTTAAAGGTACCAGGCACTATTGAGATCTGATAATACCAATTTTCTTAATGGCCTTCTATTTTTTCATTTCACACAACTTAGAGTCTTCCCCCTCCCACCCTAAGTATGGACCATTTATGATCGTGAAGTGTTACATTCCCTTAGTAGTAATTGTAGTTTGCCATTTATTTGGCAATAATTTCTTATCTTTCTGTTCCACTCTAGGGAGCATCTGAGGACACCAGCTGGCTGTACATTATTCTCCCTCCATCATCTGTATCTATAGACAAATCAAAAAAAGCCTTTGGGAAGAACTGATGGTTTCTTTTAACCTTAAAGAGTGCCCCTTGGGATAGTATGACCCTTCTGTTTTAAATCCCATGCTTTCTGCTATGAAATTTTCATGACTGCAGTGCAGTTCCCACTATACCAGTGTGCAACCCAAATACTTCCAAATAATGATCGAACATGGGGCATTTCTTCTCATCCCAGATTCTCCTTGCTCTTTTGATATTAAACTGGAAATCTAATAACGTTTTTTCACTTTTAACTTCTGTGAAGTGCCTCCATTGCAAAGAGACAATAAACCATTGTGCTACTAGTTTGAACAGTCATTTGTCATCCATGGAGCAATTATTCTCAGAAAGAGCTGACAGAACGGACCACTTTCTCTTAATAGTGCCAGCACTCTACTTTAAAGCAGAAACTACCCACAACCAAGCCCAGCTAATGGGTATGTGTCAAAAATGATGCTTCTGAAGCAAAATCTCAGGTACTTAAGGTATTCCTATTTCCTCCCCCAGACAGCTGCTTAAGCTGATGAATGAGAAACTGCCACTCTTCAGTATAATTATTGTCTGAAACAATATTTGCTGATAGCTGACAGTCCTTAATATTGATTACCTGGAAAGGTCAGAATGATTCCTTGGTATTTTATTAGCTTTATAAATAGAAATGGCAAAGGCAAAACGTGAAAGGTAGCAGTGAGGAGATTCAATAGAATTAGAAGTGTGAAAATGGAAAAGGCAGTGAAGATACCTTGGGAAAAAATACCTGTGCAGAATAGCAAGAAAAGTTTCTTGTTTTTATATGATGTACACACATAATTAAAACAAGTGTTATGAGGAGTAAAACAGAAAGCCAAGAGAAATTAAAACATGCCACCAGCAATAATCAAGAAAAGGTCACATTTTCACTTAGATTTAGAAAGTATCTTAGTTGCATGCATAAGAAAGAGACAAAATGTGATTGAATTGGTGTATATAGCAGAACCATGAAGGTATTTTGAGCTACATGAAGTGCCACAGCTGTTAAAGTTAAAAATCAGAATATCACTCGGCAGCAGCATTTTATACCCCACAGTCAACAATACTTAAGAAATGGCTTAACCCGTAAGTGAGCCTGTGTCCTGGGTCCGGGCAGGGTTAGGGTTAATTCTTGCAGAAGCCAGGAGGGGCATGGCTGGGACACGAGGTTGTTCTACACCACCTCATGTCATTGCTGGGTGGGGAGAGGGGAGACTTTTCCCGGGAGAAGGGTTTCCTTCTGGTCAGTGGCTGTGGCTGAGGGAGGGGTTGGGTGACACCGGTTCTGAGCAGCGGGGAGTGGCCGGGGTAGCGTGGCTGTGGTCGAATCGGGTCAGGCTCTGTGGTCAGCACTGTGCGTGTGAATCACTCCCTCACCTTTGTGCACTTTTGTTATTAATGTTGTTGCTGTTACTGTTTGTTTTCTCATTGCTGTTTCCAGTAACAACTTCTTTTTTCAGCCTGTGATCTTCACCTTTTGTGCCTCCAGCCTGCCACAGGGGAGGGGGAGGGGGAGCAAGGGGTTTGGAGAGTCTCAGTGGGAGCACTAAACTGGGGAGTACCATTCCTTAACCAGAGCCTTATAGCTCAGCCTGGTTCATTTTTTGTTCTTTTATAATTTATACTCTTTCTCAAAGTTGTCATATGCTGTCTAGAGAGCATTGTGTTTAATTTCTAAACAGGAAAATGTCCTGCTAGATTTTCTGCTAAATGGCATTGCCAAAGTGCTGAAGACTTCACACTTACAGGTGTCTGGCCATCATAATATGCAGATGTAGCTGAGAGTTCTTAGCAATACACAAAAAGAGAAATAGTCATTATTAGTTTTGCTGAACCCATTGCACATCCCCACCAGCTGAAGTCCACTGCCACTGACCAATCATTCCTGTCAGTCACAGAAATATATCTGTTCCCTTCATCACTGTGTTTTCAGAAGAGGTTGGAGAGGGAAACCCTGCTGTGAGGGTGCATAGCTGTCCCAGTTTACCTCACCAGCTGAAAGCATTGCAACCTAAGGTACCATTCTATTATCAATTCTATTATCAAGATATATAAAACCACATCTCATTGTACTGACACTAAGAAAAACTAGGACCTATTTACCACACAGTATGTACATTTCTCATATTATTGCCAATTTTAAAAATGAAAGGAGATACTCTGTAAGGCGTGAAGAAATAGTTCTGAGAAACCATCCCACCATACTAATAAATTGTTTATGATGCTTTAATTTGAATCAAATGACAAGATTGAAGCAAAGAAGCCTAAGCATTGGTAGTGTTAAGAGTGTCTTTTGGCCTGGTAGTGTCCATGATAGTCTTCTTGCTAACTTATAGTAAATACTTCAAAGGGATTCCAGTCCCCTTACAACACTCTTATCCCTTCTCACTGATCAGAAATAGGAGAGCTGCAAAAAAACCCCCAAATCCAAAACCAAACTCTCCCCCTCTCTGACAGTGAGACTCCCTTCTTTAAACTATATTTAAAAAAAGGATTAATTTATGCTTTCCTTGAGAGAAATGGCATTTTGATTAGGTCATTAATGTTAGTTTCTGCTGAACAAATTTCAGCTCACTTAAATTTTTTTTACTGGCGGCTTTCTACTTATTCATAAGCAAGTATAGTTTTTCCCTGAAATTGCTAGAGGAGTGTGTGACTTCAGGAAAGCAGTGCAGAGGTGACAAAAAAGTCACTGTCCTACCTTTATGGAAATTAAATGCAACGTCTCTCATATCGCACTGTTCCTTAGATTTCAGGATGTGACTAGGTGCAAGAGATCTGTAATACAGGGTAGATGTTCAGCTGAGAGGTGAAGCAGAGAGACTCAGGTTCTGGCAAGATGTTTTTTCTGCCCAGTAGCAGGACTTTTCTTCCTCTTCTCATTTCAAAGCCCTGCAGCTTGAGTTTTTGAATCCTTTCATAACTTGAGGATCTCAGATGGCACAAATCATCCAAGCGTGCCATCTTACATTTGCGTCAGGCTAGGTACTTATTAACGGCCCTCTCAAAATATTATTTTACCATTGCAATTATCTAAGCCCCCTGAACAGATCAGAATACAGCCATCTGCTCTGCACTGGGCTAACCCTGAAGCCTAAGAAAATGTTACAATTCATAGAAATCACAGCTGCTTATTTACTTAATCATATTAGATACAAAATATTATCTCAGTTCTTTCCCAGTTGAATGAACTTCATATTGTTTTCTGGAAAAAATTCAAGATGTTTGTTTCAGACTGTGGAAAGCTTATTGGTTTTAAATACCAAAAACACTGTCACTGATGAAATTACAATATAATGAAAATAATATTCCCAATCTCAACACCAGGTGGTTGTGCAGATTTTTATAATTGTAAAGCCCTTGACTGTGCTTGATTCACCCTTTATATAAACACTTGATAGAACTAGAAATTTATTGAAGGGCATAATGAAAGGTTTAAATTTTCAAATGCTTGTGCTTTAGAGAAAACTACTCATATGAAAATTTATTTTTGGGAATATTTTGTTTTTGTTTTTATTTTTGGGGTAAATGACCAGTTCACATGCAGTGTGATATATGTACACTAAAATCAGTGAAATGCACACTTAAAAAGGGAAACTGCAAGTAAACTGAAGAATCCTGAGGCAGTGTATTTTCTCAAGTAAATTAACATAAACTAAAAAATAAATCCTTAGGCACTAACAGTTTCAAGTTACTTTAATGAATTAAAAACAACAGGCAATATATAGCTGTACAATAAACTCAGGAAAAATGTTGAAGAGTTTACATTTGGATATTCAAATTCATCAGAGGCAAATTAAGAACTTTTTGCTAAGAAACTTGAACCCAAATTACAAGTTGTTCAGTATATCAAATATTTAAAGAGAAGTATTAATCCTCAGTTAGAGATTCATCCCTGTTCCTTCTTATACACTGCTGTTTTCTTGTCCTGAATCAAACCTTTTAAAATAAAGGCAAATCTGGAAACTAAGAAGTATCATGACACATATCTGGAGAAAGAAAATAAGGCTTCTTTCTCTCAAATATTAGTTCTTTACACTGATGACCTTTCAAGGGTTATTCCTGACCAAAGTGAAAGAGAGAAGGATAAAGAACAGTCCTAAAATCAAAAGCAGGTTTTTTTCAATCCCATTCAGTTGTTGAATTACTTTTGTTCCTACTATTTTCCCACTACTGTCTCTACATTTCCTAAAATAACTATCTTTAAAAATGTTGTGCCTGTTTTGACTCTGCATCTTGCTGAAAATAACACTTGCTACACCTGGAAGAGTTCAGACAGCACCTCAATTTTTGACAATGCTTCCTTGTTCAGAACATGGTTTGACAGGTGTATTGGACAGGGGCTAAAGCCAAAGGCACCAGTGTAGGAGCATAATTTCTCAGTCACCAAAGATAACTACTAATCACAGCCTCTGAAAGAACAGATGGAGTCTATTAGGTATAAACTGACAGCCTAACATTAGCTCAGACATATTCCTTAACCTGATGAGAGGCCAAAATAAAGATGTCAGTGTTCAGGTGTTATAATTTGTTGAACAGAGGTATATCTAAGTTCACAGTGTTGTGGGACTCATAGAATTAACTGTGCATAGCTTTGCTTTTGGACTGTAAACAAATGCTGCTCTGTTTAGCAGAGAGCAAGGTTTGTGACTTTTGAAGCCAGACATGGTCTATGCAAACAAAATACTGAAATACAGAAGGCAGAAGATATTTTGATGCCTTAGGTTTTAACTTTCATATTTTTCAAATCCTGTAGTGCTTAGTGTGTAACTCTGCAGTATCTTGTAGTCTGCTAACTTCTGTTCTCTTACGCCAGTTAGACACAACAAGGCCTCTCAAAGCTTGCTCTCCAAGGACACCTAGACTGTCCTAGGCCCAAAATCTGTAAACCAACATCTTTAGAAGGCGGGTGAGCTTGGGGAAATTACATCATGAACTGGGGTTGTAATTGGAGAATCACTCCTGATATGCAAATGTACCAAACTTATAAAAGTGTGAAGAACTCGTGACCTGTGGTCCATCTTGGGGTCCATCTTGGCAGCAGCCTCTGGACTCCCCAGGGTGTACCTTGAAGGCCGTTCAAATAAATACCTACATTTATTCCCTTATTCCTGTCTAGTCTCTGTTTTCAGGTGGCCTCTTCAGGCATCAATTTGAGATGCATTCAAGGATTTAGCTACTCAAAGATGTATCAGTTTTTCAGAGGTGTGCTTTTGCCGGTAGCTACTCCAAATGCTCTTAGAGAACCCTTACATTCTCTCTGCTTTGTCAGCAACTCAGCCTAGTTTATTCTTTTGTGTGGTAAAGACTGGTGTGGTCATGGGAACAGACCGGCTTTCTTCCTGCATTTGTTCCAATTAAGATTCACTGATTAGGACCATGAAGGGTCAAAACCGTACATGCAGTAATTTCTTCTTCATTATAATTTCTGAGTTTTCTGCTTATAGTAGATATTATTTTTATTATTCCTTAAAGAATTTCAGCATACTTTTAGTATCGCACACCACCCAAATCAGTCCATTCGCATCTCGCAATATGATGCCCTTATCCTCTCCTGCACTGACAAAATCTCTTATGTTCATGTCCAACATTCTTAGCATGCTCCTGCTTTGCTTTACTGAGGTATCTAACAAAGCTATAAGCAGTTTTAAGGGCAGATTCTTCAGGATTGTGAACATTCGTCCAACACCAGTAGTTTGCTTTCAGCATAACATTATTGCCTCTTCATCTGGCAATTTTATAGTTTTGTTATAAATCCTGTATTTCTCTTCACCTTCTCCAGCTGAACGAATTCCTGTGTGTCCCCGTGCTTTGTAGAAGCACACATAGATGAGATCCGCTGAATTTCCCTGCTCTAGTAAAAATCAGTCCTTACCAGAAAAGTTGTCAAGTTAGTCTGTAAACATCTCTTTGAAGGTCTGACACCCTGAATTTTATAAGTTTTTATGATTTAACACTGTGTCTTCGATTTGTTTTCATATCATTTGTCACCTCCTACTTGTCTAGCTTTTATGAAGTATTTTTTACTTTTGCGGTTTGCAAAGCGGGGATTGCTCATTTTCTTTGTCTCTTTCTCACCACTTCTTTTTTTCCACTTTCTGAGGTGATAAGGCGATAGCCAGAGATTAAGTCTGGCTTTGAACTTTTCACAATAGATTGCAAGAGTGAATGTAATCACTGTTTAAGCAGGGAAAGGAAAAGGGAAGCTCTGCAAGTGTGACAGGAGAACTTCATATCCCGTTATTCACTGCAAATCTGCAAATGTGATACTCTCCATGCTCACTGGCTGCTCTTGCTGGGTATGCCCATATTTACTCAAGTGTCTAATCTGGGTCTGGAAGCTCTCATCTACTGCCCCAGGCAAGCTCCCTGCCCTGGAAATCTCGCTGAGTGGTGGAGAGGGGTCCTCAGGTCCTGGTGGGGTCACAAGCTGGTGGGGTGTATCTTTTTGTGTAGACAGATACACTGTCCTTGAGATGTGGGCTTCTGGGCCTTAGAGAGAGCATAGAGACTTCAAATGCAACCTCACCCTGATACTGAAAAGTTTAACACTGAAAAATCTCCAGTAAGATGATCCCAGCTGAGCCACTCCAGGAATATATATTACTCATTGAGCTTGGCTTTACCTCAAGGTCTGGCCATGCTGTTTTTGAAGTCAGCAGGGGTTTTCTCTTCATACTGTAATGGAAGAAGGATCTGAGCTGCAAATATGTGCCGCAAGACTAGCATCAAGTTTTGAGCCCTTGGGCACCTTTGCTATGGAGCCAGGCTTGTAGGGCACCTGGACAAGATCAAAAGCTGCCTTATGAGCCAGTGTTGGCTTCTGTGCGTGACAAGATATTTCATTCTTGCTTTTGCACTTCTGGACAGCCATCAGGAGTAAAAAGCTAAGTGCAAAATGCCACATGATCCAAATGTCCTTCCTGGAATATAAATCTATTCCTATCAGTAGAGCTACTCTTGATCTACACCCATGTGAAAGAGAACTGCATCAGCTCTGAAAATCATTCAGCACAGAAAGTATTGATGGGCTCTCTGCTGTTTCACTAGGATAAAACAGTGCTTTTTAACTTCCACTTCAGGTAACTAAATCCTAGAAATGAGGTCCAAATCATTTTCGTGAAGGGAATGTTAACTAAGAAGTACAGGAATCCAGTACCTGTAGCAATAAAATAAAATCAAACACTCAAACCAAAATAAAACAGAGTAAAAAATGAAGTAAAAGAAAATAAAATTTAAAGGTTGCATTAGTGTTCAAGCATTCAGTCAAAAATGAAATGAGGTTGCAAAACTACTAACAGAGTAACACAGTCTTCAACATTTTGCTAAAAGCAAAGGAAAAGAAGTTAAACTCCAGTAAGATGTTTAGCCAGCATTATTCCTAGTAGTAAAAACTACCCTTCTTCAAACAGCAACAAGAACTGTGAATAGTATTTGTCTTTTTAAAGCTGTGTATTAAATGCAGACATAAGCATTTGTAAACATGACACACTGATGGAGCATAAGTGCTGTGGCTCCCTGTACAGAGTCCCAGTAATTTGAGAAATGTGCTGCCTGACTGAAGACTTCAATATTTCTGTCTGGTAATTTATTCACTTCCCAAATCCCTGACAATGCTAGGAAACATAAACTTAACTGTTTTTAGTGCCTTCATCAAGCAGTGGTAGTGAGACAGCTAATGGTAAATAGGCAGTCTCTGGAAGGTAAAAGTGTCTGGAGTTGTTAATTTTTCTTTCCAAATGCTGCCTACGAATGATCTGTTGTATCAAGAGATACAAAAGTTAAGCAACATGAGAAGAGAGATGTTTCCAGTCTTTAAATTATAAAGAAAATTATTTATTTCCCTTTTAATGGTCTTACTGCGTTGTCTTAATCCTGCCAAAAGAAAGATGTATTATTGCTTGCTCAGAAGAAAATGTGATATTCTTGTTTGGTGGAAAACACTTGTATGGATGTTAACCAAATGTGGCATAATGAAGAACAATGAGGTGTGTAACTAAACATTCTTAATTGGCCAAACACCAGACTCTTTCAGCTAAAACAAGTGAAGATGAAGCAGGAGAGTCAAAAGGGGCTATGGTGGATTTTAACACATGAAAAACCTGCTATAGCATTTTTCATGTATAAAGTAATTTTTTTTTTAGTATAAAGTAATTTTTTCTGGCAGTCCAAATCAGGCATAACTAGAAGGTTAGCATGAATTTGCAGCTAAAGTTGAAGAACTTTTTAAACACATGTACACACACATAAAATATGAAGCTCCCTAGATGTAATTTAGCACTGGTCACGTGCATATATAAACTGTCATTCAGATATAAAATGGTGTTTTAAAATGCAGGTCATTCCTTTCTATACCTTTCTTAGGACAAGAACCCTCAAAAGGCAGAAAAATGCATGCAGGTAGGAATAAAGTATCACTGTCATTAAATAATACTTTTTAAATGTTGCAAAATCTACTAACTGCTTGCATTTCATGTGATTTCAGCCTTTACACGATGATGCATGCTAAAGAAAGTGTTAACATCACTTCTCAAATGAGATTAGGGGAGGCAAATCCTTTGCTGACAATTTGAATGGGTCCAGTATGAATTAAATCTTTCCAGAAGCCTGAGCAGATTCAAACTGACCAGAATCTTTGTGCATTTATTTAATAAAAAGAATCCTTGTATTTTCTCAGCTGTTAAACCTGATCCTTGGTTATTCACTCAACATTACACAGCCCTTTTATCAGTTGCCTGCTGGACGTTTACAATAATCCATAAGATCCATTGGTCTCCACACAGAGAGAACCAGCACAAAGTGATATAATCTTAGCCTTTATGCTGGTCTCAATTATCTAGAAACAGAGGAAAACTTTGTGACACTAAGTTCTGAAATTTCCATACCTTTTTTCAACAACTTTGCCAGATTTTGTGAAAATCGTCACTTTGGGGTTTTTTTTCTGTTGTTCCATCACCATCAAGGATACTTAAAAGAGGGACAAGGTGTGAAAAAAATTTGTATAAAAAACATAACAGAACAAGCAACATTAGAAGAGCGGATATATGACAGGATGGTGTGACTGATCACAGTTAGATACAAGTTGTTTGGTTTATAGAGCTAACTCAGCCCAGTACATCTGTCCTTATGTTCACATAAAAACACAGACGGGCAAAGAACAGTAGCTATAATAACAGCACATATTTATCCCCACAAGCAAAAGACATCTACAAGTGCAAGATGGATTGGCTCTGTCCAGTTCCTGCTGCAGCTGTAATAAAGGCAGCCCCAAGACCAAGTACTGTGCATGCTCTGTCATGGCTGCGGGCAAGGGTGCAGGCTGAAATGTAGCCCAGGGAGTGTGTTCCTGCAATATCCTAGTAGGTTAGTGAGCTGCCAGGGACAGATGCACAAGGCTGTCCACCAGCCACCCCAGGCACTGAAGCCTTGTGTGGGCAGCTGTAGGTGGGAGGTGGAGCGGGTAGTGCTGCTGGGTCTTGGTCTGGCAGCCCTTGGGACTGCCTTTATTAGAGAGGAAAGATAAAGGCTCACAATTATGGCAGCTACATGATTGTAATACCAGTCTCCTGAGGAGCTGGAGTGGAGAGCACGCTATGAGTAGCTGGATACAGCTGGGAAATGTACATGGTTCGTGCAGCAATGATCTCTTGCCTTGGCACTTATAGAAAAGAAGAAATCTTGCTAATAGTGTGTGGAAAAAGAGGAGGTTTTAATTTCCTGTTCTCACTCTGGATCTGAATCTGTACCTGCTGTCCTACAATGGATTGTTTCCTCCCCAAGGCAGTCAGGACATAAGCAGCCCTCGCATGCAGATTATCTCTCCTCTTTCTCCTATGCTCCAGCAGTGTGGGAGGCACAGGGCACAGCTTCAGCTGGCTCACACAGCAGATGTAGCTCTAGCACCTGCTCACTGAACTGATCTTTAAACAATATGGCAGGGAGGCATTTGTCCTTATCTCCAGCTCACCTTAGGACCCACAGCTGTGCCCAAGTGAAGAAAGATTTGCCTGGCACATTTAAAGCAGTGCTTACACACTGAAAAGCTCAATAAAATGTTATGGCTAGCAAGTTCTTACGGCTTTTACCAGCAAACACTTGCATATCTGAGATTCCTGGCAGAAGCACTAAAATTACAGTTGAGGTAAACTTGAGAAATGAAAAATAAAAATCATAAATAAATCCTCTGTGGCACTACTTAACTGGACAAGATAATCCAAAGATTATCCAGTTAAAGATAGGGAATTAGATGAGTTGTTCTGAGCTGAAGGTAACCTGGATTAAGGTGTTTTTTTGTGCTTTCTCCATTGTCTACCAGAAGAAATCTTAGGAGGCTTGGAGGACTTGTTAAAGGTTTTGATCTGCTTTCACATACTCTGTAAAACACGAATACTTTCATATATCTCAGACTTCTCCTCCTTTTATTTGCATTTCTATTAACGTTGTTTCCACATTAGTATACCATTACACTTGTTTAATTTATCATTATCAAAGTTAGATCTTGTAAATATCTTTAAAAATTGGTCATCAGCACACCCTGACTTCACCAGTACTTCATGAGAATGAGGTGGTAAAATCTCATTCTTGCCTCATCTAGCCTTGTGTTAATTGAACACATTAATGAAGTACAAGTTATCCTGTTAACAAAACCATAGGCTGCCTTGTACGTCTACAGTCCTACAGCAACTTCTGTTGTCAAAATATACTTCTGAAACAGCAGTATTTCTTGGGCACTGGGCTTCTTATTGCTTACCAAATTTTAAAATAAGCATAACCAGAAAAGTTTTTGAACATTCAGGACAGCTGCTACATAACATCCCCGATTACTTATCTCTCTTCTCTGTAGGGTCTGGGAGCTGCAACCAGTCTGACCACTGACCCTATCTGGGAAAAGAACACAACTCACTGTTTTCTTTCCCTAGGATTTATCTGAGTTAAAGCCAGTGCTTCTCTCATTATCTGGTCTTGCTAGCTGAATGAGCTAACCACATCATGGTGAGTCCAACTTGGCTGACTGCCACATACCCAGCAATGCTCTCTCACCCCTCCTCTGCAGCAGGACAGGGTAAGAGAATAAGATGAAAAAGTTCATGGCGAGATTGCTTACCAATTACTATCATGGGCAAACCAGACTTGAATTGAGAAAGATTAATTTAATTTATTGCCAATTAAAAATAGAGTAGAATGATGAGAACCAAAGAGAAAAACTAAAACATCTTCCCTCCATGAACCCCATTCTTCCCAGACTCAACTCCTTCATTCCTGACTCTTCTTCCTTCTCCCCTTGTGAGCATTGGGATGGGGAATGGGAATTGCAGTCAGTCCACAACACTGTGTCTTTATTGCTAATACCTCCTCACACTTTTCCCTTGTTCCATTGTGGGATCCCTGCCATGGCACATCCTCCTTATGAAGTGCTCCAATGTGGCTCCTTCCCACAGGCTGCAGTTGTTGAAGAATTGCTCCAGTGTGGGTCCTTTTCAAGGGGTGCAGTCCTTCAGGAATTGATTGCTCTAGCATGGGGCCCACAGGTCCACAAATCCTGCTCCTGAGTGGACTTCTCTCCAGAGGCCACAGTTTCTGCCGGGTGTGGGCTCTCCAGAGGCTGCAGTTTCCTTCGGGACACATCCACCTGCTGCAGCATGGGGTCTCCAGAGGCTGCAGTGTGGTCCCTGTTCCACCATGGTCCTCCACAGGCTGCAGGGGAACCCCTGGTCTGGGGCCTGGAGCACCTCTTCTCTCTCCTTTCTGATGAGCTGTCTTGGGGTGCCTTTATGATGCTGTATCCCCTAGCTCCTGCTTATTGCCCAGACACAAATCCTGTGCCTTTCTGTGCCTTTAAGCTGGGTCCAAGAGAAAGGCAGGGGAAGCCAAGGGAATTCTTCAGCATGGTTTGTGTTCAAGGACACACACACTCCCCTGTGCTCTCACCGCTGCAGAGCTGAGGAAGCACCTTCCTGCTTTTCCCCAGCTCTCGACTCCTTTTCTCAGGAGAGAGAGATGGAGAGTTAAAATTCTTTGCTTTTTAGCTAGCTTCTCGTTTGTTGGCTGAAGCAAGGAGTTTTCCCAGCAATGTGGCTTCTTCTTTTTTTTTTCTGGAACTGTTCAGCTTTGCTCTGGTCTGGAACACCATCACCAGGAGGCCCCACACGGCGGCCCGGAGGGGCCCATGACGCACCCCAGCTCCGGAGAGAGCAGAGCCACACCTACAGAAAGGACTCCGAATCTACCAGGTCTTCTCCACGGCGAGAGGTTTCATTATCTAACATTATTCATTCTCTCGTGCCTGGGTGCATCCTGCTTGTTAAACAAACAGCTGTTTTTTCACTTTCCTCCAAGAAATTTCTTTCTCAACCTGGTGGGGGAGGGGCTGCTGAAACCTGCCTTCTATTAGAGGACGTTCACCTCAGGACGTTTCCTGCTAATTTGTCTCAAACTGAGACATGAGCTCAGCTGTGTCCAGCAGTGGGTCCATTGCAGCTGCAATGCACCAAAGCCGGCACATGCTAGTCTCTGGTTTTGTCTCACAGAGGCAACACCTGCAGTCCTCCATCTGCCAAAATCTTGCCAGGAAATCCCAATATGTCTCTGTTCTGAACCCTTGGGAATGACAAAGTGAGCTGGTTAGGAGTCATGATAGTAAGGAGAAACAGGGTCCCCAGAAACATCAGTTAATCTGCTCATTAACAACAAGCCTGGTCTGGAGATGAAGAACAGAACCTTTGAAACACCAGTGAATAAACATCCTAACTGGTTGCCATACTGGAAGTTTTGCTGGACTATTACTTGGCAGCATCATCAGCACAAGAGTGTCTCCCGGGAAGCCAAGTAGCCTGATCCCTGCCATAGGAAACAGCCTCTACTACGTCTCTGGAAGCTCACAGGCTCCCATCTGTACCCGTAACAGATGCTGAGAAGGCTGAGCGGGAGCCAGCGCAAACTTGATATGACTCATATGGCTAATGACCAGATAATCAGGCCTGGAGCTCTTTTTCACTGCTCTGAACCTTCTTTATTCAGAAAGTGGTGGGGTTTGGACTTGTCCACCTTCTCCAGACCTTTCACTCTCAGACAGTTTATCAGTAATACTTTCTGTTTTATCTCTTTTTTTTCCAAACTAAATGATTAAAACATACATAAATATAGTGTCTCTTATTTTGCCATATGTCTCTTTTGCCTTATGATAAAAGATCTCTTGTCCTGAAGTGTTCTAAGGTTCTGGTAGCACCTATTCCTCTACAGCCCAGGTGTTCCTTTTTGCCTCCTTCCTGCCCTCCCCTCCTGGAAGTGAAGTCTCTTTGTCTCAGCCAGTGGCAAGATTGGGCAGAGTTCCTTCAGCTGTGAGGTCTAAAGTTACCTCAGGTCTAAAGGTCTGAAGTTATACTTTCCAGAACATATCCAAGGCACTCCTCAATCCATGCAGGCACCAGTAGGCTCCGCTGCAGCTGTTGTTGCAGCTTTAGTGGCACAGATGTTTCTGTTGTTTAGCTGTGAACTCTGGCACGTGCTGAAAGAGCCTGGTAGCTGGGACAGCTTGGTGCTGGTGAGCCAAGCAATTAGACTGATGTAGTGTGGAATAACCTGGCCTCAGCCTCCCCAGGCTCCCCATATGGAAACACAAACTACACCACAATGTGATTCAGAGCAGCTTCTTCTTCTTCTTCTTACTATCCCTGGCAATTGCCTCTCCTGCTCCGATGACACTAAATATCACTAATGACAGCCCCTTTCTACTTTAACCACTGCTTTAATAGGGAGTGGGAAGGTTGGAGTCAGATACAGTAGAGCTTGAGAGCTGAGTAAGAATTAGAAAAGACTTGCAGATAATATACCAAAGTTATTATGGAGGTATGCATTAGCTGCAGAAAGTCTCTAATAGTACAAAGCAATAACAGCAGAAAAGCCTTGTAGAGAGATTTTAATATTCTTTTCTTCACCCATCTTTATAAGTTGCTAATTTTCTGATCAGCAGAAAAGAGTAGCATGGAAAGGGCAGAAAAGAAAAATATATTCTTATTATCTGGGTTGCATTTTTGCCTGAAGCTTTCTTTTTTTCCCCTTTAGTGTCACTGAGCAATGGCTGCTGAACTGCCAGTGAGCGTATTTTATTGCGATCCTGTGTATGTCATCGCCCTGCTGCCAGTGGCATGTATACTCATCAGTCAAACAGAACTATCCAACATGTTTGATTTACTGTCACTGAATCAAATCTATTTGTGGGTTTCCATAACATAAAACATTTTGCTAGAGATTAATCCCCTGATTTGCATGTTGCTCTTGGGAACTATATCATTACTTTCCTTGATAGATTCATTTTGAAGTCAAGAAAGATGCAACTTGATTTTTTACTCTGTATTCAAGGTGGTGCCTTGCTCTTTGTTATCTGACCTTTATATTAACTCTTCCCCTTGTCGGTCTCAGAGGCATTACTCATATTTGTGTCTGCTGGGGGAAGATTAAGTGATTTTAGCTCAGTCAGGACAGTATGGATAGACTCTCAGAACACCTGGTGAATGTACCTGCAAACACCACATTTCTGATTTTCGAATTGTTGTCTTTTCTCAAGTTTGCTGCTGTGAACATGCTAGAAAATAAAGTTGTGTTTGTTCACTGACATCTGTTTCAATTTATACTCCAGGATGAATATCCACTTGGATAAATACCTACAAAATTGATCACTTGTAAGGGAGGTTACATATGGTACAAAGGTTGTAAACTTACTGTAGTGTTGGTTGGAAATTCCAAATATTTTAGACACTGCTAACTGGAATTTTTGAGACATTAAGAAAAATATGTTGTTTTTTAAAAAGAGTTTATAATCTAATCCTCTTTTAATACTCATAACCTATTCCTATCTGGGATGGTTGCCAAGGCAATGATTTATAACTTCTCAGTTCAAGCAAGTAAACACAGAATTTAATTTGGCTTGGTAAATCCAACATTCTTGCTTGAGCTATCAAAATAACTTAACTGGGTTTCTTGCATTATAGATGTTACAAGGGCTACTGATTTATCTCTTGCTCACGACATTTTGAACCTGATATTCTTCACTCATATCAGTTGTATCACAGGTCAAGGAAAACCCCAATTTCAATTGAGAATGAAAATATACTGACACTAAATGGGTCTCAGTGTCTGATTAATCCAGTCAGTATATAATTTGCTTTCAGCATCCTGTCATATTTTTCATGCTATGAGAATTTGCCCCAGCAAAATCAGCAGAATAAAATAAAGACACTGGAGACTTGACTCAGTCCTCCACAAAAAGTTCCCAGAGGAGTCTAGCCTGGTGCTTAACTAGTGCTGCAGAGGGCAAAGATTTTCTATAGGTCTTGTATCATCTCTGTCAGTGTCCTGCAGGGGTGTCAGAGACCCCAGGACACCTGAAAGGCTCCGGGAACATGTGCTTGGGCAAGTCACCCCTGAGTGAAGTCTCTCATCCTATGCAGGCCGTGGAGCCTGAACTGTGCAGTTAACAGCTACAGCTGGGAACCTGAAAGGCTTTTCTAAGTCCTTTGCCTGTGCTGATCAGGGATTTAATTGTCCACAGTTGAGTAAGTGGTGACATCAGTAACAAAGACATCCTTATGAGACTGGCAGGTGTGGCACAGGGCCTCCTGCTCTCAGCTGGGTGTGCTGGGGAGGCAGGGTGGCTGAGTGGCAGCAGCTGCTTCTGCGCAGGCAACCGTGTCCAGTCCCAGGTCTCTGCTGGCCATTAAAGCAGATTACCCAGTGCACATGTATGTACCTAGATTTAGACACCTAAATGTATGTGTCCAGTTGGTGGCTGAATCCAAGCATTAGTAAGAAAAGCCAAATGTTGATCTGAGGCATTTCCATGTATCTACATGTGGAAATGAGGGATATTTTTGAAAGAGACAGATTCCTAGGTCACTTTTGAGATGCTGTCTGCGGGTGTCGGTTGCTAATATTGTTGAGCTATTACATCATGTGAGAAAAATGAATTCCTATCCTGGAGTCATTCTTTAGCAGAAAGAGCTGGAACCCAAGGTGTTGTTTTTTTTTATAGCAGTGCCTTTTTCAATGATAGTGAAATGAGGTCAGCATCTGCAAGTGCCCTACCTACTCTTGCATGGTTTTGTAGTTTTCTTCTTATTAATATGGTACAGCTAGATTCTTTGTTGGCTGGTACACAGATGTTGCCACTGAAGAATAGATATTGGACAGTGTGATCAATGAAGGCAAAGTCCTTTTACTGGTACAGACTTTGCCTCATTTGCTCTGAGTTCAAAATAGCTGAACAACTTGGAGCCTTCGTATTGAAAGCTCCTACAGGACAGTGTTTAGTGGCGTGTTTTGAAGTTGTTAATCATGTTTCATGTTTTCATCAGCAAGGTTAATTTAACACCTTGTGAGATTACATTCCTTAGAAAGCTTGTATCCCATCTTTCTTTAGAATGGGATGAGACATGTTTGGAGTTTGTCTCTAGCTGAGAACACTGAAATTCTGTTCAGTAAACATACTTTCATCAGTTGGTCTGAGAAAATACCCTAATGCATGCATTTGTCAGATTGCATTTCAGATGTGTGCGTGGCATCATGCCATTAATCTTCTTCCCAGAGTTATATCTTAGGGGTTTTTTTTCAGATTTGTGTTGGAAGATGCTTTTTCGATCTATGCATAAAGATCATTTAAGCTTTCCTCAACTTCCTTCTGTCCTCTTTTGTTTTCTTTGATGACTGTAGCTGGAATGATTCTCTTTTAAGGCCTTGTCTGCTGCTGAAATTACCTAGGATGTTAACTAAGACAAATTCAGAAGCTGACAGGAATAGCCACAATTTGTGATAGTTTAAAGCAAGACTGAAACACAGCACTATAAGAGTTAGATTTTCAGAGGCAATGTACTATATGGGTGCATAGGAAAGGAGGATGGAAAGAAAACTGGAGTTAATCTAATATTGTGGAAAGAGGTGACAAAATAGCACATGAATATATTGCTAGAATATTCTAGGGGTTCAGAGAAAGAACTAATAAGAAAAAAAGTAAGAATTACATATCAAAATACTATTTGTCTAACACAGATGCTCTCCTTCTACAGAAACTGTACATTTAGGGCTGTCTGTCGCGGTGCCTGTTCCCTGCCCCGGCTGGCAGGGGCAGAGCTCGGGCACCGGACACTCTGTGCCTGTCCCGGAGAGGCGGTCAGAGGCCGGATCGCGGCTGGAGGGGGCCGAGGAGGTAAAGGAGCGAGAGGGCTCTCGGCATGGTGTTCCAAGGCTTTATTGAGGGGGTAAGGAACTCCAGAGGCCAAGAGAGAGCACAGTGGAGGCACGGGACTTTATAGGCAGGGTGACTGGGGTCTGAGGCATAATATGAACAAACCAATAGGAGAGGTGCGGGGAGGAACAAAGGTACAGGGGGCCAATGGGGTACTGGACACCTTAGAAGCTTCTGAAACAGAACCATACAAGGAAATTCAAAGGAATTACATCCAACAGAGTGGGAACAAGGGACTCACAGCACAGCGCAAGGCCTTACTAGGAAATACAGCTCAAAAGGAGCCCACTACAGCTGTCCATTTTTCTGTTTCGATAATTTTTTGGCAGGACTTCTGACACAGCTTTGCAACAGAATTCACTTTTCAATGCAGTGTGCCACCCTCACTTGAAAGGAATTTCATCTCATGAGAGAACAGCGTGTGTAATCCCTTTTGTCCTCCCTCTGACATACCTGAAATGCAATGTAAAGCAACCTTATGTGAGCTTATGCTGCTAAAATAATCATATGCCTGAGATAGATTGGGATGTGTTAAACAGTTTTATGATAGAAGAAAAACTGCTGATGAAATTAAATTAGCTTTGTACAGTACAAAGGAAAACAAGAGAAATGGACTTCAGGAATACATTTTGGGAAAGTGTTAGCCTATATAAAATGCAGAACACAGATGACAAACTTTTCCATATGGGTGAGAGCCAAAATTAATGAATATAGCTAATCAGAAGGATGATGTTTAATAGGAGTGATGTAGATGGTTGAAACACATTTGGAAGGTACATCATTTGCTTGGTGCACCTGGGCGTACAGAAATTAAATGGCTTAAAACTCCTCAGAGAACAATAGAGGAAGGTATAAGGAAGAATAAAGCAAGAATGAAGAAATAATTTATGCTTCCTGTTCCCAATGGAAGACAGGCAAGAAAGCTGTCAATGTTCCCTGAAGGAGAGAAGGAAAATGTAAGAGAACAAATCCAACTTGGGGGACAGGGGAAATGAGCTTTGATGTTAAAGACACAGTACTGCTCCAACTGTCCCTGAACTGATATTTTTGTCATTAATTTTTCTTTAAAGGAGAAACCTTAGAGTGAATACTACGCCCCATGGAAACCACTTAGAGTTTTTCAATGCTTAAACAGGAAGATTTTCCATCAAGAACATATGCATTATTGTGCTCCTTTCCTGCTCTCTGTTGCTGTGTGAAGTTCAGCTTGTTACACATGATGCATCTCAGACTTTAGGGATCACTCTAAATATTAACTGGTACCAATATCTGGCCAAATCTTGAAATCCTCTGCTACTCTTTGAGTGCCTGACACTGTTTAGGTGAAAGAAGCCATTTCTATTAGGGTGGAACTCAGCCCTAGGATTACTACAGTCACTGAAAAAAATTCCCCATCACCAACTGGGGAAAAAACCTCCTAAAAATCACTTTTAAAATTCTCAATGAGTGCTGTGCAAACCGAGTACAGGCTGTGGGGAGTGAGGGCAGACATTCCTTAACTGGAGTTTACTGGCCCACCATTATCTAGACTAAACTTCTCCTCTCTGTCCCTTGCTGCCCCTCTATTTTTTCGCTCTTGAAAACCTATATGTTTTTTAAATAATTGGTATTGCTATGTAAAAAGCCCAACGAACTATGCAAGATATGGCAAAGGACCTTGAAAGGACAAATTCCCTGGAAACGGTATCGCATGTATAGCACTTCAAAGAAACACTGGGGAGAAGCCAACGAGTCTCCTCCCTCTGAAGTCTTTGAAGGACTGAAAACTGTTTTCAAAAGAGACAAATGTGATTCTGCAAAAATAGATTTTAGGGTCCAGATTCTGATCTTCATTTTATTAGTGTGTATAGATGGGTAGACATTGACACAGGCAGTAGAAAAATCTCTGTAATTACTCCACTGTAACTAAAATCATATAGTATATAAACCTATTCTGAAGCAGGTTGTGGGTAACTTCAAAGCCAATTCAAAAAGCAGGCAAGTTTTTCTCTACTAAGACTAGTTCTCCCTTCAGTCACCAGCAGAGACAAAAGCAAATCTCATGGCTGGGGCAAAATTTTAGAGTGACAATGTCACTGCACACCAAATGATCAGGATTGTTGGTACTTGAAAAATCTGTAATGCATGATGTTCAATTTCAGTTAATTAAATTGAACAAAAAGTATTAATATATTTGAAAATATCAGTTTGTTTGTTGATGCTGATTACTTTCCTAAAACTGGGTGCTGCTGAATGATTCAAGACTGTAAATCTGTTGGACTAACATGGAATTGTCAAAATACTCAGTATCGATGAAAACATTGTGTAACAGATACTGAGCAATATCACAGTGTGGTTCTGTGGAATACATTTAGCTTTGGCTAATCAATTTCATAAGAGACTCATGACCTGTCTTGGGCTCCAGGGACAGTTTTTCAAATGAGTTCTGACATAAAACATCACAGATGGGAATACAGAGCTGCCAAAGGATTTGATCAGGTTAAAATGAAAGGGAGAGGAAAGGGAATACAATTTTCATTCTAATCTATATATACTTAGCTACTTAACTTAGGAGCCTTGCTTGAGTCATGGTCAGTGGAGAGAAAAAGGGGGTGTCTAGGATGACTCAGGACTCCTGTGTGTCCAGGTCTCACCTACGTTTTTCAGATACTCTCTGGAGACATCTATTTCTCTCCATAGATGCAGCATTGGGAAGTAGAGGCTATTAATTGATGAACCTAAGATCTATTATTTTTTAGGCAAAAATCCTACAAATTTCTACTTTATACCTGTAGGGCTGAATCTTAGAATTCATTTATTTTGATGCTTTTGTCCCAAAATAGCAGCCTACCCAGAAATGAATTTGAGGCAGAGATTGATTTTGACTTCAAAGCCCAAATTGATTTACTTCTTGTGAAATCAAAAGCCATCTCATTCATTTTTTCCTGTTCCTCCATGCACTATAGAGGAGGTAAAGTGAGTGAGTAGCTGTGAGTGCTCAGTTCCTGGCTGGGATCAACCCACCACAATGGTCTAAACTGGACTGGAGGTGCAGAGGTAAAGATTGGTGTGAGGCTCCCTTCTTCATAATTATGCCATAAAATAGAAACTTCAGAATTGAAATTGCTTTCAGTATTCTATCTGCCCCACTTGAAGAAAAAATTTTGAATGTTGTATCACTGAGTGACATGATTCTGTCTCTGTAGAGATGTCGCCCCTAAATTCCCTTGTGATCAAAAGATTCAGAGAAACCAGTGCTATGGAGAACCCGGGAGATAGCTATAAATTCTTATGTCTAGATATGATATATCTAATTTTTTATTATTGTTATGATATTGTTTATACAATTATATGGGAAAATATTGTCAGGAATGGACAGGGCTTTTATCTGGGAGATTGCCTTTTAGTTCCATGTACTATCTTTTCCAAAGATGACACTGCAAGGTGTTCTTTGTGAAAATTCCCAGCTTGGAACCTCTAAAAATCTGCTGATTCAAGCTTATTTATGTATTCCAAACATAAGTCTTCGGAATAGATAAATAAGCTCTGAGCTCTTAACTTTGACGGAAAGATACTGGGAATCATTCAGTTGCTTTGTAGCAGGAGTCTGTCTCTGGAGTAACAACTCAGACTTTTGAACAGAGAGCTTCTACTTATATACTATCCTCAGGATCTTCCTGAAGCAGCAAATAAGCAATTTTTCCCTGTGTAAAAATATGTGGCTTTAAATGTCTTCAAGGGTATGGCTTGTTTGCAGGCAAAACACACCGAGGGATTGCTGGCACAAGCTATCTACCCAAAGTGTTTGTATTCACCTGTCATCCTTTATTGCTGACATAATAGAAGATAACTGAGTTCAGCACGATTTGGAGAGAGACAAACCAGCAGAAAGGCATCTTGCTTCACTGAGCCTGGGGTGCAATGTGCATTTCAACCAAATGCTTTACAGGCCATAGCAAAGCAGATGACAAGCAGGTCTGGTTCACCTTCAATTATTTCTCATATAGTGTTGCATGATTTTGCCCATCAGCAGGAATAATTTAAGAGCGTTTATAATCCCACAGACATTAATCTGTTTTTGTCTAATAAGATCAAATACCAAAGGAAAGCAAGTTGTGCCAGCCAGAGTGAGAAAGCAGTGATGGATTTAAAATTTTTTATGCAGTCCTCAATGTACACGAGGTCCTGCTACTCTGTACAGAGTGGAAAGCAAACATCAGGCAGCAATATCTTTTCTCAGTGAAATTCCAGGCAGTGTGCAAGCCAAGGAATTCTATTTATTTTCTTCAGGAAGCATACCCTGCTCCCTGAACAACATTGCTAACTTACCCCATGTCCTTGCTGTGCTGCTGGTGCCTGCTTTCCATGTGACTGCAGTGAGTAAGCAGAGCCCAATATCTTCTTTTTCATCACTTTCCCAATACAGCTTTTCTGCCCACCACATTTAAGACTTCAAGCCCATTTTGAATGTGCCAGAATTGCTGTGTGATGTTTTCCATTACTTTTTCTTTTCCACGGAGGGGATGGTTTCCTACAAACCATCAGTGGTGTTCTGCATAAGCATTCTGCATAACAACTGCTACAGGAGGGGAAGAACAAAGGAAAAAAATTGGTGTAGATTCAGATAATTGTCCAAACAATATCGTGTTAGGTTGTATAGTCATTTAAGAAGAGCAGTTATCTGGACTATTTGCCTTTGTAAATACTCTGTATGAGTCAGCAGATGGCATTCATTGTACATTAACTATTCTACCAATATTACCACAACTACTTTAAAGTACAAAGCATATGGTTTCCTCAAAGAGACACATTATTTCCTCATTTGCAGTTCAGTGTTAATTGCGAACTATTTAGTGACAAACAAAGAAGGTAATTTTTCATCCCCATTTACTTTGAGTAACAGATTAAATAGAGTCTACCATTGTGCAAAATGTAAATAAGACCCATGACACTAAAAGGGTATTCAGGGTGTACAAGCTAATGGAAGGTCACACATTGGCTTATGGCAGGAAACTCGACAGCACTGCTGAAACATTTTGGATAAGACTAATTGAGAGGTTCCAGCAAAGTGCCAAAATGGGAAAATATCTTTTCTCCCCTCAGTATTAGTTCAGATAGCAAAAAACTCACTTAAAATGGCTTCAAAAGAAATTTTTGCATTTTCATTGTTAATGCAGGCCACAGTGGAATGGTGATAGCATACCCCAACCTCAAAAAGTGCTGATAATCTGTACAGACTGCCCTTTCAGTATCTCTGGGGAGGAGTCTGGCTGTTCCACACAACCCTGATGCACACATTGTTCTCTGGCATGCCTTGAACCTATGCTCATACCCATCTGTCTAGATGGCATAATGCCTGCTGCTCATAAGGTGTCATATCAGTTTTGATAGTGCATAAGTGCCAATTAAAGATTGCTTTGCAGCTAGAGTGTAGAATGTGAAAAGTGTCATTTTCCTTTACAAGGGGAATGTCCTAGCAGAAAATAACGATAAAATGAAGCCCATGTTCCTCAGCCCTTTTCATTACATTTACTGATAGTATTTTGGAGACACAAAACGCAAAATTAGCCCAACAGAAATTTGCACAATTCTCATCTATTTTCACTCATTTCATGAATGAATTTATGATACTTTATAGTTTTATTTCTCAAAGATGTCTTTGAATACAGAAATAATTTTACAAGTGATAATTTAATATATCATTAAATACCAACCATTAAGGACACACACACATATGTATATATATATATTTGATTACACATGTAATTTATTTCCCTTTTTCCCAACCCCTGCTATTTCATTATGCAAATTCTAGTTTTAAATAGTCATGAGCAAATTGAGCTTGTTCCTCATGCAAAGTCTTCAGACTATGTGCTTTCAACCCATTCACCACATTCTGCACTCATGGAAAAGGTTTTACTCAAACAGCCATTACCAGGAAGGTTTTCACTTAAGGTAGGAGAATATGTATTCCAACAGCTTTTCCTTATCCTCATTTTTCTTCTTCTAATTGTTGTTTGTGATCTTCCTCAGACAGAATTATAGATGTACCTGCTTAAGAGAGGATAAACTCATCTACTTTTTCATTTAACAGATCTCACAGAGAAGTCTGAAGTACAATAGGATTTAGTTATTAGATCCTGTGATCCACTATTAGGTGTCTCAGCGTAACAATGAGATAAAGCACTGTCCTAAATGGTAGTACCTATTACACATGTCAGTAACCCATATCCACAGGGATGTCACTACAACATCTAGATGCCAAATACCCTGGGTTCTGGCGTGATGTTCTTAGCATGCACAGGAGCCAGTTGGCTGTGCATTTGGGAGTCAAGCTTGATGAGTTTGGATGGCACACAGGCACATACTTTACTTTCATAACATTTTTTTCATAGTGCAAAAAGGCCACGGTATTGCATAGGAGAGCTCCTTCCTGCCCACCTTTCTCCACCCTAGCAGGAAAAGGTTCTTTTTCACATAAAGGAAACAGGTGAAGGAGCTCACATCAACCCAGGGAAGCACACATGATAATTGTTTTATTAATGATTTTCTCACAGGGGAAATTTTTTCTCTGCTGAACTAGATATTTGGCATCTGGGCAAAAATCACCAAATCACTCGGTGGTTTTTTTAGAAATTGGCAATACTTTAAGGCACAGCATAGTTGGTAGCTATATGCTTGTCCTGTACTTCCAAAGAATTTTGCTAATGTCCATATGAAGCTTCTAATTCATAATTGCAAGAAATGTTTTTGCACTGAGTGAAATGCAGAAACATTTCAACAGGCATATGTCTAAAAGGGTCCTTCTTAACCTGTAGGAGGCAATCTCAGAGCTTTGATGATGACCTCTGCTGTGTTTCTGAACGAAATTAGGAACATTTTTAGCTTAATACACCTGACATTTAGGATATATGTACCCCATGGTACTGACATGTCCACAGCTTCTCCCCAGATGAGGATGTATAGAATGTTTCAGGTTGTTAACTCAAATGCATTTCAGAGCTGTTCAGTGAGCCATGAGAACTCAGTCAGAGTGATCGCTGGTTGTTGATGAATAATTACAGCGGTAGCTACTGTGACCAGTCGGAAAATGCCATCCATGTTAGGGACAGCCATGTCACCTAGGGGTAATGCCACCTGGTGTTTGTCTATGCAAGACTTCTTGTTCTGGCCTGAGCCTGCAGATCCAGGCTAGTCCTTTCTTTATTGTCATTATACATTTGAAATGATTATCTCTGGAAGTTGATTCCTCCCACACAGACCATAAGGTGAGATGTGTCTTTATGGTCTGTAATTACTGGGGATAGGAAATGGAACGAATAAAGCCACAAGCATCAATGACTATCAGTTGAGACGGGGGAACTTTTGTCTCCAAAACCAGTTTTAGGCTCCGCAGGTTCCAAGAACATAAGTTATGACAGAAACAGAAAAGAGCCATCTGGTCCAATTTGTCTGCATATTTGTGCTGTTCTGAATCCCAGCTTGTAGTTTATTGTCCAAATTCCTTATTTTCCTTTCCTTCCACAGATATCATTTGATATTTGCCACAGACTGTACAACCATTTTCTTTCATTATTTTCCTGGGTCATTTTGAACTTCTATGTCTGACCTCTGTGCTGCATTCTCCTGTGTTCCACATGTGTTTTGCTTTTGGTTCCTATTTTTTAGTTAGCATTCTGCAAAACTTTCAGCATATTACTGATGCAAACTACCTTAATACATATTATTGCTTAGTCTGGCCTAAGCTTTTGCAAACTTTGGTGATGTGATCTTTCAGCCTGATCTATTTTTTGTAGCTATCACTCAAATGCCTTTGTTGGAACTGCACAATTTATTTGGTTATATTCTTTTTATTCCAGCTCGCTGTTATTGTATTATAGAGATCAGTACTGTGGCCTTTATTCAGAAAAAACACCTTTGAAATGGAGTTAGGAATATCTCAATATTACCAGGTAACAATGTATTTACAGCTACACAGTCTCCCTCCCACTCACATTCCTCTCATTAACTTGACAGAAAATCCATTGTTTCAGAAGCTCTGGGTACTGGCTCTGGCGCTATGATAGAAATGTCTGAACTTCTGAACCTTTGAATTTCTGAAGCAGTCAGATTCCAGAAAGACATAGTTGAATGACATCAGACTACAAACAGCTGAATGTTATGGGAACACTTCCCTTAATGCTAGTAGAAGACAAGGTGATGGATAATAGAATTATAGAATATTCTGAGTTGGAAGGATCGAGTCCAACTCCTGGCCCTACACAGGACACTCTGAGTCACACCTGTGCCTGAGAGCATTTTCCAAATGCTTCTGGAGCTTTGTCAGGCCTGGTGCTGTGACCACTACCCTGGAGAGCCTGCTCCAGTGCCCAACCACCCTCTGGGTGAAGAACCTATTCCTGATATCCAACCTAAACCTCCTGTGCCACAAATGTAGGCCATTCCCATTGGTTCTGTCGCTGGTCACCACAGAGAAGAGATCAGTGCCTGCCGCTCCTCTTCCCCTGATGAGGAAGTTGTAACTGCAATGATGTCTCCCCTGTCTCCTCTTCTCTGGGCTGAACAGACCAAGTGACCTCAGCTGTTCTTCACATGGCTTCCCCTCAAGGCCCTTCACCATCCTCACTGCCCTCCTTTGGATGTTCTCTAATTGCTTGATATGTTTCTTAAATTGTGGCGCCCAAAACTGCCCACAATGTTCAAGGTGAGGCTGCCCCAGTGCAGAGCAGAGCTGGACAATCCCCTCCCAGGTGTGGCAGTGGTGTTATTCTGTTGATTGGGCTGGAAGATCATCCACCATTAGCAAAACAATCATCACTCAAGTTAGATGTGTTTAACATTTGAAAAGTACCAGGAAGAGTGGCTGTTTTTCTTAATTTTTCTGGAGTTGAGCAAAGGACTTTGCTCATACGTGGATGGACAACTTTAGCCAAGAGATGAGTAAGGGACAGAATTCAGGTAGCTTAATCAACGCTTCCCCTTTATTTCAGTTTTAAATCGATAGCTTTCTTCTATATCCTTATGTTTACTAAAGTTTTAAAGAACAATTAATTCATTGGAGGACGGATGTAACTCTGAGCACCTTGGTAGGTAAGACATGGTGTGGAAAGCCAGAACACCAGGCTTTGTTCCAGCTCCACCAGAAGCTGAGAGGTTCAGTGAATCCCTTTCCTCCTCTATGACTCAGTTTTTCAGTCTCTATAAATAAAACATGTACTGTCTTTTCTTGTTGCTGTCTAGTCTTCTCTTCTCCCTGATATGTGAGCAACCTTAGGAATAGTCTCTTGACTTAAGGTGCTGTTTAAGTGTTGCCAGGATTTTGTCCTACCTAAGAGAAGATATCTACAGCGTTTATTGATAAAATCCTCACATAAACTGCTCTGATTTTAGACTTCTAGAGCATCCAGTGAGAGCCATGTCACATGTTTTTGAGGTAATTAGTTGACTTTGCAGTGTACAAAAAGTACTGTGAGTGGCCAGTCCTGATGAGGTTTACACAGCAGGGTTGAGGTGAGCTGCCTGTTTCCTCAAGATCTGGTGTTTGTTTCAATGCTTTGGAAGAGTTTGTTCTGTGTCCTATCCGTTTTTACACAAATATAACAAAGCTGTAAATAATTCCCTTGAGTCACTGGCACTCAGGACAGAAGAAAACAACTTTGTTCTGATTGGATTTGGTTAATTTCTCCAGTAATATTGCCTTTGTATGTGAAATTTCTTTTTGTAAAAGCACAAATGAGGCTGCAAAAATGTCTTTAAAAGAAGAGCACAGGCAATTTCACCACTTAATGTGGTAATGAGCCTCTCTGCAGTCAACCCACTGAACTTTTTCTGCAAAAGTGGCCAGCAACATCAATATTAGAATAAAACACACTGACCTATTTCACTACAAAAAGAGTAAGTAGAGTGTAATTTATCAGAGACTTTTCAATATACAGGGAGCTGAAGTTATTGTTTCAGTGAAAATTCACTATGAAAATAATCCAATTACTGATGTCTGTGATCTGCTATAAAAGGAAAATGCTCTTGATGGCAGCAGAATTCTAGTCATAGGCATGTAACTCATGTCAGCACTCCAATTAAGCATTTTGTACCACGTCTCTGCCACGTATAGGATGCTGCAAGCTTCAGCAAGCTAAGTCTCAGCTGTGAGATTTCTTCCACTCTTTGTTTGTCTTTTTTTTTTTAATTAAGAAAACCCATTGACAACTAAAAAGTAACTGAAGTGGATGAAATCACATCAAATCTTATTACTTTGAGGATGGTGAAGATGATGGCCTTTAGTGGAACTGATTTTTTTCCTGTCATTTGGAACACTCTCATATACGAATTTCAACTAAACAGTCTCAATGAAATGAATGGAATGATTTGTTATAAAAAATTAATTTGTGCTCTTATTTATGTGAGGCAAGTAGGTAGAAGAAAAGTAAGCTTCATATGAGTTCCTCTCAGCAAGAAAGATGTGCTTTTTTTTCCTCTTTTGGATTTTTAAAAAATTTTTTCTGTATATTTCCATTTTTCTGCTGTGAATCAAGAACTCATTTCTTACCAAATTCATGTTGAAGATGTGGAAGAGATTGCATAGATACTTAAAGTCAGATAAAGACAATGAAGAAGTCAGATCTAGTATGAAAACAAGCTAATATTAACATTTTCAGAAGTATTTCTCAGGAAAAAAAAGGCAGTAAGAATAAAAAGAAATTATTGTTGGTTTATTCCAAAGGTGTCTCTGGCCAGAAAAAAATCTTTATTCAGACCATAGGTGTTTAGGAGTAAATCTGAAGAGCCAAAAGTAAATGGCAATTTAAAATGAAATTTTTTCAGAATCACCTAACTCACTCCTCATTCTCAAGCATCCTGTAGTTTCTAATTTATTACTCTGTATAATACATAACTACAAGGCTGGAAAAATCTCTTGCTTCTGCTCTACAAATAAGTAATTGAAACCAAGCCCTTGGAAAGTCTTGGGTACATCAAGTAGTGTCAGAGGGAAATAATTAAAACTCAAGAATGATCTTGCAGAGGAGAAAAATTGATATATTTCGAACAGTATTTTCAGTAAACTGAAAAAGACCTGGTAATAAATAACTACTAGATAACTGTAGTCTGAAAAATTAAAATTGATGGAGCTTAGTGAAGGCTGGATGTGTCAAACATATTCTACACCTTTCTTTTTGGAGGGGCATAAGCATCCTAGAGTAATTGTCAGTCAAAACCTGTCTTTTTGAAGGAAAATTACATGCATGGCCTATGGACAGAGGGAAGTGTCACTGGTAGCTTTGGAGAGGCTTGTGCATGAAAAGAAAGCTGAGGGACTGTGGAAACCATCAGTAGAGTCCAAGAGCAGACTTGGGCACAGGTGCCTCTTCACAGTACCGACACTCCCACTCATCTGAATGCTGTCTCCATGGATAATTTCGTGGTTTGTTTTTTTTCATCTCACAAGTAACTATGGGCCAAACTTCTCAAGCTGTTCCATGGTAAAAGGGCTCAGGGCTAAGTGTGCTATAAAGACGCTGTGCAAAGTTATGAATCCCATGACAGCACCGTGCTTCTACTTTACCCTCACTTCTGGTAACCAGTGAGAACAGCTACTGGGATTCCAAACATGCCCCTATTAATCAACACACACTAGCTGTTTGTCATCGACATCCCAGTCATGTTTCCTGGGTAGCAGATAACTGAATGTTTTTCACTGAGGATTTCAGCTCAACATTTAAAATTTTCTTCTACTGTGCTACAGAAAACAATCCCTCCTTGTTTTTTTACAAAAAAATCGTATACTAAGTTCCCTCAGGATTGTCCCAAATATGAGCACGTTCTAGAAAATAATCTTTCTTGAAAAGCAAGGAGGAGAACAGTGTTGGGAAAAGAAAATCCTATGTGGCTATGGTGTGTGCTCATCTATGAATTAGGAATTCATTAGCTGTGCTACTGACCATGGCAATGAAGGTACGTTAATGCAGTCTTTCCAAAATTTGCTTATGTGAAATAAGGAGATGGAGAGCTAAAATATCACCTGGAGATTGCAGGGAAGAGAGTCTTGGGTGGATCTTGCTCCTGACTCTGCTGTGGCTGCCCCATATGTCAGCATTTCTCCTTCCAGCAACAGCACTAGAAATCCGTGATTTCCAAGGTCCTGCTACAGGCAATGGCCTATAGCAATAGGCCTGTTCCTTACTGCCATATCCATGCTGTTGGACATGAGGACTGCAATTATTTTTGTCAAAGGAGCAACAATATCCATCTGGGCTGTGATGGAGGACATGCTTCCTTCAGATAGCACCACTGTCTATATCCTTATATACCCTTTTATAACTGTCCCTTGCTGAAGCAAAATTAATTTCTACAAGTTTTTTCCAGAAATATCATGTCCACTTTTCTGAGCAAACAGATTTTGCTTTCATTTCTGTCTCTTGGTGAATCTTATTTAAAGTTGGTTTCTTTCTTTCCAAACTGACACATGTAGTTATTTCATTTCCATACATAATATGATTTCTTTTCATGAGAAAACAGGATTAAAAATTATTATGTAGATTGCCTTTTCTGTCCCACACCTGTGTGTGAATAATCAAACCAGATTTGCAATCTCCTTCTACTTCCACCACAGCCCAGGTTTTCCTTGTCTGAACTGTTGGTGTTATCAAAATATGCTGTACCCGCATATTCATTTTTCTTCTTGTTATTTATTGATATCACATATCACTTCTTGACTAAAAGTTTCTGAATTGTCACAGGATAATAAAAGATGTTTAAATACATTGTTCAAGGAGCCAGGCATTTTGTCTTGAAGTATGTCTAGTCAAGCAAATCCCCTGACTTCCATCTGGTTTTAGCTAAGGCATCAACAAATACCTCTAAAACACTCCTGCCTTTCATTTATCTCTCCTAGGTCACAGTCTTTACAGTGTTGTGTGTCCTCACAATTAATTGCACTGCATTGCTGAAGATTTAGGATGCCTAGAGGAGTGTCACCGGGTGAATGTGATTGGTGTCCTTGCGAGCGTTTGCTGCTAAACTGTCAGGAGAGGGTCAGGAGAGGCTGCGGCTCTGTGTGCCTCTCTGCCCTAGCTGAGCTGGTACTCAGCTTTGTGGGACAGCCAACCTCAAACGCACCTTGAGAGCTCTGTGAGAGACAAGCTGCAGTATCTTAGGTCGTGAAGACTTTTCTGACAATCAGAGGCGTTGGCAAGACCTCTTAGGTTAGCAAGATACCACCTGATTTCACTGCCTGGGACAGAAAGCCTTTTGAATGTCCTGTTGGGTTCTGCAGCCCAGGTCACCTCCTGAATGCACCCTTATGGTTCAGTGCGTGTAGAGAACTGGAGCTATCAAATAACTCTGCTTTTTCTGCTACAGCACTCTGACAGCCTGAGGTCTTACTTCAGTCCTGAAAACTGAAGCACAAACTCCTCCTCTGGTCTTCTACCTCATGGGATGCAGCTTCTCGTGTCTGGCTTTTCCGTGGCCAGCATTGCTTTACTCCTAACTCTCTGCAGCAGTATTGTCCAAAGGCTGACATTCCTGCCTGTCACAGAGCTATTTGTATCTGTCTCACAAGTCTTGCAGAAGCAAGTTTTATATTTTTATTTTCTTTAATCTCTACTTCAAATGTTTATAAGTAATCTGATTTTTCATTGTGTCTTCTCTTTGAACAGCTGATTGATGGTTGTAGTGTTTCTTTTGTCTTCTTTCTCTGACTCCCTAGTCCTTCTAATCCTATTTCTGGCTACACACCGTGCATCCTTCTCTAACAAACCATAGTTCTCCTTGTGTAATTCCCCCCAGTAACTCACTTTTTCCAGGAGGCACATGCTATTTTAAGAACTGTGCAGTGTCACTTTATGGATTTCTGTCATGCTTGTGACACAGTTTTAACTTTCATTGGGAAAACACAGTGTCTGCTTTGCAGATGGAGTGGCAAGGGATTGTAAAGGATGGGGCTGCTACTGACTCTGGACTCTGGATTTTATACCATGTGTGCATGTCCTTGTTTCAGCCGAGGAGTGGGTTAATTTTTCACAGTGGCCATGAGGGGATGGGGCCTAGAGCCATGTGGATGTGGCCAAGACCCGAATATTATTCCATACCATAGAACATAATGCCTAGTACATAAACTGGGGCAAAACATCAGCAGCCTCCAGTCACTGCTCAGGGATGGGCTGGCTGGACATTGGTCAGCAGCTGCTGAGCAATTGTATTATGCATCACTTGTTTCTCTTGGATTTTATTCTTCTTTTTCCTTTTCATTGTATTTATTGTTATCATAAAATTTATAATCAGCATTGTTGCCATTACATAAAACCAGGACAATAATAATAATAATAAATATACATATATAATATGTATATTTATTATTATTATTATTGTCCTGGTTTTATTTCAACCTATGAGTTTTACTTTTTTATTTGCAATTCTCCCCACCGGGCACAGCACTTCCACAGCAAGGGAATGAGCCCAGCTACACCAGGAGTAACACCTGAAGACACAGGTATTGAAGGTAATTTCCATGGAGACCTAAAGTCAAACAAAAGACAGGTGGAAACTCTGAGGGGTGTTGGAAGCAATTAATTGTTTTGTAGCTCTGCACTATTTTTTCAGAGATATCAGCAGAAAAAGCTGTATTTAAGAAATTCTCCTTGAGCACTTGTTATACCTATTATGTGATTTCCAAGGGGCTAAAGTTGGAAACAAGATCAACAGTGATGAGAACCTGAATAATATGGAAATGACTGGAAAGGCTTTATTAGACTTAGAGTTTGGAGACCAAAGCAGTTCATTGTGGAGTCCTTTGGCCCACAGAGGAGAGATCTGATCCTGGGTGAGTGGTTATGTACACCACAACTGGGAACTATAAATATACTTTGTTCACAGCTGATCAGTTCAGAGAGATGTGTGTGGTACAAAGGTTTGGTCCAATTAACACAGTCTGTTGACTTTCTATATAGAGGATTTGGCAAGGACTGTGATTAAGCTTAGAAATACATGCCCCTTGAATGATTTCTCTGCCTCACAAGAAAAAAGGCACAGGTGAACTTTGTCAATGGAGGAGGACAAATATATTAAAGCAAGATCTACTGTGCCTTTGAAATGTGTGCAAGAAACAGAAACATTAGAACTGGCTGTTGTCATATCCAAATTATATTTTAAATTACTCTGAGTATAGATGCACTCTTTGTTTCACAACACATTTTCTATACTTCTGTTCCTGTATAGAAATATGTTTAATTTTTTTGTGTTTACTGCTAAGGGACATATTATGATGTCTATAACAGTAAGAGAAAGAAGGTGCATATCCATCACTTTTGCTTAGAATTGGTATTCTAATAAATAATCATGTTAATAATTCTGGACTAATTTCAGCTCCCTGTACCTTAAGAGTCATTCAGTTATAAATGGAAGTCTAATATTATATGGAGCCTGCTGTGTTCTCGTGTAATGTGTAACATTTGTTTTGAAAATCTGTCATTTCACAGGATATGGAGAAGTACTTGCACATTAAACCCACGACATCAAGGATATATGTTTGTGTCTCAAAGGGATGGAATCCCATAGGAGTTTCATAGCTAAGGCACTACATTTTTCTCTTTCTAGAAATTTTGGAGCAAAATAGTGTTGAGACTGTGGGAGAAGTGTTGGGTGAGAAGAGACAAAGCTGTAGACCTGTAAAGACTGGAGGAACTTGGTGACCTTTATGAAGTCTGTCTCTGTGAAATCTCTTCTTGAAGGAGGCAAAATGCATGGTTCTAAATTTGTAAGCAAATTTCCATGGTATGAACAGTACCATCTTAACTGCAGACTCAGAGCTTTAAGGAAATTCACCCTGGACTTCTGGGAAATGTATAAAGGATATTTCCTTTGGGGGAATTCAGTTTATGAGGCTGATTGTTTCTGAAAGGTCAGCATAGTGTGTCTAACCTCGTTTCAAATACACATCCATCTTAAAACTCATGATGTGTAATGTTATCAGGTATCCTAATGACACAGTTGATGATGTAATTCTACACCAATCAGTTTTTCATGGTTATTTTTAATTATGCCAATGAAAGCAAAAGTTCTTTGATCTCTATGTTTGCAAAATTATTTGGTCTATTTTCTCGTTATTCTTTCATAATTTACTGTCAGCAGCCCAGGGAGTAAGTGTTTAGATGATTTTTAGGTATGTTTCAGAAATCTTTTCATTTTACATGTGATGGGCCTTAAGTACAGAGTCGTGATATTTTTCTGATGAGCTGAGATGCAATTCTGTTTTAAGGACAAAGATAAATATGTCTTCAAGTCGACAAGTTCCTTGGTGTCTGTAGAGACAGGTTTTATTATTGATCAGACGTGAAGTGTACCTTGGTACCTAACAATATTCCTCGTATTTCTTAGAGAAACCTATTTGCAAATGTAAGTGTTCTGTCAGTGATAACTGATGCCTGGGAAATATGTCAGCAAAACTTAATTTGTTTACTCTATGTAATTTGTTTTTTAATGAACTGTGTATGAATGGAGCACAATCTCAGCATATACATTTTCATTATTCAGATTTATTTGTTGAAATCTGTTGTTGACGGGGGTTGCTGCTCCTTTGTGATTAACTCGTTAAACAAATTTGTTACTCACTATTTTTAAAATAAGTTGTTCTGCTTCAACACAAAAAGCACATTGCCTGACTGTTCCCTTAATTTCTGAGTACCATGTTTAAGCTCAAGATGCACATGGAGACTCCTCAGCACATAAATGCGAAGCAATTCACGGAATTAACCTGCAGTATATGTTTTGAATTTTATTATTATTAGCATACCTGTTTTCTAAAATGTCCTTTAAAAAAATCTTGGTATGTCATTGTGTAGTCACGGTAAGTTTGCATAAAAATTCTGAAAGCCTCTTTATGGATAAATTTTGCAGTCAACACTCCAAAACCCACCCATAAATTGCAAGAGAAGAAGAAATAGTTTGACAGTTTCAGTTGCATGGGATGATATTCTAAGTGTCAAGTTGTTGTTGTTGAGAAGGAAGGAAGTGTAGATGCGCTACACTGGGAGTTTTTCTCTGGGGTTTTATGACTATGAGAAGAGATCCAGAATGCTGTTTGTTAAATCTGAAAATGAAAATCCTCATAAATTATTCACCCTACTAGCCACTTTATGAAAAATAACTAGATGTTAATTTTCAACTTTTAGGAATTAGAACATGAAGTGTATAGTTATCCTTTTTAAATAGATAAATAAAAATAATTTGCGGTTCCAATGTTGGGATCAAATCCCATGGAATTCATCCTCGTTTTCCTCTATGAAACTGTAGTTATAAATAATTCAGTCTATGTTTTTCCATCATAGGCTATGTCAGGATATATTTTGCTTCATATCAAAGTAATATGTATTATTTATTGTAAAATTTAAAGACTAATATATTGTCAGTGCAATAATAAAAAATAGGTTATAGAATCAGGAGTAATTTAGGTTGAGAGGGAAGCCTAATTCAACTCATCACACAAGACAGGGTCTGATTTTTGTGTATGTCCAAAGATGTCATTTAAATCCCCTCTGTATGTACCTGTTTCAGCATTCTGCCACCCTTGCTATGAATACCTTTTTTCTTTTTTCTCTTACAGAACTTCTGTTTATGGGGCAATTCGTGTCAGTCGCCTCCTGTCCTTTTGCTCTGCACTTTCAAAGCACCTGGCTTTACATTCTTTGTACCCTCTCTTTAGTTTCTTACTCTACTCTTCCCGAGTGAACAAACCCAGCTCTCGCACCTCTCCTGTCTGCCATGCACTCTGCACCCTTACCAGGGCACTGCCACGGGACTCATTCCAGTGTGCTCATGTCTCTCTGAAACTGAGGAGGCCACAGCTGGACCAAGCACTCCAGATGTGTTTCACCAGGGTTGAGAAGAAGGGAATGTCACCTCTCTCGATCCACCTGATTGCACTTTTGACAGCACAAATCAGGTTTGCTTTCTTTGCTACCAGGGCACCCTGCTGACTCACACTCAGCTTGTTATCCACTGGGACACATAACCCTTTTCCTCCAAAGCTACTTTAAGCCAGTCCCCTACCAGCCTGGACCAGTTCTTGAGTTAGTTCTCTGAGATGCAGAACTTGACATTTCCTATGGTTGACCCTGATAAATTTCCTGTAAATTCATTTCTCCTGACTTACAAGGTCCTTCTGAACAGAAAACCTGTTGCTGGTTTGGTATCAGCTCCAGTTTGATATTATCCATAAACTTTCTCAGGATGCACTGCATCTTATCATTCAGGACATCAATAAAAACAAAAACCAGTGCTGGCCTCAGTATAATTCCTCTTCCTGAGTATTACTGGAAATTGCCCACTGCTTGGCCATTGTGCCCCTGATTACAGCCTTTTCAGTTTGGCAATCTGGCAATAATTTTCTATTCGCCTAACTGTCCACCCATCACAGTTGTATTTCACCAGTTTGGTATAAGGATCCTTTGGGAATGTGTACTGAAAGCCTTGCTACATTTAAGGTGAATGACCCCAACTGTGGTATTCTTGTTCACAAAGCCAGTAATTTCTTTGTAGGAAATGATGATATCATGCATAGATGGAAAATCAGCCTTTCTGCGGCTTTTGCCATTTGGTCTCTGGCCCCATTAAACAGTGGTCCCATACTTTCTGTAATTTAATTCTGTCCGTGACATATGTATAGAAGCCCTGGTTGTTGCCCTTCCCATCCCTTGCTAGTTTCAGCTCCAGCTGAGCTATGACTTTCCTAAATCCTCTCCTTAAGTTAAAACAACATCTCTACATTCCTGCTACAAGTCCTGTCCTTGCCCATGCTCCTGAATACTTCTTTTTTTGAGCTCAATCTTAAGTCTCTCGTTCATCCATGCTGGCCTCTGACCACTCTTCCTCAGATTTCTGCACATTCTAGTGGTTCATCGGTGTGCTTTGAGGAGGTTGTTCTTGATCAGCCATTCTTGTGTCACTGTCCTTCAGAGCTGCCTCCCATGGGATCCTGCCTCAAGCTAATATATATACACTGTCCTGACATCCTGAGGGATGTTGTTCAGTGATGATCATCAGAGCTTTTAGAGAGAAGTTTAGTTCACTTTTACAGTGTATTTCTAGGCCTTGACCCAGCCCAGTTGTACTTGACCTCACCCCAGCGGTCTGAGCCAAAGACATGTTATCATCCCATTTAACAGAAACACTGAAGTCTCTGGCCCTGAATATATAAAGATACCTACACTGATTTAATTGAAAATTAGAATATTTCTACACAGATAGCTGGATATAGCCCTAAAACTCCTTATTTAGACAGTGTATTATGCTAATAAAAACACTTGACTCAAAGATGAATTTCAACAAAACTGCAAGTCCAGGGAAAGGAACCAATTTCAGACATCTGAGAGTGAACACACACCATCATGATGCATAAGTAGGAAGGAATAAACCAATCCAGATGCAATCTGGAGAAGTAGAAACAGGAAATACTGAAAAATCTTTCTTCACTTACAGTTGGCAAGTGCTATCTACAAGATGAGTGATAGAATTGCCTGTCAATTTCTTTGACTATACAAAGTCATTCTGGGTAGCTGTCAATGGAAAGCTGAACAGATTAGATCATTGGAACATTTGGATGATTACAGAACTTTAAAATTGTCCTGGTTTTGTATGGGACAGAGTTAATTTTTTTCTTAGTACCTATTGCAGTGCTGGTTTTTTTTATTTGTTACGAGAATAATG
This sequence comes from Oriolus oriolus, assembly GCA_013400235.1. Lineage (NCBI taxonomy): Eukaryota > Metazoa > Chordata > Aves > Passeriformes > Corvidae > Oriolus > Oriolus oriolus. The sequence goes on from VXBT01000736.1 coordinate 563,432, forward strand.
CTGATAACACAGTGATATTTCAGTTTGCAAAGTAGTGTTTCTCCTAAATCAAGGCTTTTTCGGTGTCTCATGCTCTGCTATTAAAGAAGTGCACAAGAATCTGTGAGGGGTTACAGTCAGGATGGCTGACCCAAACTTGCCAAAGAGATGTTCCACACCACAGAATGTCATGGCCAGTGTATGAACTGGGGAGAGTTTGGCAGGAGGGGCTGATTGTTATTCGGGTACTGGCTCAGCATCAGTCAGTGGGTGGTGAGCAATTGCATTGTGCATCACTTGTCTTTCTTGTGTTTCATTTATCTCTGTTTTCTACCTTCTGTTGTTAAGGATATAGAACTTTAGCAGAAAGTACCCCTCCCCCCTGAAAATTTAGCACACCATTTTATTTAAAATTCTTATTCACTGAGAGTGGATGAGAGTGAGGAGGCACAGGCACAGGTTGCCCAAAGAAGCTGTGGATGCCCCATCCCTGGAACTGTTCAAGGCCAGGTGGGATGGGACTTTGAACAATCTGATCTAGTGGAAGATGTCCCTGCCCATGACAGGGGGTTCCAAGTAGATGACTCTTAAAGTCCCTTCCAACCTAAATAATTCTATGATTCTATGTTTATTATTGTATTTTATTTTATTTCAGTCCAGTTATTAAAGTGTTCTTATCCTTTTCTTCTGATTCTCATCCTCATCCCACTGGGGTGTGGGTGAGCAGCTGCATGGCACTTCGTTGCCAGCTGAAGCTAAACCAGGACAAAGACCTAAGATGAAAAGCTCTAACATGGATGTTATTCCTCTTCCCAAATTCCACCTTTCATAGAATAGAAAGAAAATCAGGTTCATATCTATCTATCTATCTATCTATCTATCTATCTATCTATCTATCTATCTATCCTTTTTCTATTCTTAAACCAAAACCACCAAATGCTCCCAGAAAAGAAGATTTAAGAAACGTTTCTGGTTTTGTTTTCTGGAAATGCAAGTGACTGCTTTTCTTGTCATGTGTTAATAAAGTGCACTGGTCTGCAAAGCCACACTGAAGATTAAACTGGAGGGTCAACAAAGTAGTGAGGAACATCTTGGCTATCTGTATTGCTACCTGAAGGAACTCCACCATTTCTAGTTTGGAAACCAAGAGATCTGTGAAGACAATGTGAAGAGACGGAGAGGAATTTTATGTTTACTGTGAACAGTGTGAAATTTATAATGCATTTACTACTGTTTTTAGCTTAATTTGCATGGGTTGTGAGAAAAAAGCATGCTAGATAAATAAACTGTGCTCAGTGAAGAGTCTGATCAAGTGAAATTCTGACACACATGCAGATCAGCACTGATCCATGCTTCAGCTCAGTTCTCTCATGCCTCTTTTCTTTCTTTTTTTGTAACTTTCATGAGTAGGATAAGAAACATTTTCATTAAATAATAATAATTTTCATTCTTTCTCTTGCCAGGGACTTTGAACTATGTATTTACCTTTTATTTTCTTAGTCATACTGACCTTACTACTCCCCTGGACATTTGTTCTGTGTGGTTTTATGTATTCTTAATTGAGTGGCATAATATATTTATTATTTGTTCAGAATAAGAGTATAAAATTTAAGACATACAAATTTCTGCTGAGTCATTATTAAGAATGAGAACTCACGTCGTAGAACTTTTTTTGCTCAGCTTTCAACATCTACTGAAAATGCAGCAGAGAAACTAAATCTTTTATGTCTAATTTTTTAATGTATTGTTAATCTACCTTTCCTTCTGAATTGATGACTTTGTATGTGCCCTTCTGATCCATGCTGTTGTAAAAGGCATTATGGGATATATGATATCATATATGATATCTAAATTTAATAGTACATATACCATAACTTATATATCTTTAGACTGATGTTTGTCTCAAAAAAAAAACAAACCGAAAAAACCCATGCCAAACACAAACCAGCTTCTTTAGGAATATTTTTCATAACATTTGAATTCATTAATTCAGAAAGAGTCTGGAAGACTGCATTGTATGACATAACATTATATAATATAGTCTGAAGTACTTATACGGAAGAATCTTCTTACTCTATTAAGAGGTGTCCTTAAAATCTATGTGTTTGAAAAACAAGTAAATCAGAAGGGTGCCCAGAAGGCTATTAACTTTTTTTGGGGAATTTTAAGATCTCCTTTGGAACTATTCAAAACTATTTTTGTGTCTAGAAGTTAAAGAAGATGTAAATCAAGATAGTGCTGGAAGTTATTATTGTGACTCATACTAATACTCCTGAACTGGTTAATTCCCCAACTACCAAGTGATAATCACAACAAGCAGAACACATCATTAAAATGAGAGCTGTAAGTCAGATAGGCGTGATTTTGTGCCTGATTTCATTTGTTTATATATTTTGCTAATGAATCGTAATTAATTTAGTCAAACGGATTATATATTATTAAATTCTGCAAGGAGTTAGAGTTACACAGGTAACAAATGACACCTTGTCATTATGTTGACATTGAAGAGTGAAAATAATTACCTCCACTGACATTACAGAGTAGTATACACACAGGTGTATTGAAACAGATTTAAAAAGTGCCTGAAAGCTCAGGTCATTAACTTGTAAAGAATACTGTAAAACCTCATCTCTCCAGCAGGAAAGACCAGTGCAGGCTCCCTAAAGTTGAATATCCAAAGACTTACATATATAAAGTAAGCAAATACTTCAAACACTTACTGTCTATTTCGCCTTCTTAATCATACATCTATAGTTTTGTCACCTTATGGGATGTGCCCTCCCATCAGCAGCGTTCAGCAAAGACATGGCTTTGTGTCCCAGGCAGCAGAGAGCCCCAGGCCCTGCAGCCCACCAAGGCAGCCCGGCTGCAGCAGCGACTCGGCCTCTGTGGCTGAACAGCCTCTGGCAGCTGAGCGAGGTTGTTTCGTGCTGGCTCGGTTCTCTCCTTGCTCTCGCGCTGTGACCTCTGTGTCTGTAGCATGAAGGTGACTAAACTGAGAGGATGCAGGTTTCTGGCAGAGGGGGAAGTGCATATAAGCATTGCAAGGTGCACAAAATGAATTGATCTGTTTTGACTCTATTATACAACCTTATTTCAAATGTGACAATAGTACATAATTGCTTTTCTTTTCCTTTTTCTGTTGTCATTCGTATTTTGTGTTCTCCTTTCTATAACATCTTGCCAAGGTTAATTTGTCAATTATAAATAGGAATTAAGGAGACAAAATGCAGAGTGAACATCTCACTCATAGTGTCTGGTTATTTTCCCTGTGCACTGAAACACCTCATCTCTGTTCTCTGAGGCTTTATTTTTCTTAGATTTGCAAACACAGGGAAGGGAAATGTTATCTTATGTATATAGTGACAATGGGGGAATGAGAATGGGAGATTGCTCCCACTAATTAGACAGTTAGAGATGTGGACTTTTTACAATATTTTCAAACCACGACAGAACAAATATGCTGCTGGTGTAGAGTGTATAATGGACTGGAAAGGACTCTCTCAGGTGTGTTAGATGGCAGGCACCCATGGACTGGGAAGACAGTTTGGAGGCTAAATGCTGCCCAGGTTCTCCTTTCATATAAACATATCAGACATATCATACCTGGCAAAGTCTTCACAAACTTGAAGCTCATTTCCTTTGAGAAAACCACCAAATTGATAATTGATAGAACAATGCGTTGGGGATTTTATTTTTTTGAAATTCAATTTAATTTAATTTAATTTAATTTAATTTAATTTAATTTAATTTAATTTAATTTTATTTTATTTTATTTTATTTCAATTTAATTGAATTTTATTTTTTAAATGTTATTATCTTACTGGTACAGATTAGCTCAGTTTTTCCTTAGTTCTAGTATGATGGATGTTGAGCACTTTTGACAGGGAGGTCTTCAAACAATCTAGGAGCTTGCTGTAATTGCATGTATGTAAAAATTTAGTGGTTTGATAACCTGAATACCTGTAAACGACTGTGTCAACAAGATATATATAATACTTCAGTTTATAACAGTCCAGGTTTGGAAAGTGGATCAAATTTCTTGTTCCCCCACACAATATATTTTCTTGTAATGTTGATATTTTCCCTAAGGATGGTAGGTTTGATTTCTTTCCAAGTAGATATGGAGAAAAAACAAACAATACAGCCAAAAATCTTTGGTTTATTGTTTTTAACGTTTCCTTCTCTGGTGAAAAAAATAGACTGTAGCTATCTGTAGAGACTGCTGTGATGACAAACCTCTGATTTACAGGTCTTGAGAAAAATTTGATGAAGTACCTGTGGGAGAAAATGATGCACTAAAGTTTTATAATTTGCCTTTTCTGCAGTTTAAGTTTCATTTGTTTGTTGAGTTTATACCTGCCTTGTATGTTCCTTGTTAGTGAAAAAAAAAAAAACACAGGAAAGGTTTGCCATGAAAAAATCTGCCACATTTCGGAGGTATTTGTATAACTATGTTGAGATGCACTGAAGCAGGCAGGAAAGCAATGATTATGATAAGATTTGATCTTCTGCCTCCCTGTGCACAATTCCTATGGCTCTGTTTTAATAAGATTCTTTGTTGAGAATTTGAGAGAGCAGACCTAGTTTCTTTTGTGCATTACAATCAAGATTAGTAAGTATGGTAAAGAATATCTGAATAAAAATGGTGGGTTTGTTTTTCTTTAAATTTTTTTTTATTTCATGCACTTCAGTGTTTTTCCTCTTTGAATTACTGATTTCCCAGTTTTAGACTGGAAAATGATTTATAAATTCATGATAGTCACAGACGCAATGCTTAAAATCTTTGTAACACACGTTAACTCTTTCCTGGAATAATTGTCAGTTTGAATTACTCATCAGACATGACAAAAGAGAATGCTCTTTCTAGGAAAATCTCAGATAGGGTAAGGCATTGTTTAAAAATGAAATCTGAGAACATCTGGCTCAAATGAAATGCAAGAACATCTCACATACTCTTCTTATAAGCTGAATACAGGTGAAGAGTAGTTGTCAGCCATCTTTTTTCTCTGACTTCCCTTTAGCCAATTTTACCCAGCTGTTCAGGCTGCTGGGAACATCTCTCTTATGAGGAAAGGCTGAAGGAGCTGGGCCTGTTCAGCCCCGAGAAGGAATGACTGAGAAGGAAACTGATCAATGTCTGTAAGTATTTGAAGGGAGGGTATTGAGAGGATGGAGCCTTTTGGAGGCTCCTCTTGGTGGTGCCAAGCAACAACGGGCAGAAACTGATGCACAGGAAGTTCCACCGGAACATGAGGAAGAACTTCTTCACTGTGCAGTTGACCAGTCACTGGAACAGATTGTCCAGAGAAGCTGTGAACAGTGGAGGTGTTCAAAAACCACCTGGACACATTCCTGTGCCATGTGCTCTGGGGTGGCCCTGCTTGAGCAGGGAGGTTGGACCAGATGATCCCACTGCGGTCACTCCCAACCTGACCCATTCTGTGATTCTGTGATTCAGTGAAGGCATAGTGGACAAGCTCCATGAAGGAACTGACTTTTTCCTGGTCCTGGTCCTTGGCTTAGAGACAGGATCTTCATCAGTGCACAATGAACAACCTGCCTATACACTCAGGGTGTCCAGTTTCAGCTCTTATATGTTGTATAATTCTGCTGTTTGTATTAGTGAGAGTGAAGCTGGTGTTGCAAGTTGACTGCACTGCACATCACCGACGCCCTCACCTTTTCATTTGCTCTAATTTTCTCATTCTGCTTCTTCAGCTTTTCCGCTTTTCACCCCTCCTGGTTCATTCTGTACAGCCTCAATTCAGCAACTCTATTACACTAGTAGTTGTCTTGGCTATCAACATGGAAAAAACAGTTGTGTTTGTTTGTTTTTTAAAATTGTTTTTTATTTTTTTTAAGTACAGCTAAATGGTTAGTTTTCAAGAGCAACCCAAAAGTTAAAATGAAGGAAATGTCATCCTTCTCCTGAGTCATAAAGATGTGCAATGTGTCACAATGCTGTTGTGGTTTACGTGCCATACAAGGCTGTCCTAACTGCTTTGCTGATGGAGCCCTATGCTTCCTCTCACTGTATACAGCTTCATTTACTTTCTGGACTTTATTTCCTTTGATTGCTTTTCCACTGCAGTTGAAAGTTAGTGGAATGCTATTGCACGCTGGCATTTACTGATTTCACTGTGAGTTTTGGTAAGTACCAGCATCTGCAATGAATAGAAAACAATGAGATTTAGGTCAAGAGAGAGTCTAAACTCTTGAGTTCAATTCATTTGGGTTGCTCTGTCTGTATGATCTTTAGCAAATCTCCCTGAGCGCATTGCATAAAAGAGGAAATGCAGTGAGGATTGCAGAAATTTGCTGTTATAGAATTGATAAACCATAGGGTTTATTAATAGCAATATATAGTTAACAAATTAGGTGTAAAAACAAAAGGAAAAATATTAGAAGGAAAAGAAGATTACTGCAGGTAAATCCGTTTGAGACTCAACTAAAATACAGCAAGATCCCCAATATTTTGGGGATGCAAGGGAGCTTCCCAAGTTATGAGGGACTAGTGTAAGACACTGCTTCCTCAACGGACTTTCATAGTAAAGGTGCAAAACAATCCCTGATGTCTCCGGTGGATAAAAACTATAAAAGCAGCATTAACTCTGATCTCCATCTCCTGCAGAAAATAGAAGAATGAGATCCTAGCTGATGAAAGGGGGGAATTTAATGTGTGTGGGCTTTCCAGGAGATGTTTGTAAACTCAGCTTGAAGAAGTATGTTTAAGATGCAGAAAAAATGAAATACATTTTTAGGAAATTTTATATGAAAAACCACTCCTCTAATCTGATTTATATTTTGCGGGCAGCTTTTTGCATCCTTTACTGTTTTAAGCACAAATTTAAATTAATATTCTTACTACCAAGATCAACCACAGAGTGCTCAAAAACATTATCAAACAAAGCAACCACAAAACCTATGAAACCAGTTACTAAGTCTATAATGGACTACGTAATTCCACCTATACTGTTTTTGAGAAGATCAGCTTAGCTAAATGCAAGTCAGATTTAATGTAAGGATGTATTTAATAATTTAGACCTCTTAAAACAGAGTGTGTTCAAGATGAAACTATGAGGGAAACAGCACAGGCATAGCTACTCTTGCTTTATCTGCTGATGAAAGACTCTACAAGTAACTGTTATAAAATAATATTAAGAATGCATACTGTGGCTGTATGGAAAATGTTTGGAGATGCAGCAATCACATTGGTTAGAAAAGCTATGTTTACACGAATATAACTTTTGCACCACAAATTATTCTGGTTTCCACACTGTACTGAAATACGAAGAACATTGCTTCGTACTTGTGATGAAGAGTTGACCTACTTTTTTTAAGCCTACTTTGTGTTATAGTCACATATATTGAAAGAATTCAACTGTAACCTTTTATAATTAAGAATAATGCCTATGCATGAGATCTGAACTGCTTACAGGACTTAAAAATCAATTAATTTCTTACTAGTTGTACTGTACTGATTAAACTTATTCAACAAAGCACAAAATAAACTTCTGAACTGAGCTTTATGAAATAAACCCAACTCGAGCTAATAGTTTTAACACCTTTCTGTCTCTGATTTAATTGTGTTTGATCCTATAATTCAAGTTGGAAATGCAGAAAATCTTTTATTTAATCTTACCTGATAGTGTAATCAGGATAACAAAATATCTGCAGTATTATAAAGCTGGCTAACAACATAAACTATACCTAAGTATATTATACTGTTCAAAATGTATTTATATATATGCAAATAAAATACAGCACAAGAATGCTAAATTAATAATCGGAAAAAGAATCAAATGTGTAAGGAAGTGTAAAAAAATGCAGTGCTGAGTTAGATCTGTTACAAAACCCAATCATGTTCATCAGAGGCACTTTGCCACACAGTTATTTTGAAGACCTTACCAAACTTGCACAGGAAACTATTTACATTTGCTGCCTTTTGAGGTTTTGGTCATACAAAATTATTGCACATGAGTGGAAAGAGATGCTTGTGTGATGCATGTGTGGGACACTAAGAAGCTCTCACACAAGGGTGCACAATTTCCCTCTAGGCAGCAGCTCTGTGCTGCAGAGCCTCACTGCTCTAGAGGCAGAAAAACTTGTAGTTTCCAGGCTAAGTGTGTTGCTCATCTTTATACACTTATTTCTTTGTAAGTCAAAATAAAATTTTTTGTCAGTATCATATCCTGATCTTTCCTTGTATTGATATGAACTTTCAGTTTCATGTCACCAAAAATGTCCTAGGCATATTCATATGTTTTACTGAAAGGTTATGGATAAAGCTCTAAGCAAGAATGGTTCTTGCTTGTGAAAAACTCACGTATCCATTTTGAGCAGGACATTTTGTCTCTCATTTGTGTTGGGTTCCTCATTTTTGTCAGTCTCTTACTCAGAATATATTTCCTTTAGGAACTTCCACCATTTACAGACTTTTCAAGAGTTTTCTAAAAGACATCATGAAATGGTTCAATGAAAATCCTCACAGTGGGTATCTATCACACTACCTTTGCTTAGAAAAATCACTTTTCTCATAATCTTACCTTTTGTCTTTCAAGCATGTGTTACTATGCAATGGTAATTGAATGGCCTCAGAATAGAACTGGTTCAGAAATCCCACCTCTTTCTTTTCAGAGTTGGCAGGGCATGAACAATAAGGATTTAAGTCAGTTTTATTGTAATTATGAATATGCTGTGTACAGCACATCTTCTATGAGTTTAGGAACATTTAAAACTCTTGTATGTCTGCAGATACTGTATAATGATAAAATTAAATTCAGAGTACAGTTCCAAATATGGGCTGTGAACTCCTTCTACATCAGCGCTGGTAGCACTGCCCACATGATTTGATCAAGGCTGAATGAGGGATTTGACGTTTATTGTCTTATTTTCACTGTGCCTTGTTCTGACAGCATAGTGAGGAAATGACTTTATAAAACAGCTTGAGAATCCATTTAATTTTGACTACAAGAGCTATTGCATTCAAGTTGTTGGCTCTGCAGCAATACTGCAGTGGTTGCCATGTGCCATTACATTTTGCACTTTTTTACATTTATGTGCTGAAATGATCCAGTTCATTATTAAAGAGGCAGTATTAAACTAAACATTTCTGAATTTTCACTGATACCATTATCGTAATTTAATCATTTGTAAGCAGTCAGATATACGGTTAAGTGGTCTGCTTTTGGTCTTAAGAGAAGATTGTGCTTAAGTGTTTTGCTGGCATGGGATCTTAATGTGTCATACTTCCAGAAGGATTAATACCACTTTTTCAAATAATTAAAGCCTTTTTATAATGAATATCCTCCCTTTCTTCCAGTTGGAAGACTTAATATTTGATGTGCAGTTTCAACATTGTGATTTCATATGTGCTGGATGTTCTGTTTTACATAAAAGCTTTTTTTGTTGGAATCTGAGCTTGGAATGTCCTACGGTTATTTTAAAAAGAGCAATAAGACATTTCTAGCAAAGGTATCTAAGAGTTATTTTATGGGGTTAGGATTTTCATCCTTATGATTTGGCATTTAGAAAGGTGGAACGCAAATAGTGCAATAACATGGAAGATGAGGGTGTTATCTCATCATGCTAGGTACAGCATGTCTCTTGATGTCCCCATCTTGTTTCAGTCACATAGAAAGCCCACATTTAAATATGGAGTGGAGGTGACAAAAATTCTCTCTTTTCCTCCTCTAAAAGCCAACTATTCAGTTATGGGCTAAGAGTTTAAATGTCTACAAATCTTTCAAAGTGTATGACATTAATATGTTCTGTATAAATGCCTCCTTAATTTTTTTACAGCTATAAGGTGGATTATTTATGTCTACACACAAGTGTATATGCTTAAAACCAAAGAAATATTCATATACAGAGGATAGTATTCTTACCAGTTTGAAATTGTTACTAATATGCTTTTACTTAAATGTGGTCATAGCCTCACTTTTTGTTTACATTGCTTTTACGCAGTGAAACCAGCTGCTTCACTGAATGATTAAAATTTTCTGTCCCTGCAAAATGACTTTTCCAGGCAGATACTTTGTGGAATGACTGAATGTGGAGGTCTGTGGGCCCTCAAGACAAAAGCCTTTCCTACTCCTCTGGAGGAGTCAGACTTAAGCAACCCACCTCGGGTCATGGTGAGAGCCCAGCAGGCTTTGCTTCCTCATGGTAATCGCCTGCACCCCACTGGCTAATTGGTTTCCACCCCACCCCCTGCTTTTCCCATATTTACCACTGCTTTTATCCCTCAGAGGGGTTGGGATGTTTTGTTCCTGGCCTCCCCTTTGTGGAAGCTCTTGTTCCAGGCCTTCCCTTTGCCAGCGTGGTTGGACAATAAAAATTACTCCGTGGAACCACCGTGCGAGGCTCCTGTCTCTCTTTACCCCTGAGTTAGCCTGGGGTGGTCTCACAAAGAGCTGAATCACAAGAGCTGGAATCGCTTGTAGCTGAGAAGCTGCTACATCTGCTGAGACCACCTGTCACTCAGGAAGGCCTGCCAGTGCCCTCGGAAGGGCTGTTCCTGTGGGACACTCTCTCTGAAGGTCATGGCCAGCCGGTGCTGACCAGTGCCGGCCCCCTAGAGACAACAGAAATTTGTAGACATTTAGTGAAATGACTGGAATAACAAGTACTTTGTTACCCAATTGGACTGCTCCACTCAGGCACATGAAATCACAGAATCACAGAATATGAGTTGAAAGTGACCCATTAGGATCATTGAATCCAATTCCTGGCTCTGCACAGGACCATCCATGAGTCTCACTATGTGCCCAGGAGTTTTGTCCAAATGCTTCTTGAAATCAGACAGTTTTGGTGCTCTGACCACTTCCCTGGGGAGCCTGTTCCAGTGCCCAACCACCCTCTGGGTGAAATTTTTCTAATATTCAGTTTAAACATACCCTGACACAGCTTCAGGCCATTCCCTTGGGTCCTGTCACTGATTACCACAGAGCAGAGATCAGTGCCTGCCCCTCCTCTTCCCCTCATGATGAAGCTGTAATTGCAATGAGGTCTCTCCTCAGTCTTCTCCAGGCCGAACAGACCAAGTCCCCTCAGTCGCTTCTCACACGCCTTCCCCTCAAGGCCCTTCACCATCTTTGCTGCCCTCCTTTGGACACTCTCTAACAGCTCAATGTCTTTGTTGTCTAGTTGTGCCCAAAACTGCCCACAATTTTTAAGGTGAGGCTGCCCCCGTGCAGAGCAGAGCAGGACAATCCCATCCCTTGCCCGGCTGGTGATGCTGTGCCTGATGCCCCCCAGAACACAGCTGGCCCCCTTGCCTTGTCCATGTCCCTGTTTTTGAGGTGACCATCCTCATCCTGTAACAGCCTGGTGTTATTTCTACACTGCCTTTTGCCATTAATATATTTGAAAACCTCATTTTATTGTCCTCCACAATTCTGGCCAACTTCAACTTCAGGTGAGCTTTGGCTGCATGACTTTTCTCCCTGTGGTGGCAAGCAGCATCTCTGCCTTACTGTTTTGGGCAGTTTATTAAATCACTCACATCAGTGAAATCTAGCATATTAAAAAGTGTAGCATGTGAGATGTTCTGCTGCAATACTGCTACAGAATGTAAAGTCTTCCATCAAACTGGTACTCTCAGAAGCTTTTTATGATCTGATTTGTAATTGATTTTAGCTTGGTAATACTTCTTTCCTTTTCATCTGCAACCCATTTCAAATTAGATTTGGGGTTGTGTCTACAGCTGCAAGCATTGTAGAAGAGAGGTTACTGACACTAGAGGATGGAAATTGGGGTTTTGATTTTCTAGAATGGAGCTTCATGACATCCACTGTTCTTTTTAAAAAGCAAGCATAGGTCCATTAGGTCTTTGATGGACTTATTATATTAGGAAAAGGCAATAAACTGTTCTTAGCACAGTGCATTTCCATATAAAATGAAACTCATTGAACAGGCTTGAGTTCTTAGAGGAACATAAAGTCTTCTTTTAATTGGATATGCAATGATGCACCTTTGTCATCTCACTAAAAACACTTTAAAAGCATTGCGTGTTGGTTGTGGGTTTTAAAAGTTTTTTTACTCACATTTCTTTATAATAACCCACACCAATATTTCTATATACTCTATAGATCTTTCACATTTCTGTTGCTTTGGACTTGATGATCCTGATGGGTACCTTCCGACTCAGCATATTCTATAATTAAGAGCAAAGTGTGCTAGGTAAAATGGCTGCATGTTTTACCGAGGTGCCACTAGGTACTGCCTGGAACTGCTACTTTAGAATGAGTATATGTAAAAATATACATATTATATACTAGAATATATACGTATATGTGTTTGAATGATCGGTCAACTGTTGAAAAACATCAGCTATAGGGAACACGAAAATGGTTGCTTTTTATGAAAGTTCTTTTTTGATGTGTTTGTAACTAAGTGCATCATATACTGCTAATATTTAATGCTTCTAGCGTCAACTCAGAACTCAGAATTGTAACACAAACCATTCATAAAATTCGTCCCCAAACTCTAGCTAATAAGTTAGTTTTCTTATTTCATTATGCCTGCTCCAATAACATCATAAAATCACCATTAAAAACATATTTTTGACTCTAGGGAAGTAAGCTTAGAGAAACTGCTTAAGGCTTGAAGCAGGAATTCTGAATACCAAATATTTTTGTAGGATATATATATTTGTTACTTGGGTTGAGGAGGAGGAAAATGAGGCCCCTCGTCTTGTGGAGAGCTTGAGAAAGGGAAATGGATCTTTCTGAATTTTTAAAAGTTTTCTTTTTTACAATATCTCTTAATCTCTTTTTTTTTTTCTGTGCACAGAACAGCCTCAGTAGACAACATGCTGTTTTTAATTGTTTTGGCTTTAAAAATCACTTTTAGAAATCCATTTGGAAAGAAAAAGAGCTGTTTCCCATATCTACCAGGGAAGAAATCACAGAAGATCTGCACACAATCCTATTTTACAGCAGCACTGTAACTTTTCTCGCTTTGATTGAAATTCCTCAAGGTTTGATGCTAGTCCTGGAATGAATCCCAGTACTCCATACACGTCTCTTCATTTTGAAGGGTAGGTATGTCTTGCAGATGTTATTTAGTATAATTAAATGAGTAAAGAAAATCTTGTCTCTCATTTAATGCAATTGGATGAATTGATCTCTGACATCCATTTTCCCTGATTACTTTAGCTAGACAATTTACTCTAAATTGGCCAATCTTCACAATAAAAAAGAAATCACAACAGAAATGAAATAAATAGGCAAAACTTCAGAGTTGTTATACAGAAGTACCGTGCAGTGCAAAAGGTAAATAAGGATTTGATTTGGTTTTAATTAATATTGCAAAGCCTGACAAAGCTTTCTGAAAACATACTCTGTCTTTTCTGGTGGGATTCAAGTGAGTAAATAAAGACCTTTAGCAAAGATCCCACAAACTGTTACCTAGAAAACATTCTTGCTGCTCTCTTCAAAAAGTCAGAGCCAAAGGTGACTGTGGCAATTGTAGTCTTCCTTACCTTGACTCTCTCAGGCCAGGTGAGATAAATCCCACATTTAGTATCTGCATAGCAAATTCACAGCACTCAATTGAACATATGCCGAAGGTCTCAAAAAGCATGGGTGTTTTATATGTGTGTTTTACCATATTTAAATAGGTTTTCTGATAATATCTCACATACCAGGGAAAATTACCCACATCCAGGATCTTGAGAAAATACCTTGCAAGTATGGATAGCATAGTGTCCCATCAGAGCTGGTAAATGAGTTTCATGTGTTGGGTTATTTATTTACCTTTTCTCCTGTTTATTGCCTTTAGTCTCAAATATTTGCTTGGCCAGGTGATTAAGGAGGTTACACCAGGAATCTCATGTAAAGGTAAAGTTTTCTATTGGCTATTATCTAGTTTAGATTTTTCCTGTGTTTTCCCTGTCAAATTTCCATGAGTGGCTGCAATTTTAATAGAGGGACATCTAAAGTTTTCTCAGATTTTTGCATTAGTTCCATATTAATAACCATTGCTCCAACTGCATGCCTGAAAATAAATAAAAAATTAGATAGACAAATAAATAAATTGCATTAATTTTGCATCTCACCCATTCAAACCCTACAGATTAATGTCAAAATATCAGTGTTTTGTGGGAAAACAGCATACTTTTGTTGGTGAAAATCTGAGGAAAATGAAGGAATACATCTTGAGAAAAAAGAAGATGAAATGTCTTTTTCATTTTTAGAGGTATTGAACAAAATGTGTATGTCTTGCTGAGATGAGGAGCTAGTCTACAGGTCATCTATCTCCTTCAACATCATTGTTATTGCCAGGCTAGAGAAGAAGGTTCCTTATTGTTCTCGCTCTGTTTCTATGAATATTTACTCTTTGAAAGGTGTCACTACCTTCATTCTAGTGGCGGAGACTGCCCTGTGGCTTTGAACCATTTTGGTTTGATTCTGTGATTGATTCTTTTATTCTGTGAACTGAAAAGTAGAGGTTCTTTTCATATGTTCATTTTTCCCACAATGGAAAAAGCAGACCTGTGGCTTGGAAGTACCTGTGTTGTGGCTAAATAACAGCATTACTTTTGTCCCTAGTGGAAAATTACATATCAAAAGACATTGTGTTGAATTTGCTACTTCCTGAAGCAGATTTCCTGTTGGAAGACATCAACGTATATCTACAGCAGGCATTTTAGTAATCCAGTCTTGCTATGCAGCAACAGTTTTAGTAAGGAGGGCATAAGCAGCACTCAAATTATTCCATTTACCCCAGGTCCACATACCTGCCTTCTCTCTTACCCCTTCCCAACCACAGTGAAGTAGAAAAGGTAAGACTGAATAAAATGCTGGTGGGGAAAATTCAATTATATTAACTGTTTCTTAGAACTATGAGACAAGGTGAAGTACAACTCAAATCTCAGATTGCTATTTGAACATAAATAATTTTATATACATGGATTTTAAATAATTTGGAGCAAATAAATCAAATACTTTCTCTTTCAGCTTGTAGTGTATGTTATATTTAAATTTGACTCCAGATTTAGAGCCAAACTAATGACTTTGGAAGATTTCTTCATCCTTGTCACTACTGTAAGGCAATTTCACACTTCCCTGACTCTTTAAAGGTGTAATACTGGGAAGTGTTAATTGACCAAATCCTCAGTAAGAGGGAGAGTATATGGGAACATGAAGTATAATTCTGTTTATGAGTTTGACTTGGAAATGTAGGAATGGTCATTACACAACAGATATTTAGAGGGAACAAAACTTAAGCTCTTTTCTGTTTCAATAAACTACTTTGAACTCTCAAATGGACTACTTAGATTAAGCAATATATACACCAGCTTTCTGTCAAATGTTACACATACACCAGGAAGGCTGGTTGGGCCAGACACTGTCCTTAATTTGAAGATACACTTTTCTTCTCTCATCCAAATGCTTAGACAAGAAAGGAGAGGCATGGCTGTGAATACAGAATAGAATGTATTTTCAGGTGTTGGGAAACTGCTACAGTTACCTTGACTGTAAAAATCCCAGGCCTCTTCCTGGATTTGCCAAACATTGGCATCCGTCTTTGCTCCTGATGCTGGCAGATGTCAGAAGGTCCCTTTCTCCTTCACAGACAAGATGAAGTGAAACCTTTCCAATGAAGTCTGCATGGATCTCAGAGGACATGGGAATGGGTCAGCAGAACAGACCACTTGTTTAAATAGACAGGTTGTGGCTATTCCTGTTGAATCTGACATATCTCTTTCTCAGCAGTAATGCTAAAAAGAAAAATGGTTATTTTTTACTCTGTTTAAAAACATTAGTCCCAGTTCTTGTCTTTTTCACCATAATCTTCACCTTCCTCACTTGAGCACAAACAGAACAGCCAGCCAAAATCAACCTCCGATTCTTCCCTTAAAACATGTATTTGAATACTGCTTTCTTCTGATTCTTGCTGAAGCTACACAACCAGCGAATATCTGGGTAGGAGTAGCCTTACTAACAACTGTGCTTACAGAGAACATGTCACTCTTACACTGTATTGTTGATTATCCACAGTGTGTTTCATTTTAAAAATGTCTAAAAATACCTTGGCTTTGGAGACAAAAGAGAAAGCGAAACAATTAATATCACAAAGCTAACCCTGACTAAAATTTGCATTTTACCTTTGCATCACCTTTGGCTCCTGAGCTGACAGTGACTTGCATTCTTTCCTGCCCTCCCTCCCTCAAGTGTAAAGTAATACTTCAAAACTTAAAAATGTGTCTTCCATAACTCTAAATTACTGTTAATACCACCTCCTCTTGTCATAACAAACCAGGCTTATACTCCAAGGGGGATTGCGTGGCAGTTTTGACTAGATCAGTGGAATTATCATGGATTATTTTTAACTTTGGTTCCAGCTCTTTGAGTTTTGTTCTGACTGTCTGATTGAATTAATGGGAAAATTAAAAGCAAACCCCAGCTAAAGGAATGGGGTTTAAGGTAATACTAGCCAAGGAAGCTGAAAAAACTCTTTTACAAACTGTGTTAAAGACATAAAGGTCTCAGTCTAAGCACGTTGTGACCCAGTTCAGGTATTTGTAAAAAAAAAAAGGTGAGACCTGAAGGTAGGTATCATATATTATGACTGGCTTGCAAAATTGTAAAGTTTTTTATTTAACTGGAGGTGCAGGAGCAGAGTTGAGCTTATAATCAGTTATATATCTCATCCTTTTCTTGCTGATTTGTTCTTCTTACAAAAATAGATTTGATCTAGTATGATCTTTGGCACTTTTTTATGGCCACTGGAAGAATGGGAGATGCAAAAGGTGAAAGAGTGTAAGAAAGAAGAAGAAGAGGAAAGAATAACTAGAAGCTGGATAATGAACAGGAAGAGATAACACTGAGATAACACTGATCTGAGAATACATGTTTAGGTAGTACAGATTATTTTATCTCCACATTTTAGACTGTATGAAACTAATTTCCTGGATAAGCACACTTAATTGGTGGAAGAAAACTAATCATATCAGATTCAAAGTTTACTACAAAAGTGATACTCTAAAGTGATAAAATAAACCTTCTTTGTTCAATCTTTTACATCTCAATTGTTTATTTTAAAACACAAGGACTTGTAATTGTAAAGATAATGAAGGTATCTGATTTTTTTTAATCTTTTCTACTTTGTCATTGTCAGCCTGTTGTGACTCCCACTGCATCATGGGCAGACTTTTCATTACAAATCTCTTTAGAAAATCTAAACCCTTTCAAAGGGAGGTAGCCTTGTGTTTCCTTCCTGCAGAATCCTGGAGTAGTGAAGTGTTAAAATCGACTGTGTCTCTTCCTTTAACTGTGATATAAACATTCTAATAAATGCAATGAACGAGGAAAAATAAATATTAAAAAAAGAATCAGAAGAAGAAAAAGGGGAAACGCTGAACATGCTAGGGTCAAAACCCTAAACTGGTTCTGCCCTTCAGAGCTGTGTTAAAAAGCAAAATGCGTCCATATGTGCCTGGCCATTTAAAACAGTCCATCTGAAGCTTCAATATAATCAGGCAAATAAAATTGTTGATGGTTAATTATTCTGTTTTTATTGCCTTCTCTGTCTGGAAATTAGCAGGAGAAAAACATTTCTGAGTTGGTTTAATATAATTACTTGAAGGAGCAAGGTTTCAGGGTCTGAAGGTTGGAAGATTAACACAAACAATTTTACTCTCAAAATTAGTTTTGGGCCACAGTCTGTCTCTAATACAAAGAAATCAAAGAGGTTTTCATTCATATTCTTGATCAGCTTAATGTGAATTTGAGTAGGTTTTTTTAAAAGGATGGCTATCAGATTCAAATGTGCCTATGATCTTGCATAGATGTCAATGCTTTTAGCATCTCTTTAATTTAGTCTGTCTTCTATTATGTCAACTTGTCATCCCTCCCTTCTGAACAGAAGTAATATGGGGTTAACCAGTAATACATGAAGGGATTTTTTGATTAATAAATGAGTGCATAAAAATTCAACCCTGCATAGGTAGATTATGTACTAACACTGCACCAGTGCATAATTCATGATTGTCTTTGACAGCCCAATGAAACTGAACATTTTGGAACATCCCTGTGTTTCTGGATAAAATAAAATTCAAAATAAACTACATTTTAATGTTAGCATCCATCAGCATGGATAATTTTTTTTGACAGATTATTTTAAATCTCATATTACTACAGGCAGCTATGCAGTTTCTGAACGCTTTTTGGGGAGCTGTACAACCATCACCAGCTCTATGATCTGCAGTCTAAGAACTGTACTCAATAACCAGACAAATAAGTCTGATGACTCATTGCATTTTAGGTTTTGTAAATGGGCTCACAGCCTCACATGGAGCAGATTTAGTACGTGTATTTACTTTGGGGCAATTACTTAAAGTTGCTATTCGTAAAACCTTAATAACATAATAACACCAAGTAGAAAGAATAAAAATAAAGCTTTACAGTCAATCTAGAAAGAGTAAAAATAAAGCTCTACAGTCAATCAGGGGAGTGTGAATGAGTGACAGAATGAGGAAGAGGAAATAATTGATGGCATTTTCTAGCTGACTAGGACAGGTCAGCAAGGAAATAATTGCTTGTAGGATTTCTTTTAGTGTCAAGGACAGAGGAAATGTCATATGTGAGCTGTAAATACAACACTGATAAGATTGGAAAAATTTCAAATATATATCATTATGTAAAGTACTTTACACTTATTCTGACAAAATCAAAAGCCAACTTGTGCTGTATAGCTACTAGGAGAGTGTTAGGCATTCAAGGATATGATTTTTGCTGAGTTGATGTAGACACCAAGTAAAGGTCAGATTAATCCTGATCTATAAATACGTGTTTCTTAATTTGATAAAAGAGTTATTTTCTTCTTTCTTCCTCTTGTGTTTTGCATGGTTATCTTCTTCATCCATGGAAATCAATGTAATTTAATGGCTAAAACAATATTTGGGACCTTAGAGTGGAATGGAGAAACTTTTGTTAAGATTTTGCAAGGTAGGACTCAAAAAAGAATGTAATTTACAGAACTATTGGTTCCCAGAATGGCTGAGAGAGGAAGGCACCTCTGGACCTGTTTAGTCCAACAGATTCAGTGACAGAAGATTGCCTGGGGACATGTTCCGTTAGATTTTGAATATTTCCAAGGATGTAGACTCTACAAGCTCCCTAGACAACCTTTGACAGTGTCTCTTCATACCCACACTAAGAATTCTTTCTTACCCTTACGTGGAATTTCCTGTGTTTCAGTTTGTGCCTTCAGCCTCTTGTCCTGTCACTGGGCACCACTGAGAAATGTCTGGCTTCTGCCTTCCTTACTTCTCCCATTAGAGTTTTACACACATGGATAAGATTCCCCTGAGCCTTCTCATCTCCAGACTGAGCAGCCCCAGTACTCTCATCCTCTCCTCATATAGCAGTAGCAGTTCCTTAATCATCTTCATGAACCTGCACTGGGTGTGCTCTAGGATGTCCATGACCCTCTCTCATACTCAGGAGTCCAGAGCTGGACCCAGCATTCACAGAATCACAGAATCAACTAGGTTGGAGAAGACCTTTGAGATCATAGGGTCCAGCCAATTCCAGATGTGTCACCAGTGCTGAGCAGAGGGGAAGGACTGACCACCTGACTTGATCTGCTGGCAACACTTTGCCTAATGCAGGGTACTATTGCCCTTCTTTGCCACAAGGGCACTTTGCTGGCTTGGTCAAACCAGGATCTTCAAGATTGTGCTGGTTTGAGGCAAATTTGGAGGAAAACATCCTCTGGCAGAAGGCAAGTTACAGCTGCCCCTTCCTCACCAGGTTCAGGAAAGAAATATTCCTCGGAAGAAAGTGAAAGAGATGAAAAAACTATTTATTTAACAAACACACAGGAAAAGAATAATAATGTTAAATAATAAAATCTCTCACTGTGGAGAGAAACCTGGGAATATTTAGAGTCCTTCTGTGGGTGTGATCTCTCTCCTCCTCCTCGCAGCTGGGTCGGTGTGAGGGTCCCCCTCCAGACCAGGGTAAGGTCCCCCGGTGAGGCTCTGATGTTCTGAGCAAGTCCAGAAGAGAAGAAGACGAACCCAAACTCCCAGGAAAACAAAGTTTAACTCTGTCTCTCTCCAAAGGAACAGAGCCGAAAAAGCTGGCTGAAAAACAAGAGGGGTGCTTCCTCCCTCTCCGCTCCCTGCAGAAGCACACAGAGTGAGATAGCAGTGTCTTTGGAGCACAGAACAGCTTTGAAAAAGTTCATCTGGCTTTTTTCTCTTGCACCCAGTTTTAAAGGCACAGAAAGGCACAGGATTCATTTCTGGGCATAGGGTAATGATAGGGAATACAACGTCATAAAAACAGCCCAAGACAAAGATATTTTCTGTCAAACTCCTTTTCAGCTAATTGGCCCCTATGTTATACTGGTGCCTGGTTTATTTCTTCCTGGGGATAGGACTGGCATTTCCCTTTGTTGAGCTTCATAATGTTCATGTGTTGTCCATTTCTCCAGCCTGCTGAGGTCCCTCTATTCAGCTGTGCACCTATTTGGTGTATCAACCACTCCTCCCTGTTTTGTATTGTCAGTCCGCCTCACTTTTCACTTAGCCAGATTCTACTCCATCACCTCGTCTGTGGGGATGACATGGAAGACTGTCAAAAGCCTTGTCAAAGTAAAGAAAAACAGCATTCACTGCTCTCTCTTAACCCACCAATCATCTAGTTGTAGAAGGCTAGCAAGTTGGTGAAGCATGATTTTCCCTTAAGTCCCTTCTGACTGCTACGAATCACACTGTTGTCCTTCATGTATCTGGAAAGGCTTTACAGGAAGATTTTCTCCATCAGTTTCTTAGAGACTGAGGTGTGGTTGACCAGTGTGTGGTCCTCCAGGTATTTCTTCTGTATTTTTCAGAATAGGAGAGCCATTCTCTTTCTTTCAGTCCTCACAAAACTCCCCCAATCAGTATGACTTTTCAAAGATAATCGAGAGTGACCTCGTAGAGACATTGGCCAGCTCACTCCACACTTGTGGGTCCATCCCACTAGGTCCCATGGACTTGTGTCTGTCTACTCTCTTTAAATGTTTCCTAAGCTGTCCCTGCTCTGGTAAGAAGTGATCTTTACCGTTGGTTTCAGGGGTCTGGGACTGCTGAAAGCCAAAGGCAAAGAAGATACTCAGTACTTTGGTCTTTGCTGTGTCTTTTGTCACCAGGTCTCCTGACCCATTCAACAGAAGGACCACAGTTTCCCTGATGTGTCTGTCTTCTGCTGCTGATGTATCTCTTGGAGTCCTTCTTGTTGCTTTTCACAACCCTCATGATATTCAACTCCTCATAGACTTGTCCTACCTAGCCGTGTCCCTGAACCCTCAGACAGAGCCTCTCTGCTTTTCCTGGGTCACCTGTTCCAGCCTTTGTCTCTTGCACATTTCCCCTCTCTGAGCTTTTCCGGGAGCTCCTTGTTCATCCATGCCAGGCTCCTGCCACTCTTGCTTGACTTCCTGCTCATGGAGGTAGATACTTCTTGGGAAGTGACACATTTCAGTGGAAATTTCACAGTTCAGCATACCTACATACACTCCTCTTTTGTGGCTCAAGCCTTAGACTTATTGAGCCTACTTTAATCATGACCTTAATTTTACTAGTGCATTGTTCCATCCCTAATTAGCTAAATAAAATTGCAATACTTTAGCTTGGTAATTAGCCTTCTTAAATGAATATTCGCTTGCTCACCAATTTTAATAAAATCAATGAGGGATATGCAGATTTGGGTTGCTCTGACAAATTAAAATATGGTTCAAGAACTATGAGCGCATGGCTAGTGTCAAAGATGTAATTTCTAAACAACTCAGTTCATCTTTCAAATGAATATTGAAATCTTTTTAGACTATTATTCTTAGACCAGGCTATGTGGGTTAAGATCTCCCTTGACTTCACTGACATGGAGCAGTAATGGCTTAGGCCAGGACCTGACACAGAGCTGTAAAGAAGGTGACCTATGAGATAGCCAAGCACCTTGTTTTCTGTTCTTTCTGAGCACTAGACAGAATCACCTCTGCTTCTGTGTGGCAGTGGGGATTGCACTAATGGCTGGGACTTATCAGAAGAATGCTGTGGTTGTAACCTTTCTTCTTCACTATGCCATTGAAATTTTTTTTAAAGGTATGTGTGAGGAAACTATGGAATATACAAGTTTGTATTGGTCAGACTAAGTTTGTCAGGCACTCTTCTTTTGAACTAGTTTCTTATCTTCTAGTACATCATACAGCACTAAACTATTTATTTGGGATTGGGAAATGTAATGAAGAACTCTTGGCCTCGACATAATGCACTGCATACTTAACACCAAGTTTTATGTCTATACATACCTAAATAACCTATAGTCACAGTGACTGATGTTCACAAAATATTACTGGTGGGATTTTCACAAGGATTTAGAAATACCAGAACACATGCACTGTCAGAATCAATGGACCAACTTGAAACAATACCAGCATGCAATGCTTTTGGAAATCCTTGACCACACACTGTGGTGCAGCCAATCGAGAGATGTTATCTACGTTTTTTTGTCAAGATGTTGGAAGATAAATAAATACCTCAGTTCTGGTTTAATCAGATAATAAACACTCAGAATGTATCAGTAGAAAATACATGAGCAGAAAAATGGAGAAAAAAAATCAAGGTAACAAATGACCTTAATTCAAAGCCTTTCACTACTCCTTTCATGAAGTAATAAAATACCTAAACAATCTCAGCGCAGGAGAGGGCACTAATCTGGCATAAAGCCCAGGTTCTGCACTCTGACATTTTGCTGCATAGCTAAATGCAGATACTAATAAAGACAGTTTTAATGAATACACCTTTGGTTGTTGAATATAGAAACAAAATTTCATTTAAAAATACCAAAAATTTTAATCATAAATGAGCTATTACAAGCTGTTTGAGCAGCTGCGTTAAATGTCTCTGAAAGCCGTTTTCGAAAACTGAAATGATGGGTGACATTTAGTTTACATAGCGGGTAATATAAAAGATTAAATAATTTTGAAATATAATTGGTAATAAAGAGAATAAATAGTGTCTTATAAATATGCTAACAAGCCATTTTAGTGATATTTAGTATAGACATACTTAAAAGCAGTTAATAATCAGATCTTCACATTTAGTGATGTTACTGTTTAATGGTGTTTCACTGCTTGATCCCTGAAATTATGTCTTTAAATAATGTTACCAACTGTAATCACTACTGTGCTATCAATTCATATTTGAAATTGTCCGTGATGGCAAGAAAAAGACACACATAACATGCTTGCATAATAAAAATCTCTATTAATGTGAATTTACTATGTGAGGGAGAGAGTTTTTATATATAGATGATTTCAATGTTGGTGTTCAGCTTAGTAACTTGATAGCTTTCAGTGGGAAATTTAAAAAATTTCTTAGAATGATTAATTTCAAGGCTAATCATATAATTGCAGAATTTTCTGAGAGGACTGTCAAAGGAAAAGGATTTGTATAATCAGTTATCTTGCTGAAAACCCCTTCAACATGTGAAACTACACAGTGAATAAGAATGAACCAAAAGCCAATGCAGGTAATTATTCATCATGTGTGTGGGGTAACTTTTATTGAGATAATAACAAAAGATAAACAAGGTTTTTCTTAGAAAATGCCATTTTTTTTTTAAAGCATTGTAACAATTTAATATCACTAGAGAAAATATTGTGAGGAAAATTTCTTCAAAATAAGCTTTGGACAGATGCCCTCCTTTTGCATATTAGTTTGACAGTGGAAGAGATGCAGGTAGTGCTAGGGGACACCTTGCCTTGATGTCCTTTCAGCTTAGTCATTTAGGCAATGGCTTCTGCATCTTTGTCAGTCGAAAGGCACCGGATAGACTGAAAACAGTTTAAACAGCACATCTTTGCTACCTGGATTACTCTGAAGAGGACAAGGGTAATGTCAGATTTGTAACTCTGAAGATCCATGCAATGGGAATGGACCAGGAGTAAATCCAGGAGTCCTGGAGAAGGAGCTTTTCTTCTTTTCCATCATGAGTCCAAAAATAAGAAGTGCAATGGGGTGGATCAGCTCCAGGAAAATCCATCCTGGAATAATCACAGTACAGGAACCCATCCTTTACCACTTGCACTTGATGTGCAGGCTGGGAAAGAAAAAGCATATTAAAGATGTGGAAAAGAGATAATGCTGTCACCTTGTTGCAGTGGTGCCAAATAGTCCAAGTAGCAGGAAAGTCAAGTAGTTTTCACGTTGGCCTATTTCCCCTGCACTACTTCTGCTCTCTTTCTCTTTCAGAATCCCCTGGTGCTGAAGGTCAGAAATTCCTTTGACAGAAACCTGTAGTATATTCGTGCAGGGTGAATTTTCCAGTGCTCTGGAAACAGACACCCATAAGATTCTGTTTTGCCTGACCTTATTCATGGTTGCCTTTCCCCTGAGTTCAGAGTCCTTGAATTGCTTGGTTTTGAGAATTAAGATCCTATGTGTGATCTTCTGGCTTTTCTACAGAATTCTTTGATCACAGAGTATTTTTGTGCTCCCAACATAAAATAAATACACAGTGTATCCAGAAGTGCTAGGAGAAGGTGGGAACCTCACCTACACTCTCAAGAATCATGTAACCAAGGGAGGAGCATAATGAGGGTCATTTATTGCTATTTAATGTCAGCAACGTAATTCCTAAGTAATGCCAAAATAAGCTGCTACAGGTGAAGCAGGAAAGTGAATCTTCATCTGCAATTTGTATGGCTTTTCTGGCACACAAGCCAAGTGCAGCTACAGTCTGTCAGGGTCATTTAAAATATTATTGTAGTTGCCAACCTGGTATCAGCAGCATGATGGAAAAAGGCAGGCGAAGACTAATTCCTGAACAATACCATGCTACATTTTTGTAAGCACGGTGTAGATTAAGCAGTTAGTATGAAATAGCCTGTTACAGTGTATCTGTATGAAAGGCCCATTGAAATAAACGGGAAGGAACTCCATTATTTCAAGGTTCCTAGAGGAAATATAGTGTCCACAGAAGTGCTAAATTCCCTAGTAAGTAAGTGCTAAATTACTTCTACCAAAGACTGAGCAGTGTTTCAGAAGATTTTATATAGTTCTTAAAGCTTCCATTTCTTCCCTTAATTTCAATTTCACCTTGGGTTTAGAAGTTTCAATCTCATTTAAAAACAAGATTTTCTCATATCACTTGCTTTTGACTCTGTGGTTGATATTTTAGCACCCTCTCACAACCTTTTGTCTTTTACATATAGATTCTTTCAGTTTATGTTTTTCACAAAAGGTGATTGCAGTAATTTAGCATAGTGGTCTCTAAAGCCTCCCAGTTCACAAAATGTGGCTTTTATAAGGCTGATTGGATATTTTAGAATCCCTGAAATACAGAAGTGGCCTATTGGGAAGGGATCTCAGTAGATCCCTAGTCAAACTCCTCCTCAGAACTTAAGTCAGCTCAGGGTTTTCTCCAGCTAGTCTCAGAAGCCTCCAAATACAGAGATGCCACTATGCAGGAAGGATGTAGGCCTGTCAGAGTGAGTTCAGAGGAGGGTCACTAAGATGATCAGAGGGCTGGAGCACTTCTCTCTATGAAGTCAGGCTGAGAGAGTTGGAGTTTTTCATCCTGCAGACAAACAGGCTCCAGGGAGACCTTCTAGCAGCTTTCCAGTACTTAAAGGGGGTCTACAGGAAAGCTGGAGAAGGGCTTTTGACAGGTGCATGCAGTGATAGGACAAGGAGGAATGGGTTTAAATGGAAGGAGGGCAGGTTTAAACTAGTTATTAGGAAGAGATTCTTTACTCTGAGGGTGCTGGGGCTCCGGCACAAGTTGCCTAGAGAAGCTGTAGATGTCTCATTGTTGGCAGTGTTCGAGGCCAAGTGGGATGGGACTCTGAGCAACCTGATCTAGTGGAAGGTGTCCTGCCCATGGCAGGGGAACTGGAAGTAGATGATCTTTAAAGTCCCTTCCAACCCAAACCATTCTATGATTTGTGAGTATAATTTCTAGGGCTTAATTTCTCTCCTAGGAAAAGTTTTCCCTTTATGTCCTTATATGTCACACAGCTCTTTGTAGGAAAAGAATGAGAGGTTGCACAAATAAGATGATGAAATTAATGCAATTAAGAGATCATGTGACTGTCCCACAAATATTTGCAATAGTACAAAGACAACTTAAGTAGATTGACTTAAAAAACCCCAACAAACCAAAGCCATAACTTTGTGTGCCTGTCTACATTGATTCCTCCTTCTCTATTGCATCTGGAACCTTTGCACTTTATTCATCTCCTGACACTAATTTTCACATGCTCTGATTTTACCAGCAAAGCTGTTATCGACTTGTTGTATTTTATTGCAAGTGCCCTCAAGGCTTTTCCCCACTCAGATTTAAAATAGTGGAATGTATAAAAATCCACTTTTGTATTGCTCCTTAAACCCCTTACTGCCAGTGTATTTTTAGACCACTGAAGATAAGTATTGGGTTTATCAGTCTGTGTGCCATGATTTCTGATTATCATATTCTGTTTTATCTTAATTTTGAATTAGAAGCTTTTTCTGGAGTGATAGGGGTCTTCTCTTTAAGTTTCTAGGCATTATGGAAAATAAGTTTCTGGTCCATGTTTAGGTTCATTAAAGGTCCAATAAATAGTACAGAAACATTCTAGAGAGTTAATTGCATATATTGGTGTACAAATGAAATTTTTAAACACAGATGAGCGGTTTCATAAATCTAATCCATGACAATGTCAATGCACAAAGTGTTTGGGTTTTTTAAAATATATTTTTGTAACCAGAAAAATAATGCCTTGGTCTTACACCTGGAAGAGTAGATTTTTTTTAAACTATCAGTAAACTTACAATATGAAAATACAACTTATTGATTATAGGAATTCTTAAATCTTGAGATTATCCTTGGAGTTATAGTGAAATGTTATTTGCAAGGAGCAGAGGATGGCACTGTTGGACTGCAATTATGAGGTGATACAGACTGCATATCTTGACTTACAGCATTGCACTACATTGCAGAAATTCTATCAGATGTCTTACAAGAAGCACAAGCAGGAAAAAGATTTACACTGTGTTTTTGATCATCAACATTGTGCTTGAACTGTAGCAGTGAGAGAGGAAAAATGATACTTTTTTAAAATGGGATGTGGCTGTAAAGTAGAGCAATGGAGAAAAAGTGGGTGAATGAAACCAAAAACATTAAGTCATATATTTTGGGAAATAAATTAGTAATATAATTTTGAAGGGCCTTTCTGGCACTGAGTCCTTAGCTGTGAAGTGTCTGAGGTACTGAGTATTTGCAAAGACTTTGGCTCTCTGGAGCAGACACCATGGTATCCACGGGCTCTTCAGATGAACTAACCCACAGAGGCTGTAATTCACATAGGAACAGAGGATAGACTTGCAAACAGGTAAACCACTTAAAAAAATATGGACTTCTCAGATATATGTCTCCATTCCATAAAGGTACAGGATACTGCTAACCTTTCTTCAGATTTCACAGGCAAATTTTTATCTTAAAAAAGCCATTTAATATAGCGAGGTGGGAAGCATTCCAGGAATGTTAATATGAATGTTTAAAAAAGTTGTGCACTTAAAGAATTCAGTTTTGTTATGCAAGAGGTCATCAGCTGTGCGAGCCTCCGAATTTTGTTGTCCATGTGTCATTGATAAAACCAGCATTCACCTTATTAATTTCATTCTAGCTAAGCTTATGAAAAGAAAACACGGTTGCACCTCCAATCACACTGCTGCAGTGGGCTCATTGGGCTAGGAAACTTTGGGAGACCATTCTTTCTGTGAGAGTGGAGGTAACATTTATTGGATACACACAAGCCATCTTGCGGTTCCACAGGGTTTGTTTTCCAGGATCGCTTATGTTGCCAAGTATATTGAGACAAATTTGGAGTAACATACCAGACTGCCAGTATTATTTGCAGGTTATTATCTCTTAAAAAGAAGATTTGTGAAAAATAAAATGAAAATAGAAGTAGATTTATTTGAGACCGTGATTTTAGTACTGAAAATTTGGCATGGTCATTTCACTGCGACTGGATTGGCATTCAAAACCCAAACCACTCCAAACCGCTCCTATAATTTTGCATTGCAGCTACAAACCCCAATGAAATTCCTTATTTTCTTAGGAGTTTTATGAATTCAAATGTAATTCTCAATAAATCTCAGCTCAGCTTCATTGCAGTGAGACCTCAAAACAAGTGAATGCTAGATATTTTTAGTTTACATATGAAATCATATTACAGAGTTCTGCAAATACCCATGTTTTCTGTATGTCAGTACCATGTCATTGTTACCTTACTTATTTTTCTGTACAGCAAAGATCCTTTTTTCCTTTTCCTTTTTATTTTTTTTTAAATTCTATTCAATCATGGGAAGGAAAGAAGAGAGAAATTTTACATTCTGAATGCCATTTTTTTCATGGTACTTGTCTCAGTCATTCCCAGTTTTATTGACTCCTTGGGAACAATGAGTGCTGTAGTTTGCCCCAAATGTTATTTTGTCAGCAGTTGTGGATTTTGTCTTTCCAGTGAAAAAGACCACTGTGATTCAAGCAAATTATTATATTTCTTTTACTGGGTATAACTCCTGTAAGAAGGACTTAATTTTTAGGAAGCCTCTTTAAATTCTCCTTGGCAAGTGTAATTTAATGTTAAAAAATTAATTTACATTGGTTTAAATTCTCTACAGTCACATGGTTTATGGCCTGAAGGTATCTCAAGGATACTGTGTGACTATCTGTACCAATTTTATATTATCATTACTGTGGTGACATTTCTGGTTTCTTATGATTTTCACTTTTCTAAAATACACCATAAAACCTGTCAAACCAACAATGATCAAACATAAAAACAAACATACCAACAAACATAAAATTATTGATAAAAATACAATGTAATGAGCAGCTCTACCACAGCAGTAAGAATCCTCAGACTTTTCCATGTGCAGTGTCAATGTGTAGACTTTCTAAACCTGTCACCTTTCCAGAAAAATCCTAGCAGAGAAAATCAACATGACAAAAATAGTTTCTAGGATTATGGCCTCTGCAAACTGTTGCCCACAGAAGGATGTGGCAGCAGATAAGTAGTTTGATAGGGAAGTAGACAAAATCTTCGACTATTTATCCATAAATGGATCAAAAAATATCTAAGCAGAGATGTACCTGTAGCATCCCTAATACAAGAGTTGCTGCGGAGAAGGGATCCCAAGAACTGGCCAAGCCTGAGGGATTGGTTTAAGCAGAATCTTCTCTGCAACTGCCCTAGGCAGAAGCTTAGGCATTCATGGATGCTTGGTCAGACGTAGGGCAATTATTATATTCTTACAGACTGAAATGCAGAAAAAGTTTGGGTTCTCATACCATTGCATGTGTTGCTTTTAACATTCAGAGTGAAGCCCTGTAATAATGCTTCAAGAGTATTCAAGACCGCTCTCAAATCTTTCTTTAAGAATATTCAACATCCCGTTAAATGAACTTTTTAAAATAAAATGCATCAGACATTTTTGTTTGAAAGCAAAGTTTTTCTTTAGTTTAAATTTTTAATTGAGTGACATGAAACATTTGTGCCAATAAATAGCAGACACACTAGGACAACTTTGTGCAGCAGCTTATTCATTTGTAGGTCCTAAAGTTGCTTCTTTAGGTTAAATATGTAAGCACAAGTTTTATATACTATTTTAAAAGAGTATCAGGAAACCCCCTCTAATTCAGACAGTTTGTAATAGTTTCTGAATCATTCCAGTCATTACTCTTTTAGATTGCTAATTTTAAGAGCAGAAGTGTTATGTCAGAAATGTAAATTTAGATGTTCTTGAAATAACATCCTACAGTCAACACATTTTTGGACAATATAAAAAGAAACTTCTGGGAGGTATAATAGACTAAAATATTTGGAGTTTTTTAATTAGTGGGACTAATTCATATATTGCATTTAAATTTTAAAGCATAGACGGTCCGAAATTAAATGCCAGAATGAAATATTCAGGATAAAACCCCAATTTTACTCAGGCCAGTGACAAAGATTTTACTACTTTCTGTGGGGCTCTCCCACTAAAAGTACTGTCTGTACAATATACATGCTTGCTTTGCTATGAATATGTATTGTGTATGTATACCACATATGAGGTACAGCTGACAACTGAAAACTGAAGAAAAAAAAATCTTAAAAATCAGTTTCAAAAATTTGAAACATCTATATTTGAAACAACATTTCAGAACCTTCTTCTTTTTCCCAGACTTTTCTGAAAAGGACAAAATATGAGCAATACTTGTGCAGAAACATGGGTGCTGCTGCGATTTCTACATGCACATAGAGAGAGTGACAGTCCAGTTTTCCTTGTGACTAGAGATAGTCACAACTACTGCTAAAATAAATCAGTTGAGAGTCTTGCCAAGGTTTTTTTTATCCCCCCATTTTCTACCTGTTTTTATCCAAAGTACCACAAGGTTACCTTCTACCTGCTCCTTGAAGCTATAATATACAGAAGCTATAATAGCTTCTGTATCCTGACTTTCCAAAATACGTACAGGTACTCACAGCAGTACTCCGGGGTAATTGGTCAGTGTGAAAGGCCATCACGGTTTATGGGGCAGCAAATTCATTTTAGAGACAATTAAAGACTATTTTTATCCCATACCATTATTTTTCTTGTTCAAATGCTTAACAGGTACTGTTAATGATTTCTATAGCTGTCACCAAAGCAAAAAGAAATGTATTTGTCTTAAACTATCTGTGTAGGGCTGTTTATACAGCAGCACAGTAAGCAATTACTGTATACTAGGAAGTTCATGTGAGAATAGTGATACCAACAATCATGTGGCAGGCAGCTCTGAAAGCCTGCAGGGATTCATGTATTTAATCTTATTGAAATTGGTATATTTTCACGTGTACAGCCTGCACCTCAGATAACTTTAATCCCTGGAAAAGTCTTGTCCCCATGATAGGTCCTCATGAAACTGAGGTCATTTCAGCAGTGAGGCATCAGGGGTTTGAAGGAAAATGAGTAGGCTACGAGGGCCAGAGAGAGGAAGCTCTGGGAAACAAAAAAGCTCTAAGATAATTTTCCCCTTTGGGTATATGCACATGTATATTCTGCATTGTTATTGAGCCACAGGCTAT
>VXBT01000737.1:0-136277 GCA_013400235.1 Oriolus oriolus
GATGCAACAAGGACAGAAAACTCACGACAAAAAGAACGATTGCAAGGACCGAGAGAATGCAGAATGAGATGACCTAGGTGAGCCTGACCAGGCTTGAAGAACCCTGGCAGAAGAAGATGCTAAGAGAACAATTTATTCCAAGAACCACCCTGGAAAACTGCAAAGAATATGGATGCCCGAGAATTGTACGGGCGGAATCCTCTACCTGTCTTGGCATTCTCACAAGCCCTAATCCGCTATAATGGATCGCTGCGGTGCACAGCTGTTGATACAGCTCAGAACAAGACCAGAAAAGACATCCAACTCAATGCTTCTAAAGAGAGATGCAATTCCAATACATGTCAGAGCTGGCAAGTCAAAAACTGGATGGTATCAACACCGGGCCAAGGAACGCAGAGATCGGAGATGCTAAGGATAATGCTGAGCATTTCCTATAAGCCCCTTGAAGGGGTAAGACAAGAGACACAGAACACAAGTGACACAACAGGCACCAGGACCGCTCTGCCCTGCACACCTCAGCATTGTGATCAAAAGCTAGACTTTCCCTTTATGTGGCCTAAGGGGCCTCTTCTTGCATATCCCCATCTCCAAAGCTGATTCAAAAGTCTCTCCCCATGAATCCCAACCCAGCACCCCCCTTTCATCCCCTCTGTGGGTCATAGCCCTCAACTTATCTCTTGGACATCTGAGGATGTGAATCCATGTCCAGCACAAAAGAAGGCTGCCAGTTCCTCGGGCCACATGCTTCATCCGTGCTCCGAGGCTGACGCCATCATATACCAGGCTGGGTGTGCCTGGGTTAAGAGGAGACACTGTGATGCAGCATTGCTGAAACTTGAGTGGGCCCTCGCTCCTCTGCCCTCCCTCCCCAAATCACTGCAACTCCTTGGCCATTGCTGAAGGCTACCAGGACAGCACCTTCAAATGGAAAAGGTAAAGGCTTCATCACAGAGTCCTGTAATACTTCTGGAGGGCTCACAAGGGCAGCTTGAGGCCGGGGGACCGGGTCCAGGGGTGATCGGTGATGGATTTTGGCCCTGGTAGGTGTAACACAAGTGGACCACCTAAAACACACAAACAACAACAGATGCTTAGGGCTGCACCAGAACTTAACACCCAAGCAATAACCCATTCTGTCCATCAGTTGCTGCTCACCTTGCTCACTTGACTGCTGATATCTGGCTTTACTTCCTAAAAATAAAGACAAAGAACAATCCTATAACATAGCCACCATTTACACCTGCCCTGAAAAGCCAAANAATCCTATAACATAGCCACCATTTACACCTTCCCTGAAAAGCCAAACGATTACCGACCTTCCCAGTGGCAAAGGGGCAAAAAAAAAAAAAGGTGCGTACCCACGCCAGATTGGACCAGCGGTTTGAATGCTGCAGACCACCTGTAAAACACAAAAAAACCAAAAGATGCTTATAGTTTCAACACCAACACAACACCTCTGGTAGTATCCAGTTCTGTGCTGGAATCAATACTTATCTTGGTTGCCAGTACTCATCTGGCTCATGGTCCCCTCCGGTGCCAGTACCCAGCTGTGCCAAATGCTTTGCATCTTCAAAATAAAATGAAAAGCCCAACGATGAGGTAAACCTGGAGAAGAAAGTCAGGCCATTGCTCAGTTGCCAGGTACCAACCCACCTCACTGCCGTGCTCCTCTGGCCTCCTCTGTTCATATTGGGTTTGCATCCTATCCATCTGCAAAAAAATTATTTGTCAGTCACTCAGACACACAGGGAAAGCTTAACCTTTCCAAAGCTCTCATTTCTTGAGGCAAACCACCCAGGATCCAACAGCAGCGTGCATTAAAGTAAATGACTAGAAAACTGCGAGATGTTGCTGTGCTGCTCCCGCCGTCTCCGCTGAACCTCGCACGGACTGCCCACGGTCACTCTGTCCCAGGTGCGGCTTGGGTGGCTAAACAAAGCCAAAGGTTACCTGTAAAGTCTTCTTTCTACTCCACCTACCCCCCCAGTCTATTCCACAGGGCAGAGCAGTTCCAGGCTAAACACGAACTCAAACAACACGTTATGCTACAAAAAGTGTGACACAAGGATGATAAAAAAAGCTCCTGGCGAGAAGAATGACAGCAAGGACCAAAATAACGCCAAAAGAGATGACTGATGGTATAGCGATAATGGACAGAGGAGGCTCTAAGGAGCAGAAGAAGAGACTGTAACAGAAGGACCTGTTATAAGAACAGTCAGCCACGATGATCAAGGGAGCTGTAAGATAATGCTACGTTCAGAATGCTCCCTATATCCTTACAGTCTTACAAGCCTCAGGACATTACAACTCACAGCTGGAAAAGGTGGACAGCAATACAGCTAGGAGCAAGGCCTCAAAACACATCCAGCTCGATGCTTCCGAGATGTGATTCAAAGACACGGCTGAGTCCGCCAGTAAAAGAACAAATTACAGCCAGTAAAAGCACAAATTATATCAGCATCGTGCCAAGAAGAGTGAACGTTCAAGAATCTAAAGACAGTGGCTAACACTTGCAATAAGGCCCTCGAGGGGAAAAGGCAGAGATATCTGATCCAAGGGATCCCGAAGACACGCTAGACAACGCAACACAGACTGGAACTGCTCTGCGCTGCACACCCTACACTTGTGATCAAAGTAGAGCCAGTCCCTTTAGCTGTCCTAAAAGCCCCTTAGAGGACATCCCTTTCCCCTACGCTAATTTTTAAATATCTCCTGGCAATTTCCAAACCACTACCCTGCTATCATCCCACCTCCAGGTCATGGCCCCTGACTTATCTTCCAGAAGACTGCCAACATGAACCCACACAGGACATGAAATGAGTCTGCCTTGGCCATCTCAGAGAGCCCCATGATTGCTACTTTAGCCTCTTAGTCAGCTACAATAAAGAAAACCAAAATGAGTGCACAAGTTCAGTGGCATGTGGGCCAAATCACAACAATTCAGCTACTTGCCATCTCCTAAGTGCTCGCAGGTCCTAGAGAGTCTAGCTTCATCCCAAATCAAAGGCTGTGGCTGTTATTACAGTGGGCACCTGGGTTAGCAAGAGATAAAAGGGCATTTCTATAAGTTCAGTGGACACATTTGTGTGCCTTATGACATGTACATGCATCTGCTGTGTTTGTGGGAAAGCCTCAGATGGGTCCCTGAATGGACACCACTTCCCACTGTGCTGCCTTCAAAACCCCTCCCAGCAATTCCTAACCCAGTATCCTGCTCATGCCTCCTCTCCCAGTCACAATCCTTGACTTACCTATCAGAAGCCTCAGTTTCAGATATCACCTTTAACACAGGGGCAGTCTCTTTTGTGATATCATGAATTTGCTGAAAGAATTCAAAGTCTCATGCTCAACACAATCTAGAATTTTGGGAAGCTGGAATGGTCATAAAAAAAACAAGAACAAAAATGGAAATTACAAAAGTACTTTACCACCCCTGAACACTTGTGGATTTCTGGTCTCCTGTTATTTTCCCTTTCCAAAGGTCTCAGGTTAAATGCAGTATGCTTTTGAAAATCATTGCTTGTCAGCACTGAAAGGCTGAAATTCTCAGAACCTGGGGTTCCAACAAACACTCACCCAAAATTGCAAACTTAAATATTCCCTGTATTACATGCTATCGTCTTCATGGTATCTTCAAAGCCTTTGCTACTTTAGATGCTAAAAGTCTCTACTGATAAAAAGCTAGAATAACTCAAAAGATCCCCCTGGACAAAAATAAGAAAACAGCTCTCACTCTAGTTAAACCCAGAAAGGAAATAAACTCCGTTGCCAAGGGCTGGGGTTAATATACCCCTGCCTGGGCCCACCTCTCGTTCCCATGATGCCCGGGAAAAGGGAGGAGACAAATACCACAAGGTATAAAAGCTCTCAGAAGAAGTGTGGCTGTTTGCTTCCTCTGACTTAAAGTCAAGGTGAGTAAAGGGTTGGATAGAGAAGGAAACGCTCCAGGGAAATGGTGACACCTTCTTTTTTTACTCTACCCCCATCAAGTATAAGGATAGAGACTGGGTAAGAAATAAAACTTTGTATTTCAGCAGCATAGGTGCATAAGTGGGATAACTTCTTGTTAATTTGTGTGATTATTCTTCAGTGATTACTAAGTAGTACTCTACATGTGACTCAGTAGAGTGGAGAAGAATAGTAATTATACAAGTGGTGTAACTCTCACTGGAACCTCTAATTAGGGCTATATACATTCCAAATAAAAATAAGAAAAATAATAGACTCCTGGGCAGTGTTAGGGTTATGTATGTGCTAGGCCTGCTCCTGCACAAGATATTTGATACTGGGACATAGGTAGGAGTGCCCTGAAATACAGATTTAAACCCCTAAAATACTGGAAAAGGGGAAGCTTCCTTCAACTGACTCCCTTAAAATGTGGCAACAGCGGGTGTTTACCTCCACTTAGATGAAGTGGAGGTAAATAAATGGCAAATAGTATAGTGGCAAATAAATAGCTTCTGCTCTTTTATTTAATCCCCTAAACTATTGGGAAAAGAAGGGTTTTCCTCACTTTAAATCTCTCAAATGATGGAAAAAGGGGGATTTTCTCCTTAATTCAATCCCTTAAAAAGGAGGGACAACTGGGCTTCCCCCTCAGTTTAAACCTTAGAATGATGATGAGAATGTGGGAGTTACCCTTAATTCAAACCTGTAAAATAGCATAATCAAGGTTTCCCCCTTCCACTTAAACAGGAAAATGGGGATCCCCTGTCAGTTGATACTCCTAACAGCATGGAGAAGGTGAGGTTTCCTTCAACTGATATTATTAAAATTGCAGGGGGAGCAGATTCCCCCTCAAGTTGAACACCAATAATTATGGGAAAGGAAGTGCTTTCCCTCAATTTAAACCCCTTTTCTCCTAGTAACCCCTCTCTTTTCTGGGGACTCTGGGAAGGCACTGACAAGATGAAAGGGGAAATACTGAAAGTTTGCCCCGGGACCCCACAAGCTGCCCTGCCTGCTCAGGTGCTGCCCCTTGGCATGAGGGCTTTTCCCTGGGTGTTTACTTGAAGCAATGTTCTGTGCCCAGGTGCATTTGGCTGCTCCCCAGCCCCTGCTGGATGCTCCAACCATTGTTCGTGAGGGGATACTTAGGATGCTTCCATTGGCCCCTCTCAACTAGCAGCTGCCTGCGTAGGTGTGCCTGGGTAACCCTCTGAAAACAGCCTCTGGCAGGAGCTGCTCCCTCCTCATCCTCGCTGGTTGCACCTGGGGCTGCTGCACTTGGGAGTGGGGGGATGAGGCATAGAAAGGTCTTGCCGGTCATTCCCTCCCCTACATGGCCCATTATCTGCCCCTGAAATGCCGCGGTGCCGGGCTTTCCTTTCCATGGAAAAGGACTGGCCTTCTTGTCCAGGTGCCTGTGGCCAAAATTGGGATTCTGCCTCCAAAATTCCATATGTCCTAGGTTTGTAATTACTGAGTGAATTCCCCACGGATTACAAACGGATTGCCAGTAGTTTTTCCTCAGTAATCATTACTGAATTGTGTTTCTGTTGAAGCGTTTGATGCATCCCTTAAGGCATCAGGGGTTTAGCTGGGTTTTTTATGGCTAATCCTGACAGGCCCGGACCGAACCCGCGCACCCCCATCACTGGTCGGACCTGAATTTCAGTGAAATGCTGATATAGTTTATAAATACTCCCTTTGCCTGCTACTCAGTTGTGGGGATTCAGAATGTGGCCACAGAGAATGGCTTTGGTTGGCGTGGGGCCTTGGGAGAGATGGGCGGGCCACGTCTGGCAGAGGCAAAACAAAGAGCAGGAAGAGAGACAAAGAGTAGGATGGTTAACGGGAGATTGGGCGAGGAGATTGTAATCTGCAGCCGTTGGAAATGTTAAGTACGTAATCTTAAAAGCTGAAGTTTGTAGCTGCTGAACTGTTGGTTTGTAACAGTATGTGCCCTGTACCTTAAAAGTTGGCTTTGCATGCGCCAGGCGAAGTCCGTGTTTCAATGACCGATACTCAGTCTTTCCCTGTGCATGCAGGGAGCAGATTTACTCCACCCTGTGTTCCCAACTGCAGCTCTCCAGCCCAAATGCCGGTTCTTGGGACACAACCTAAGCAGGTAATTACTACGAGTGTTCGTTTCTAAAGTAAAATTCTTATTACATCTGGCTAAACAATCAAATAAACACAAATGTTGATGGTCATCAGGGGAAAGCTTTTCAGAGGAGAAAATAGCCGTTTTGGTAGCGCAGGTCCCATTTTGACAATGTTACATTGTTTTGAGTTTGAGAATCCTGCCCACATAAGACATCTGAAAGCTGGCATTTTGCAATTTGATCTTTTGCAATTGAGTCACTTTGATATTTTGGAACTTGATATTCTGGTATTTTGGGATAGGATTATTTAGGTATTTTGGAACTTGGGATTCTGGTATTTTGAAACTAGGTTACTTTGGTATTTTGGAACTTGGTGTTCTGGTATTTTAAAACTGGGTTACTTTGGTGTTATGGAACTTGGTATTCTAGTATCTTAAAGCTGAGATTTTGAAACCTGTTTTTCTTTGGTATTTTTTAATTTGGTTTTCTATTATTTTGAAGCTAGGTTATTCTGGTATTTTGGAACCTAGTTTTTTGTATGCTTTTGGGTTTTTTATTTTTGTAGGCTTTTTTTTTTTTTTTTTTTTTTTTTACCCTGGATAACGGTTATTGTCAAAATTTTTGCAGAAAAGAAACCCCAAACCCTGAACAATTATGGANTGCTTTTGGGTTTTTTATTTTTGTAGGCTTTTTTTTTTTTTTTTTGTATTTTTGTAACCTGGGGGTTTGGTATTTTGTTATTTGTGACTGGAGGTCTGGGACATCCTAGCTGAGCCTCTTGGCTTCATTTGCCTTCTTCCACTACAATTAACCTGGCATGGAAATTGTTAAATCACAGACTATACAGTGAGAGGCTTCCTGAAACAGAAATAAATTCCAGCTGCAGCAAAGCCCACAGCCACATTCAGAAACCCTTCAGCAAAGCTGTTGGAAAAGCAAAGGTGACATGTGGTGACCTGGAGCTCCAGAGGACTGAGGCAAAGATAGGGAACCAGCAGACAGAGAACAGCTTCCACTGCTGCTCACTCCAGCCACTACTGCAAGTGCAGCTTCCCTGGAATTTCACGTCCAGTGTGTCTCTTCAAAGCTCAACAGATGAACAAACAGGTACTCCAGGATTTACTTCCTTTGTACTTTGGGCAGCACAGACACACCATGAGGAACTGGAATCCAAAGGCAGATTTAAAAATGGTCCTTCCTCCCACTTGCCATTGTCTCCACACTTTCTCCTTCCAGCAGGATACGGGTGCTACTACCCAGAGGCAAGAAAACTGCCTTTCAATTTGTTATAAATGACCACTCAATATTACGATTAAGGAATTTTATTAAAAAATTAAGTACAAATTTGAAAAAGAGCCACGAGGCAAAAGCATCGCCGAGCCAGGCGATCGGCGTTGGGTGAACTGNTAAGGAAATCCCACAAGATGCTTATCTGTGGAATGTATCTTGCTAAGACTTATTCATACAGAATTCTCCTTGAATACATAGTTTCTGTAGCCACCTGCTTCCAGTGTTTGTGCTTTCTTTGCAGTGCTTGCAATTTCAAAATTTTAGCATGAATTGTTCTGTCACATACATTACAAATTTAATACAATACCAGCCTGGAAAAAAAACAGGACACTGGGAGCCAGCAGCAATTCCTTGGTGTTTCTGCTCACAGCTGTTTTCCTTCTAGCAAAGTCATTCCTGTATGATTTTAGCTTGACAAATGTTTTTTTGGTACAGACTCACTGGAATTTAACCTCGTAAAAATTATCTAGCAAGACTTAACATCAACCCAGAAGTTCCAGCACTGCAGAAGAATGCAGCACTGCACACCTGGGATTCCAGCTACTGTACAAACTGTGAGAAGCAGTGAACAAACCAGGACTTTACAGATAAATCAGCGGCACCTGTTCAGCCAGCAGCAGCTGCAGAGGATCCCCGCGGCGTCGGGGATCCTCTGCAGGAGAGCCGGTCCAACCGCCGCCTGCCGCCTCCCGCCCGTCCCTGGCGACGCTGACCCCACCACCCGTGCCCCCACACCGGGAAACGCCGCGGGAAATCGCGCTGAAAGCGCGGGATCGGTGTCGCAGTCCGGTTCAGCCAGCCAAAAACACGCCTAAG
The DNA here is from genome assembly GCA_013400235.1 of Oriolus oriolus. NCBI lineage: Eukaryota > Metazoa > Chordata > Aves > Passeriformes > Corvidae > Oriolus > Oriolus oriolus. The sequence continues at coordinate 8,154 of VXBT01000737.1, forward strand.
AGGCGGGGACCTTCCGTGATACCAGACCAAAAAGACGGCCTGGCCGAAAGTGGCTTCTGCCAGCACTCAAGATGGCGGGTAAGGGCGGAAGTCACGTGATACCGGACCCAAAATTGCGGGTTGACCAAAACTGGGTTCTGGCAGCACCCTGGGGTGGGAGGAGGGGTCGAAAGTCACGCGATGCCACACCACAGATGGTGGCATCTGTCCCTTTGGGGACCCTAGGGACAAAATAGCACCGCGGAGGGACCTTACTCCTCAGAAAGGCGTCTATTCGGCTGCCTGAGCCCGACGCCGACCCCGCGCTTTCAGAGCGATTTTCCCCGGCGTTTCCCGGTGTGGGGACATGGGTGGTAGGGTTAGTGGCACCGGGGGCGGGCGTATGGCGCGCGGGCGGCGGCAGGCAGCGGCGGGGCCAGCTCTGTCCCGCCCGCGCCGTGCGGCTTCTGCCGAGGACTCCCCGGGGCAATCCGAGGCACCTCAGCGGGACGCGGAGAGCGCAGAGGCTGTGGGGATGATGCGGCGGGAGCTGCAGGCGGTACCCGCAGGGGCGGGGCCCCGGGATAGGTGCGGGACCGGGGGCTGCGGTTCCGCTCCTGCCCACCCCCGTGTCCGCCAGAGCGTAACACGTGGGTCGCTCTCTTTCGGCCGCCCTGTCCCTGCCGTGGCAGCGGCAGCTGCGCCAGGAACGGGGAAAACCCCCTTGGCTTGGGCAGCTGGGGAGTCTGCCTCCGAAACTCCGCACTCTTCACTAAGACCATGTTGAGCCGCACGAGCGGCTGAGCGTACTGGGCTTGTTCACCTGGAGAAGAGATTGAGCTGAGGACTCTAGGGGTCTGCAGCTTCCTCCCGAGGCGCAGCTCTGATCTCTACTGTCTGTGGACAGTGATAGGACCGGAGGGAACGGCTGGAGCTGTATCAAGGGAGGGTTAGGCTGGATATCAGAAGAAGGTTCTTCCCCCAGAGGGTGGTGGGGTACTGACCAGGCTCCCCAGGGAATGAGCACGGCCCCGAGGCTGTCAGAGTTCCAGGAGCGTTTGGACAACGCTCTGAGGGGTGCACAGGGTGGGATTGTTGGGGTGTCTGAGCAGGGCCAGGGGCTGGACTGGATGATCCTTGTGGGTCCCTTCCAACTCGGGATATTCCATGGTTCTATTCCATGACTTCTGTCGGCAAGACGCCGGCTCTAGCCGGCTCCCACCCGACTCGAGGTGCTGTGAGTATCGCAGCCCTTTGCCCAGCGCGGTGACTGTGGTGGCTCAGTCCGCACGGCTGTTCCTGAGCCTGTCTCTTGGGTTTTGCTCCTCGTAATAATCCCGCAGCGGGCCTTGGGGCTGGCAGTGTTCAACAGGCGGCTCCGTTTGTTTAAACCAAAGCTCCGTCCCACCGCGGCCCTAGCGCCCGCCCCTCCCGTCCCCTCCTTTCCGGGGCGGGCGGCGCAGTGCGGAAGGACGCGGGGCCGGAGGGAAAGGGATCTCGCCGGCTCCGCGGCACCGGGCGGGGCGGTCGCACGGTGAGCGGGGCGGTACCGCGGGGCCGGGACGGGGATCCGGGGCGGGCCCGTACGGGCTCGGGCGCCAGGCGAGATGGAGCGGGCGCTGCCAGGCGTCTCCCGCTGCGCTGTGTGGGAAGTGCTGGCCCAGCGGTGGGAGCCCCGCGGCTTGGCCGTGCCCTGAGCCCGCCCGGGTGCGGAGGGGTCGGGGAAAGGCCGGAGCGGGACGTGCGTTTCCGCTATAGAGGTCAGGGAGCTGCCGGCAAGGGAGGGCAGAAAGCCTCGCTCCAGGCGCTCCGGAGCACTCCTCCTTCGCTGCGTTTTCCCGAGCCTTAGCACGGAAAATTTGGCCGCTCTCGCATTTGTTTATGATTTTTTGCCGTGTGCGAGTTTTGTGGGTTTTTANCTATTCCATGACTTCTGTCGGCAAGACGCCGGCTCTAGCCGGCTCCCACCCGACTCGAGGTGCTGTGAGTATCGCAGCCCTTTGCCCAGCGCGGTGACTGTGGTGGCTCAGTCCGCACGGCTGTTCCTGAGCCTGTCTCTTGGGTTTTGCTCCTCGTAATAATCCCGCAGCGGGCCTTGGGGCTGGCAGTGTTCAACAGGCGGCTCCGTTTGTTTAAACCAAAGCTCCGTCCCACCGCGGCCCTAGCGCCCGCCCCTCCCGTCCCCTCCTTTCCGGGGCGGGCGGCGCAGTGCGGAAGGACGCGGGGCCGGAGGGAAAGGGATCTCGCCGGCTCCGCGGCACCGGGCGGGGCGGTCGCACGGTGAGCGGGGCGGTACCGCGGGGCCGGGACGGGGATCCGGGGCGGGCCCGTACGGGCTCGGGCGCCAGGCGAGATGGAGCGGGCGCTGCCAGGCGTCTCCCGCTGCGCTGTGTGGGAAGTGGCGGCCCAGCGGTGGGAGCCCCGCGGCTTGGCCGTGCCCTGAGCCCGCCCGGGTGCGGAGGGGTCGGGGAAAGGCCGGAGCGGGACGTGCGTTTCCGCTATAGAGGTCAGGGAGCTGCCGGCAAGGGAGGGCAGAAAGCCTCGCTCCAGGCGCTCCGGAGCACTCCTCCTTCGCTGCGTTTTCCCGAGCCTTAGCACGGAAAATTTGGCCGCTCTCGCATTTGTTTATGATTTTTTGCCGTGTGCGAGTTTTGTGGGTTTTTATTAAGATCTCACTCGTGTGTGGCTGGCGGGCAGCGTCACCAGTACGACACTGCGATTTTTCAGCCGCCGCAGGGCAGGGTTTAAATCCAAACGAAACCCTGCTTTCGTTTAAAAAAGGGGGGGGAAAAAAGCGCCGAAAATAGGCTGACATTTTGTATGATCCTTTAAAATATCTTGACGGCTTCAGTGTTTAAAATACACTGTACTTTTGTACAAGGTCAGAATTAGTAAAATAGATCTAAAAATTGAAGGCTGCCCCTCTGCTTTTGGCACTAGTTTACCATTAAGCTGGTAGCTACTCTTCCATATTGCTGGTAGCTGGGAAACCTTCTTTTCTTTTTTTATTTCCCTAAGAAGGAATCCTGTTTATTAAGTGTCAGGAAAGAAATTGCTTTAAACTAAAAGAGAGTAGGATTAGATTTAGATATGTTCCCTGAGAAGGTGGTGAGGCCCTGGCACAGGTTGCCCAGAGAAGCTGTGGCTGCCCCATCCCTGGAAGTGTCCAAGGCCAGGTTGGATGGGGTTTGGAGCAGCCTGGGGTATTGGAATGTGGCCCTGCCCATGGGCAGGGGATAGATGAGCTTTAAGGTCCCTTCCAACACAAACCAGTCTGGGATTCTGCAAAATTCTAGTTGTCTCCAAGAAACTTTTAAATAAAACCGTATTTTGAAAGGTGTTTTTCTGAGTAGTTCTGGTTTTGAAACACTGTTATGTCATCTTTAGACAATCCCTGTATTTGTTTTGGAACATAGCTAAACTAAGTCTCATGAGGTAGAAAGAGGGAGCAGGGGTTTTTGTTGTTTGTTTTTGTCAAACACGTAAAATCCCTAGGAAAGGACATGAGTCAAACCCACTTTGCGGGAGGTGTCTGGAAGCACAGGGAAGTTTCACTAACATCATCTCGTGTTGGACAGGGCTGCCTGTGATTGAGGCAAAATGGCTTTCAGTAAAGGATACCGTGTCTATCACAAGCTGGATCCACTTCCCTTCAGTGTGATCGTGGAAACGAGAAACAGAGAAGAATGTCTCATGTTTGAGTCTGGAGCTGTGGCTGTCCTCTGTAAGTCGATCTGTTTTGATAACTACGACGTTAGAAAGGTGGCAGACTTGACATTGTGGGAGCCGTTTATTTGTGGAATGTAAAGAAGCAACTGTTCTCTTTTCCTGTTTTCTAATGGAGTCGCTTCTGATTTCAATGAGAAAAGAAAGACATTTTCTTATCTTCATCTATTGAGAGAGAATTTTACACATTTAATTACATTTTATTATGCATGTATATTTTCACGTCCACTAAATTATCTTGTAATGGCTTCCAACAACATCTTATTTCTTTGGTTCTGAACAACCCCATTTTGAATACATAACTCATTTACAAGCTAATTCTCTGTGTTGCATTTCATAATAATGAATTCTGTATTCTTAAATGTTATGTCATAATTTGGTTTTATCTCATTTTGTATGACTTCTGATGACTTTTTGATTTTTAGCTTTATTTTGTCCCTGTATTTTTAATCTACCTCGAGACTCTCTCTTGATTTTTCTCATAATAAAATGAGTAATATTTGGAGCAAGGTGTCTTGCATTGCTAAGTTATTTTTATATGTTCTAAGTGAAAAATGCATGAGATATTTCCCTTAAATTCTTGGCCCCCTTTTTGTTTTTTTGTTGGAGGACACTAAAATGCAGAAGAAGTGCAGAAGAGAGCCATAAGGCCTATACATAGGCTTTTAAAATATGTAAAATTATGAAATATGTTTGTGTTGTTTAGGAAGTCAAAGCGCCTCGTTGCACAGCGTTTCTGAGCTTGATTTTGGCTCTTTTATAGAAAGCTTTTATACCGTGAAAGTAGTTTTCTCTTTAGCCGGCACCTTTTAGAGGCCTGGCACTGACTGATGTGGTTGCTGCAGCTGTATGATGGTCCAGGTGAACAGTGGGTGCTTTTCTCCTATTTTTGAAGTTCTCCTTTTTTATCTGGTACTGTTTCTTCTTACTGTGTATTTAGTAATCTCCTTGGCTTTGATAGCAGTATCCATAAGGCATTGTAGTGTGGATTGTGAATAAGTGTCCAGTTGTAAAAGTAGTGAACAAGTTTAGTGCAAGCTATAAAATGATTTGTGGAAAAGGTTGTTTTAGCCTGTGTTTAGTAATTACAGAACTTGCTTAAGCTACTTAAGGGCCAACAGATGAAAAATGGTTTGTTCCTGAAGGTTATGCTCAGAAAGGGCAGTAAGTCACTTCTCATGCTGGGATACACTGCAGGCACCTGGATAAACGTCCTTCCCTAAACGTAAAACCCATGTCCAAGTTCTTGCCCTCTTCTCTGCCTTCTTGTTACCAAGCAGAGGAGGCCAGACCTGAAGGAAGTTTGAAAACCTCTCTCCTCTTGGGTTCTGTACTTAGTGATAGCTTGTTATTGACCTGCAAAGCGCTGTCCCTGAAATTCTAATTGGAAGGTTACATCATAGCAGATGTTTGTACTTAGCTGGAAGTAGTCACTGAGTATTGTTTTCAATAACCTTAATCAGGAAACTGCTTACTCTTTCTGTGTCTGGTACGTGGGCATAGTTTTCCAGTGAGTATTTAGCTGTAGCGTTTTTCTTTAATTCCCTCTATTTTATTTCCATTTAATTCCCTAAATTCTTTAGATACTGATACTTTTCATAGTGGTTGGAAGATCACGAACTGACAGCAGAAAATGCCCAGAAGTTCCCTAGGTCAGGTTTTTTTCTTCTCTTTTTCTGCTTGCTGTTCCCATCTGGTATCTGCTCTTTTTAATGCGTATTTAAGGCAGTACAATTATGAGTGCCCGGGGAAGATTTGTGAAGTGCTACTTCTCCATTTCACTAGTCATGTCACAGAATCCAGCCGGAAGATTCCAGTCTGTAGCTGTACAAACTTCCAGATATTGGTACAAATAATAGACAAAGTTAATGAAATACTGTCCCTTGGGGAAGATTTCCCATGTTTGTAAAATCTGTGTGAATAGATAGAAAAATGGTTAGATCAAATATATATCAATTTAAATCCAGAACAGCATCACTTTAAACTGTCAGAAACGTCTGGGTTTTGGTGATGGTGCTACCACTTTTTGGACTACAAAAATTGTCAATACTGACCTCAAAACTGTTAGACATTTTCCCAAATATTTTAATAAATACTGGAGATTAAATAAGGTGTTTAGCCTTATACTAGTGAGATACGCTTTAGCGTTAAAACTGATCCATGTGGCTCAGTTTTGAGAGCCTTAGTGAAGTGCACCTCCTGGGATATCCACGTACAGAAATTTGGCTTTGAAGTGGGCTAAGAGAAAGGAACGAAAGCTTGCCGATCCTTCAAACGTCATCGTAAATGAAGCACATCTGTCATTTTGTTGAGGGAAGAATAAATGCATTAACTGTCCTCCCCTGTGCCCTCGGTGAGGCACTGCAAGATGATTCAGAGGATTTAGTTCAGCCTCGATGGGAAATGCTGCACAGCTTGGATGGTGGGTGATTTTCAGTGTGTGTGCCATGTGCTGTTCCAGTCAGCCAAGTTGGAGGGAAGCAAGGAAAAGGGTCGAAGGGATAGTTCAGAGGTGGTGATTGTGTAACCTTCAGTCTGATCGTGGGAGCAGCCCAGGCCATGCTTCTGCTGGAACTGTTCTGTGTGGATTGGCTAGTGTTGCTGTGACCAAAACACCTGAGCAGCACTTTGCTTTTTGTACATTTAACATCTCTTTGGTCAGCACGGCCTTGGTATTGGGTTAGCCCGAGATGCTGGAGTCTGAGGGGATCCTTCTCAAAGCCTGGTGAGAGCACCTGGATTTAAATGTCACCAGCTTCACTGCTGATTTGTTTAGAATTTAGTGGGAGGATGTCATAGATCCGTATTTCTTATGTTCCATATGAAATAGGCAGTATATTTATTCTTTGAAATGGGACTCTCTGAGATGCCTTACCTGGAAAGGTTTCCCTGACTGGGCAGGAGTGTGTTCTCTCTCCCTCTTCCTGCTGATGAGTCATCCCAAAACGAGTGGGAAGCTGTCTTTACTCCTGTCGCCTGCCGTGGAGAACATTCTGTCTGGGAAAACACTGAGCCGTGAGTGCGCCGAGCAGGAGCGTCACGCACATCCTTGGACTTCTGTGTCAGAGGAAAGCTGAGGAGAGAGCGGGTGTGAGCAGGAGGAGGCGCAGTGCCCACCTGGGCTCTCTGAAGCTGAAGTAAGAGCTGTAGTAACCTGTGTGCAGAAGACACCCTGGTAGCTATGCACTGCTGTGGTCGGCAGTGCTACTCAGACCACTTCTTAGTAAGAAAATTCTTCCGTGCATTTAAACCAAGGTGGTCTCACCAGGCCTTGAAAAGCAATCTGGTGGCATCCCCTCATCCCCAGAATCCTGAGCTGAGCCAGCACTAGGGGTGTGTCAATAAAAGAGGTATCAAAAGTAATAAAATAGCTCTTTGGTTGGTTCATTTAATAAATGAAAGTGGTAACTCCATTCTGATTATAATGTCACATGTGTGGTAATACTTAGGTGTTAGCTTTAATTTAAATACTGAAAATTTAACTGTCCTAATTTGACAAAACCCTTGAAAACCTCAAAACCAAATTGTGTTCATAAATTTTTCAGATTTTTTTTCAGATTCTAAATCTTTTAAAGTGGCAGTAGTGTGGACTTTTTCTCGTCTAATGTAAGTGAGAAGTCTTGGGTTTGAAGGAAGTGCACACAATTTCAGGATTGTGGTTTTGTTCCCAGCTCAGAGTCCCATATTCTACCTGGAAACGGTAGCCACGACCTTGAAATGTGTTGTCTCATGGCACCTTGTGAGCCCACCAAGAAGAGAACCCAACTGTAGAAAGCCTATATGGTGACTTTTAGAGTCATCTGAGCCTTTTAATTGTTAAAACTGGGAAACTGATTTCTGGATCTGGAATTAAGCGGAATACATGTTGAACCAGATTATCCTGAAAACAGGATTGTTGATGGGGTTCCATTTGGGTAACATTGGGAGGGCTGACATATTCCCTTCAAAATAATTGAATTGGTCACCTTTCGTAAATGACTATGATTGATAAGATATGCTTATTACAGATGACATTTTAAAATGCTGTTACCTGTTAATCCTTAAGAAATACTGACTTGAAATTTTGTTGTTTTTCTTTTGACACTACAAATGGGGCTTTCTGGCTTTCTTCAGAGATACATTACAAATTGATTTGAGAAATCACTTTGCGGGTGTTGTGGTTTTGTGGAGTTTTTTGTTAGTTTGGTTTGGGTTTCTCGGTATTGCTTAATAGTGATCACAAAAGGATAAAATTTTTCCATTTTTGGAGGACTAAGGATAGGGGTCAGTAGGACTGGTGCCTTGGGCTTCTGGAGAGCAGACTTTGACCTGTTGAGGAGACTGGATAGAGTCCCTTGGGGAGAGAATGGAAAGGAGTGTGGTGTAGCTGTGTCTTTCTGATTTCATCTTGGTTTTCAGTGGTTTCTAGTGCTTTTTCTTGATGTTGTAACACTCCTGACCACGGAAAGTTCCTTGTTGCACGCCGCCCCGAAAGCAGAAGCCTGCGGTCAGTGAGCATGGACCGGGGCAGGATGGAGGAAGGGATGCCATATTTGATGTTTTCCTGTGTGAATTTTGGCCTTTAAAAACAAATCGAGGTGGGAAAAGTGCAGGCAGTGTGAGACAGAAACACTTAGATGGTCGCTGTGGAAAAGCTTTGAGTTCACACTGAATTAGGTCCAGTGTAACTGAAAACATGGCATAAAATGCTTTTGGTTGGTCCTTGGGCACTTTAAGAAAATTAAGGATTGACTAGCCGCAATAAGTTTCTCTACTTTTGTTTGATTGGTTGCTTTTACCACCCTTTGCTGCTTTATTAGCCTTTGTTGGCCTTTCTTGTTGGTCTGAATTTGCAAAGCCCATGTTACTTAATTTACTTTGGGCATTTAGTTATTAAGGCTTAACAAGGATATCCAGCATTCTCTACAATGGAAAAAGAGAATAAATCCATAGTAGACAGAAAAGGCATTGTTCTGACATGTCATTAAATCCCAGCAGGCACCTTTAAGAAAAATCCTGCAAGAAGTTTGAAACGAAACCTGATCTTTCCATAATAAGGTTTCTTCCTTCCGTGGAGGAAGAACACGGCAGCTTTCTGGTTACGGAAAGCTGAGTTTAGAAGAGTATGTTGGCATCTTTAAAGCCTTTCTAAAAAACTGATTGAAAGAACCAGGGTCTGAAGTTTAGGAGTTCTTTCCAGCCCAGTGTTTTTCTGGTTTAGAAAAACATCGTTTGGTGATGTTGAAAAAATGTTTTCAGATTGGCTGCAGGTTCTTAAAATTTACCCTGGATGAGGACTTTAGAAAGAAGTCCTCCTGCTGCTATAACTCTTTTTATTACATCTGTATTACAGGAATATTAGTGCAATAGGTGTCAGTGCAACAAGGTAAAGAAACTTTTTAAAAATCCACTTAATGAAACATTGAATGGGGATGAATTATCAGTGGATATTTGTGGTTAAATAATCGTTTCATCTATATTAAATTGTCTGTTCCACTTTAGTAAAAGAGCTAGCGGATATTTGAACAGAAGGGGTAGGCTTGTGCACAGGCAGGGCTATACTAAGCTTAGGGAATACTTGTTAGGAAGAGCAATTCTAAGTAAAATAGAGCGCTTTTTTATTCTAAATAAAGTACAGATTTTATTCTAAATGACATAGCTAATGTGAGAGAGAGAGCACAGAGAATGCCAGGGCAATAGGCATTTATATTTACTCTTCTTCATGTCATATTCTGAGGTTTTTAGTGTCAAAGCGAAATGGTGCTGATTCTTGGTCCCCCGGAATCTTGATCCCTGTAGATCCAGTGGCAAAGCTGGAATTGTCAGTCTTGCCCTTCCGGTGCAGTCTCGGTCATAAGCAAAAGCTCAGGATGGGTGGGATCCTGCTGCTCTGCAGCATCTCTCAGCTGGCTCTGCAGCCAAGCTTGTGGGCCTGGCTGTTCTAGTGCTGATGAAAGGGCTAAAATGTACACTTAACTTCCAGGAGAGCAATGGCAGATATACTTTTAATTTCTTCTAAAATAGGACAGGGTTGTTTGGGGTTTTTTTTCCAGAATTGTCTGTCAAACTTGTCTTCCTAATTCATCTAAGACATGGCTTTTTGAATTTGCTTGGAATATATCTAAGATAGTTAAAATGCACTTGTGGTAATCTTGTTTAGAGAGAGTACTGCCATATCATGGTTTTATTCTTGGAGAAAAAGGGTAATTTTTTTTCATTAAAAAAGCAACATTTAGTTGCTTTAGTTTTAATTACAGGAGAGTATTCTCAGGCATCTTATTTGTCTGTGTTGTAGATGCTTTTTATAAGAGATGATGTTGTTAAAAATGCCAGTGTTCTCCTTTAATATCACTTGGAGTTTTTGCAAGTCCTTTTTTTATTGCTTAAAAGCATAGCATGATCATACTTTGTCATAGAATCAAATCCTCATTTTCCATTATAAAGTGCCATATGCTCATACATTTTGATTTCTTTCCAGAAGCATCATGTAAGCACTGCTTTTGTAATCCCTCGGGTTTTCGGTTTGGAGTGGCTTGTTCTTGGTGCTGTAGTATCGGGGCTTTTACATCAGCAAATCTTATGTTTTCTCTCCACAGCTTCTGCGGAAAAAGACACAATCAAGAATACGTACTCCAAAGTCATGGATGCGTATGGGCTTTTGGGTGTGTTAAGATTAAACCTCGGTGAGTCAGATATGTAAAACTTGAATTTTTCATTTGGGGAGGAATATTGTGCTGCTTCTGTAAAACTGGATCTTTGCAACAGGAACCAGACTCATTTTTTTCCGTTTGTTTGTTTGCTTTGGTTTTAATTTTGTAGAGTAACTTACAAGTTTGGAGTTCTCCCAGAAACAAGGGAGTGGACAAAAATAACTTCTGGTTTTGCAATCCCTTTTCTTTGCAGTGTAGTTTCTCCTTTTCTGTGGAACTTGGGAACATGTTCTTGATGTTGGTTCTTTTTGTACTTTTTTTAGGCAAACTGGGGTGGGATTGTGTGCCTTTAGCACACAAATGGATCAACATCCTGTTCTGCTAAGATCCATTCTCTTACCTGTGCCCTTCCTTGTTTTGCAGGAGACACACTGTTACATTATCTGGTTCTAGTAACAGGATGCATGTCTGTGGGAAAGATTCAGGACTCTGAAGTTTTCCGAGTTACTTCCACCGAGTTTGTGTCATTGCGAGTTGACCCAACAGATGAGGATCGTATTTCAGAAGTGCGCAAAGTGTTGAACTCCGGAAACTTTTATTTTGCGTGGTCTGCAACTGGTGTCAGCTTAGACCTGAGTCTCAGTGCTCACCGCAGCATGCAGGAGCACGCTACTGACAATAGATTCTTCTGGTGAGTTCAGAATTGGTTCAGCAGGCATTACGTAGAGTAATGAATCCTTTTACAAACGAATGCCTGGCAAGTTTTTATCCTTGTCTTTCCCAGCTCTTACATGTACACCTTTCTCCCACAAATGTTGAGGAGATAGAATAGCAGTACTTGAACTCTAAGGGCAGAAGTATGTTACTAATGACAGGATGTTTCTGTGACCACGTGGAGTTTCTTAATTGGAAGATGTTGCATGTGGACACAAAGGAACACACACGCAGGCCAGTATCAGGATTAAAGAGCAAAGAGCTGGGCCGAAGGGCCCACTTCTTTATTTTATACACTTTTAGAAAACTCTTTGGATTGGAGGGTGAAATTACCACCCCTCAACCACATAGGTCAAAGGAGAAATTCATCAAACTTCTCTGCCTTAGGAGAAAGAATGAAAACATCCAGGTTGGTTAGCATAACATGGCTTATGTTTACAGAAAGTGCATGAGAACTCTATTTACAGAATTTAAAACATTGAAGAACAGTGAAAATCAAGGCAACAGGAAGACACAGATTTTTTTTACTGCTTATGTTATATTTTCATCTGAACATCTGCTGTCATGTTGTGTTTCAGTTTTGGCACCTCTTAATTCTTCATCAGTTGTGTCAATTTTTCAAATGGGTGTGGTAATGAAGTTTCAAAGAAAAAAAATTACTATTTTGAACATTCTGGATTCTAAAATGGTATGGTGTTTATAGATGGATTCCAAGGGAGTTTCCAACATATGAAAGCACTTCAAAAGTTTTGTTACTCAGAAAATTGCTGATTTTTATTGAGACAGCAGGTGGGCTCTGCTATGAAGTGCACTTTGCTTGGCTGCTGCACTCACTATCCTTTTACTGGATATTTTTGAATAAAGTATAGGTTTTCACACAAAGGATTTTGGTAGAAGCAATACTGCTGTTTCTGCCAATGAGCAGCTTAAATAATGCCAGTAACACGCACTGTCATGTCAGAAATTCTGGTCCCTTCAGCCTTTGTTAAGAACACTCTGTGTGTCCAGGAACCTTGGAAGGGCACTGAAGACTTGGCTTTATGGTGTTAGAACAGGTGAAAAGCTACATCCTTCCCCCTCTTCTGGCCAAAATGCACAAAACCAGCTCTGGCATATGAGCCAATGCTTCTCCAGTCTTTGCTGCTCTTTTGGTCAGGTAGAGAAATCTGATCAGAGTGAAGTATAAGACAAAACTATTAAGGTAGAAAATAGGCTCAGGTCCTCAGAAACAGTACTTCCTTGATGTAGGTTTACAGGGGCTATAAAAACCTTGCTTGTTTGTGAATCTGGAAAAAGACCTGGCTCTCCGTTGATCAATCAGTACTTCAAGGCTTGAGAAATTATGCCTGTTGACCCTGTCCAAATAAGCTGGGCTGATTCTAACCCCTGTTGTAAAACTTGGGAAGTTACCTGGTTCTGTATTTTTTCAGTAAGAACCGATCCTCACAGGAGGTAGGTGGAGTGTCCAGATTCCAAGATCTAGAAACGTAACCACTAAAAATCAAGAACTGGAAGTATTCAGCATATGCACTTGAGTGAGCTTCCTGGGGATTTTTCTGTGCCAAACATCCAGGCTCAGAGTGCCTAGGGAAAGAATATTATTTGCTTTCAGTGTCCTGTTATGATGCACCTGTATACTTAGGTTTAGGATGAAAAGGCTAAAATTAAAGAGCTTCCACCATTGTAATGAACATGCTTCTTGCAATTCCAGTAGAATTTTCTGGGTGGTGACACAACCAGCCATCTTTCTGGAGTCTGCTTTTCTTTGCAATGCAGAAAACTTTGCTCACTTTTTATACAAGTGAATGTTTTCAAAGAAGATCAAAAGCCAAGCCCCACTAGAGTGAGGCAAACAAAAAATGCCACAAACCCCAAACTTTAGTCTTTCTTAATACAGCATTGATTAGTGCTGCTTAATGCGCAGGTACATTCAAACTGTGGATCTTCCTTTCATGTGAACAGTAATTGCTATTAGAGAATGATATTTGCAGTATATAAAGTACTAACACTTAACCCTGAAATTGGTGTTCAAAGAAATTTGGGAATCAGTTGGCTGGGAATGTATTCCTGGAAGCCTGTCTGGGGAGTGGCATGTAGTGGCGGCATATAATAAAAATATTCAATGTATATTGATAAGAATTTATTTTCTAGTTTTATATTGTGGTGGTGTGAGATGGAATGGTGCTTTACCCACCGCAAAAAAAGTAACCCTTTCTGTCTTGCTTTTCCCAGGGTGTGTAATCTTTGGCCTCTCAAAACAAGGCTGAGCAGAGAAGTATAAATGAGCTTGGAGTGTTTTTTTTTTGCTGGATGACAAGCAAGGGCTGTAAGGGTTATTATTTTAAGATCATTGAAATTTGTAGCTTCACTCTATCTTTTTATTGTGCAAATGTTTTAAGATGTTCTCATGTAAACTTGGCTATTTCAAGGACATTTAAGTAAGAGTTACATCACAAAACTATAGCATGCCTATTTTCCTGTTTTTATTTGTGTTAGTAGGTGTAAAATGTAAGGAGTTAGTAGTTGGCTTAACAGTTTGAGCTGAATTGTAATTCCTTCCGGTTATTTGATGTTTATTTTCTCCCTGATAGGAACCAGTCACTGCATTTACATCTGAAGCACTATGGTGTGAATTGTGATGACTGGCTGTTACGTCTCATGTGCGGAGGAGTGGAGATCAGGACAATTTATGCAGCTCACAAGCAGGCAAAGGCTTGTCTCATTTCACGACTAAGCTGTGAACGGGCTGGCACCAGATTTAACGTCCGGGGAACAAATGATGATGGTCACGTTGCCAATTTTGTTGAAACAGAACAGGTATGATACGCTGCAGTGCCCGTAGCTTGGCTGACAAGCCAATGTAAGCCTGCGTGTGGTTAGATTTTTGCTCTAAATCAAGAAATCTCAAGTCAAGCCTGCCACCAGCAGATATTGGAATAGTTTTTGATGCTAAATTAGGAAGCTAAGTAGGTTATGTAATTTGATCATCTTGGTTTTTAGTGTGGCTTATGGTGAGGGCATGCCTGGGTCTGAGTTGCAGTAGCTTAAGAAGGTGCTGAACTCCTGTGGGTAGCTGTGCTTCCCTTGAGCCGCATAGCAGCGTGTGCCACTTCTGGCCTGAGCTAATCTGAAGCAAAAGAAAGAAGCAAAGGGGATTTTTGGCTAATACCAAAACACTGGTATCTTTTGGCTCAGGAAAGATAAAAAGCATTCTAGTTAGCACAGCTCCTCTAAAAGGCAGCTTGTCAAGCCACTGTAATTCTGCTGCCTTGGATTTCATAGCTCTGCCCTCATTATACAGAAATGTGAGAACCTGCTGAATCTTTCTTTGCTGGCCTTCCTTGGCTCGCTTTCTATGATAACCTATTCCCAAGGGGTTGTTCCTGCAGCTGTGTTCATGTTCCTAGGTTTCTTTGGCTGACTCACTGACTCCTTCCAGAACCCAGGTGACTGAAGGAGGACTTTGTCCAGGAAGGACTCTGCTTATACACCTCCAGTTTCAGGAGTTTAGTCAGAACGCTCTCGTTACGCTTTCACTGCCCAAGTTTCCTGGCGTGCCAATGTTGCTGAGTGCTGAGTGGCTGTGGCGTATTTTTCCACTTCAGGTGTCCTTTCCTGGATACTTCATGGACTATATGTTGGTTTCTGATGCAGAAAACCTGTCCAAGTGTTCTGAGTAGGCTGCATGGTAATTTTCTGTGCACTGGTGTTCATTTTAACTGTCCCTTCAGGAAAGTCTTACCAGGTTGTTTAAAGCATCTTATTCCTAGTGCGGAAGTTACTCAAGCCCAAATAATAAAAGCTGTATTTCCTTACACATTGTGAGTTGTGATTCTGCAAGGGAGCGTGAGAGCAAGGGAACTTTTTGTAGGAATTGTTCAGAGAGGATAAAGAGAAGTCTCAGAAACACAATATTTTAGCTTGTAGTGTGGAATATGTAACTATATTTTATTTGCTCCATGTTTAGTTAAGGCTAAGAAATCCAAAATCTTACACTGTGATAATTATTAATACTATGCTTTACTTTCCTTAACAGGTGATATATTTAGATGACTCTGTGTCATCTTTCATACAGATTCGAGGATCTGTTCCATTATTTTGGGAACAGCCAGGACTGCAGGTAAGCAGGAGATAGATTTGATTACACAGATAATTCTTATTAATATACTTTTAAACATCATCTAGCCTTTGGGCTCTTCTTCACAGTTGCCTGTGAGGATGAGCTGATGCTTTGGGAGCGCGTTGGTGCTATTGTGACTCACCAAGCCTGCTCCTCTGAAGTCCAAAAGTTGCCTTGCAAAAACAATGTCCGTTCTTTTTTCCATGTCTTCTCTTTGAAGTTCTGACTTTTTCCTCTTTTGACTGGGTTGTCTGAGGGCATCCAAAGAGACTGTTTTCTTCTGAACTGTTCTTGAGTAGAAGTCTTTTCAAGAAGTCAATAAGGATCAAGAGTTATTGTAATAGAATTTCATCAGAATTTTCTTGAAAGAGGGACTGGTTCAGCAACTACTACTGTGAAACATTTTTTACAGGAAAGGTTAAAAAAGTTTGTGCTTTACAGGGGCTCTAGGTTCTTTAGACATACCAGCATTTTGCAGTAGAATTGCTGAACCGTTTACATGCCTTTTACTGAAAATGACAATTTAATGTCGTCTTGGTGTTGTAGGTGGGATCCCATCGTGTCAGGATGTCAAGGGGTTTTGAGGCGAACGCACCAGCTTTTGACAGGTGAGAAACATCTTAAGTTTTTGTTAATGCACTACAAACCTCTGATAAGTTCTGCTGCATCACAGAGATGGGATATGTTATTCCAAATGAGAGGCTTTGTCTGTACAAATGTGGGATTCAGCAAAGCTGGGAACTGCTTGGGGATTGCTTATGCCTTTGAATGCTTTGTTGGAAAGTGTGTATAAAATCTATATTGAATATTTTGCAACATCTCACTCGATATTGCAGGTGTTGCTGTTCATCTTCTCTATGCCATAAGATGACTGTGGAATTTTTCTTCTGTTGACAGGCATTTCCAAACTCTTAAAAATTTATATGGCAAGCAAATTATTGTAAATTTACTTGGGGCGAAAGAAGGAGAGCACATGCTCAGCAAAGCTTTCCAGGTGAGTATGACAGATCTTTCACTGCGCATATCCTTGGAATTTGCTTGTTTGCAATGAAGCTTTTACATAGCCTTTAGAAACCAAACCCTAGGTATGCTGTGCTCTGGGAGCTAAAATTGGATTTATCATAACAGCACTGCTTAAGACACATGATGTGAAATGAATTGTTAAAAGCTCTCTACGTAATTCCTGTTCGTTTCTGTTCAGATTGGCTACTGTACTGAAAAATTATAACGGCAGCATAGGCAAGGTTGAGGGATTTAAAGTTATTTTCATGTTTCATGCTTACTAGTGTCTTATTGAAAACAAATCTTTTTTTATACTGCAAAATTGATGAATAAATACATGATACTTTGGTATTTAATGCTGTGATATTTCTTTTAAGGGTATTTCTTTTGGAATAAATTGATAGATCCGTTAATATTTTTTTAAAAACACAATTTATCAATTTAAACATGGATGCTGCTTCATGATTAGCAGGAAATGTTTGTTCAGAAGGTGTTGACTAAAAGTGTCCACTTTCATTAAATCCCGCTGGTTAGTTTAAAAGAAAACATCATGTTGCAGTTCATAAATACCAACCGTTTGAGGAGTTCTGTCTGAAGCCAGAGAACATGGCAGTAG
The DNA here is from genome assembly GCA_013400235.1 of Oriolus oriolus. Lineage (NCBI taxonomy): Eukaryota > Metazoa > Chordata > Aves > Passeriformes > Corvidae > Oriolus > Oriolus oriolus. The sequence goes on from VXBT01000737.1 coordinate 24,940, forward strand.
CCATCTGTTATTTCCCTCTCCCTTTTCCCTCTGTATTGCAGTGATTGAATAGCTTGGGGCATTCACTGGGATATTTGCTGTATCCAGCTCTCCTGGTGGGATACAGGAGTGTTCCCAGATGTGCATCGATACCCAGGGCTTTGCGAACAAACACCGTGTGAGCACTTAAGGATTTTTCAGGGAGTATTAGGGAAAGTTTTGCTCAAGCCACTCTCCACAGCAACCTGAATATTTTGGGTGGGTTTTTTGTCAGTAGTAGTTGTTGAAGTGTTTATTTAATCCCCATTGCTGACAGGCAGTGTCAGTGGCTGTTGGTGAAAAGGGGTTTCACTGAAACAACCTTTTGCAAGTGAAAGCATTTGAACAGCGGAAGAGGCTGCCTTGGTGACCCCTGGGGTAGTAAGGGAAAAACCTGATTTTGTGACAAGAAAAACAAAAATACATGTGAAATGATAATCAGCTCTGGATGATTTGTTTCAATGGTGATAAAAATGGTTTCATTTTACCTAAGAGAAAGCAAATGAAACAACTTCTAAAATATTTGTAGTCTCTTGTTTAGCTCCTACTTCTGTATGTTCAGGTAGTGATATATTTATTTATTTTTTTTCTGTTTTCAATGCCAGAGCCATTTGAAAGCATCTGAACATTCAGCTGATATCAAAATGGTGAACTTCGACTATCATCAGATGGTTAAAGGTGGAAAGGCAGAAAAACTACACAGTGTGCTTAAACCTCAAGTCCAGAAATTCTTAGAGTGTGGATTTTTTTATTTTGATGGAAATGAAGTAAAAAGGTTTGTGTGTATAACTTCCATACATTTCCTCAGATTAAATTGTGATGCTGGGATGTTTCACCCCTCAGCAAGAAGATAAGAGAAAGAATGTTGCTTCTGTTACTGTGGTTTTAGTGTATCCTGGATGATGCTTAACAGCTGAAATATGAGTCACCTATTTCACTCTGGTAAGCTCTTGTCTCATTCTGTATATGCTCTAAAAATCTTCAAGGAAGATCTCTGTGAGACATTCAAGGGGCAAGAATTAATTTCAGGCCCTTGACCTCATGATTTTGTGAAAATGGTCGATTGTCCATTTTCTAGTGGGCAGCCACATGGAATTAATGACTATTTTTCCATCTTCCTGTATAACACGCTGAGTATTTCCCTCAGTGATGGAACTGCCATTTTGTGTGTGTTGTAAATGTCCGTGTTCAGAGCAGTGTTTTTGACTGTGCCTGGATCCCCTGTTTGAGAGATTCCTTTCTTTCAAAGCAGGATTGAGATGCATGTTTCCTGCTCTGCTCTGTACTTTTCCCTGATTCCTGGAGCAAAGGCTGTGCTTATCTCGGCAGGAAAAGAGAAGCAGGGCTAGAAATAGGCAACATTCCTTCTCTTCTCCCTTCCACCACCCTTCCCCCTTTTAAGTAATGCAGAACAAAGTGCTGAGTGAGGTTCTCCCTGAGAAAGAGTTGCTGAATGATGAGGGGATGAGCTCCAAAAAGCTTTAGAAGTGGCATGTTTTTTTTTTGCTGGGGATTCAAATAATGCCATCAAAATACAACAGACTGAAAGCAAAAAAAACCGTTGCAGCTTGTGACAGCTTGTGACAGCTCAAAGACTTGTGTTAATGAAAGGTGCAGTTATAATGTTTGTGAGTTCATGGACCATCTCCTTTGGGAAATGTCAGGCTTTTTGCTCTGTGTTTCAAATCAAATGCAGAGATAGTAATGCCAAAAAAAAAATTGAAGCAAGTTCTTCAGAACTTGCTGCAGTTTGTGGTTAGTTCTCCAAGGAAAGGTGCTGAAACCATACTGACTTCGATGGACAAAGTGGGTAGTGGGAATGACAAAAGTAAGGGATAAGTATGTGTCCTTGGGAGAGTCACTGGAATTTTGTACTCCTAGCTGAGCAAGCAGTACATGGATGTTGCTTAACATGATCCTTTTGAGAACTTTCTAGCAGGAGTTACTGGGCTTCTCCCAAAAGAAGTGGAGCAATTCTGAGTTCCTGAGGGCCTCAAACATCACTTGAGCTAAAGAGGAGAGGCTTGTTTTTCATTTTTATGAGCAAGTAATGAGGAGTTGGAATTGGCTTTAGTTATATCAAAAATTCTTGTTACTTTTGGTTAAACAAATTCAATAACTGTCTCAGTATTATTTTTTGCATTTTTGTCGTAACTAAGAGTTATTTTTCCTGAGGTTCTTTGGAAGTGTGTTAGTTGAACTGTTTGAAGAGAAACCTTAATCCTGCATAACACTTTAACCAAGCAAGCAAGGAGGATTGGGAGAAACTTGAAGCAGAAAGACTAATGGTATTTGCAGAAAATGCCTGAGCTGTGCTCAGTGAGTGCTTGAAGCTCACCCTCTGTTGCTGACATGTTTATAAATATCCTTGTGGGGCTGGAATGTCGTGCTGACAATGCCCCGATTTACGGCTCTGGTTCAGATCTCCCTGTCCCTGCCTCTGTTGAGGAGATGTGTGTTAAATGAGTTATTTCAGTTGTTTTCCCTCTCCCGTTGTCATTGGCGCAGATCCCAGAGCGGCACTGTCAGGACCAACTGCTTGGACTGTCTGGACAGAACAAACAGTGTGCAGGCCTTCTTTGGCTTGGAGGTAGGAAACTCGCATCCAGCTGCTGCTTCTGAGGCGCTTAGGCTGTAAAAGTAGCGTCACCTTCCCTAGGAAAAGTGAATGAACTTTTCATAGGTGGATTTCTAGCGTGAGATGTTCGGACTTCTAAGAGAAGACCTTCAGCATGTCTGAAAATGAAGAAATACGGGTGCTGTAAGGTCAAACATTCTGTTTTCTGAATTTTATTTAGTTGGAATGCTCTTCTTAAGAGGCATTTTTGTGAGAACTGTACAAAGCATTGGTTGTAAGCAGACGTATCTGATTCTGGAATATGTAGTGCTTGGCTGCTGCATTAACACAAGTTTTCTATGGCATAAGACTGAATCTTTCTACACTGTTGATGTGTAGAGTACTTACATGTCAAACTTAACTTTGTAGCTCTCTTTTTTCCTTTCTTATCCTTTTAAGAACTGGATAAAGAAAACTTTTTTTAAACCAGGTTTTTCAGATTTTTCAGCCATGAGAATTAAATTATGATTTCAGCTAAAGTATGAGAGCTAAAAGCATAAAACTAATGAATAAGAAGGGAAATGGTTAATCCTGAAGAACTGCTTGCTTAATTTTAAAATTCTGTTAAATGAGATGTATGAATTCTTACTTTATTTAATACAGTAGATACTTAAAATAACAAGTACTGAACTCTGGATGACCTCCTAAAATTACAAGAGCAAGCACCCAATTTCTAAAACTTCTTGTATATTTCTTCTTAATTTTGTCTTGCAAGTTTCCTTTTGTATCTTTTGTTGATTTCTGCCCAACCTTCAGAATTTTGCCTTTGCGTGTCCATTATTTTAGCTTCCTTCTTCTTGCTGTCAGACACCCTAAGGTTTTAAAGATTTTTAAAAGCTCTTGAAAATAGCTTTTGTGTTTAGTTTGGTGAACTTTACAATGAAAACATTTACAAATCAGCTACAAAATTACTATCCTATATTACTGCCTATCTTCAAAAGAAAATTAAGTGTTGGTGCTAACTTACATGTATGATGCAGCCTTTCAAGCATGATATGGTGACAGTTTGCTTAGAATGATGCATATAAACCCAAGATTTGTGGGTTTTTATGCATATATGCTGAAAAATAGGATGTGCCTTTTAACAAATATGTTAAAAGTTTTTTTTTTTTTTTTGCTAATGTTGTCTTCACCTGTTGCAGATGCTAACAAAACAGCTGGAGGTATTAGGATTAGCTGAGAAGCCTCAGTTAGTTACTCGCTTTCAGGAAGTTTTCCGATCCATGTGGTCTGTGAATGGTGATTCTGTCAGTAAAATTTATGCTGGAACTGGAGCCCTTGAAGGAAAGGCAAAGGTAAAGTACATCTTCTCAAATGTTTTTTGCAGTGTTCAGTATGGGTTTTAGTAAATTCTGCCATTAATATAGCAATGATGAGATTTTCTCTTTAAAAAGTGTGCTCTTTGTAATCCTAAAACAATCCCAAACAAAACGCAACCAACCAAAAAAATTAACTTAAAATGGTTGGTTCTGTTGATAACCAGGTCATGTTCCTGTACATCCCTTCTTAGCTGTGCTACTGCCTCCCAGATAACACCATTCTGTATAAAAGGATAAGACTCAAATCTTCCATTTCTTTAGAACATAGTTCAGAAAAATGTATATTGAGATCAGCTTTAGTTTCTTTGCATCTTTTCACTTTTCTTTCTGTACCTCTCCTGCTATTATTTCAGTTCCATTCACTGTATCTCCTTTTCAAGTGTTTGATATGATGTTGTTTGTGTTCTTAGTGTTTAATAGTGTTAATGCTAAACAAGTTGTAGCTGGTGGGTTTTGTTTGAGTGTTCGTCCAGCTTTTTCTTTTTAGTTTTGCAGTTACTGAAAGAAACGCAAATTTTGTTTCTCCCTGCTTTCTAACGCTGTGAGACCAGTTCCATGTTCCATGACGGTGTAATGTTTCTCTTCAACTTGTTTTGTCTTGGTTGATGTCTGAGTTGTTCCCATTTTCTAATGCTGTCTTTTGGTTTTTTTCTCATAATGTTGCTTTTTTGTTTCCCTGGTCCTGTCCCTTGCCAGGTGATACCTGTTAAGACAGCCAAATGTTGAACCGTAGCAATTTTTGCCCTTAGTTCCTTCAAGAATGTCTTTTTGCACTGTTATTTCTGCTAAAGGATGTGCTGCTTCTCATTCCGTGTTATATCCTATGTACCCATGGCTAACTGTTTCGGATTTTCCATCATTTGTTCATTCACACTGTGCCAGGGTCCTTCTCTGCTCATGTAGGAGGCATCACAGCAAAATATATAAAAACAGATCAAACTTGTTGTTTGTTCTGCCCCTTGACTGACGCATACAAGACTTCTTCATTTGGGAATTGCTTGCGTTTTGCTATAGAGTGGAATTTGGTTCAAGATGTTTAGTTTTATTTTCTTACAAAAATGTCACCCAGACTGCCAGGAAAACAGCAGTAAGTATTTTATGGAGTGTCTCCCCTTGTCTTGACTTTTCCATTCAACCTTCTTAATTCGTTTGCCTAAATTAATAGTTTTCTATTTCATCTAGTTCATTTGGCTATTTATTTTTTTTTTACTTTTAAAAGTGCACGTAATGTATTTACATTTCCATTTTTAATGTTTAAAACACAGAGTAGATGTCCTGGTTTCATCTTGTTAAACCACGACAGTATATTTACTCTGGCTTTAGAATAATGCTGGATTCCTGCCCTGGGACAATTCTAATCAGTACCATATCTCATAAATCAGACCCAGCATCTCTGACCCAAGTCCCGTCTATTCAGAGAGGATCTTTAATGCTTGCAAAGCCGTACAATACTTGCTCTTGTTTCAATGAAACATGACTCAGTATGTTTTTGAGTACTCTCAGTATGTATTTGAAAACGTAGTTTTCAAGTTGCATTCTCATTTCTCAAATGAAAAGTTTGATGCTTGAAATTGTTCCATTTCTTACTTGTCAGTTTGATTCTTCAAAGCCCATGAGTAATTAGAAGTAAAAATACAGAAATTTCACGTAGGAGAAAATGATTTTAACCTTAAATGTGTTAATATATGTTTCTATACTGAAAACCAGTTCTTTTTAAAGTATTATAATGCTCATTACATCTAACTCCTTACCTGCTCTTTCTTTTGCTTTCTCTGGGTTCCTTTCAATTAATTGCCTGATATGTGAATGGTGAGTGCGGTTTTGGATCATCAGTTGTACGTTGTCTGCCAGGAGGGGAGCACATACTATGAAAATACTATTGCAGTAGAGTGCTCCCTACACCTCATTCCCGTTGTCTGCCGAAAGCCACGGTGTCAATTTACTTTCACTTAGCCTTGCCAAAAGAGTAGCTTCTGTCTTGTCTAGTACAATTCATAGAACTAAATCCTAGGGTAGTTTTGTTAAGCTTTTGCCGCCTTTTCACATGCATTTAGGAGGCTTTCATGGACAATGCAAGCTATAAACTTGGGAGTATTTTTTTATGATACAATAACAATCCCATGCAGCATCCCTGATGGATCACAGTCTGTATTTCGTGTTCCTGCAGCAGTGTGCGTTCACAGACACCTCCCAGGCAAAGCACATGTGACAACACGTGTAATCAGAAGGGTGGTTTTTTTTGTGTGCCCAAATCAACGCTCTCAGGTTTGGAATTGTGTATGAGACTGCATTACGTGTTAGTTACATTATCCTTTAGGTATGTGTGACCCTCGGGTCCATCTGCAGCAGCAGCATGTTTTTCTGGAGGCTCTTGTTTAGCCCAGGTGGACACGGTTCCTCTGGAGTGTGATTCAGTCAGGCCAGAGTGTGCAGAGACAAGTGTCTGGGTGTGTCTGTAGCTGTGGATTAGTGTATGTGTTCCTTCTGGGATACTGCATGAGACTTGCATGGTATTTCAACAAGTTAAGGAGTCTTCAAAGCTCTCTGTGTTTTTAACATGGTTATTCCAGAATGTGAATTCTAAACTCTTATGTGCATAAACATACACATTCATGTATCACAGCATTTGGACTCGAGTGCTTGCTCATCTCTCACTATTTAGGGAAAAGCACAAAATCCCTGTCATGGTTTAAACATGGCACTACATCAAATTAATTTTTAAAGACCTAGGGTTTAGGAAAAAAATTAATTCCCCTCCCTGCAGTATTTTATTTTATTTAGTTTGATTTAAATCCGCTTGTTAGATATGCCTTGTAGGTATTACTGTGTTGTTTAGCGTTTGAGGGTGGGGGGAAGGCTACATGTAGCACAGTAGGCTCAGACAACTCGATTTAACACTTAAAGAAGAAAATTACCCTAGCCCTTAAGAATCATTAATACAGTTTACGTATATGCTACTGAATATTGCCAATGTATTGTGAGCAGTGTCCGACATAAAATATTTTATACGTGTTCCTCCCTAACAGGCTGGAAAGCTGAAGGATGGTGCTCGTTCTGTGACCAGAACGATCCAAAATAACTTTTTTGATAGCTCCAAGCAGGAGGCCATTGATGTTTTGTTATTGGGAAATACCCTAAATAGTGATTTAGCAGATAAAGCACGGGCTCTCTTAACCACCAGCAGTTTACGCGGTATGTGTCTTTCAGGATTTTAATCTCTGATAACTATTTGATGTAAGAAAGCTGTATAGAGTTTGTTTTCAAAGCACTGTTGGAAAGTATAAATGCTATTTTATGTTCTCTTGGCTTACTAAAAGATGAAAGTTGCTTTTGCTTTACTAATAGCGCCAAACTAATGTGCTGCAGAAATTTCTTTACCTGTTACGATTTGTGGGTGAAGTTCTACATCAAAATCAGAGATATTTCTGTAAGAAACTCTGCTTGTACAGAGCAGCCATGTGAGTCTTGGGGGTTTGGTACCAGGAAGGTGGTTCCCTTCATGAGAACAAGGGTGCTGAACTAGAATCCTGCATCCTCAAAGAGGTGTAGCCTCTGTGGTCCTCAGGGTGTGTCAATGCCATCTTCTGCAGGTCTGGTGGACAAGAAAATAGTGAGTCAGTTGTAGGGCTGTGTTCAGTCCTCTCCTGGGGACCAAATATATATAAAGTATAAAAAATATAGGAGCTCATATTTGGGCAAAGGAGGAACTTAAATTTGAGTCTTGTTTCCAAGATGCCAAGTAATAATGTTCTGGGTTACTGCAGTTTTTAGGGATTAATAACATTCTTAAGTTTTCCTTTACATTTTGTTTTCCTTCTCCTCGACACATCTCAACCTAGAACGAGGAAGAATATGTCAAAGCTTCAGTGAAAATCTCTGGCTCTAGAAGAAAATCGTTGCCCAGTTTTAGTCTTCATCTCGAGGGTCCACATCTTGATCCGATGTGGAATCCGAATGTTTTTGTCCCATTTGTTTAGCACAAAGTTTCACGATATTGTAACTTTTCTTATATCTGAAACCTGCTAAATTGGCCTCACCTCAAAATTAGTTAAAATTTGTTTTCATTTCTTCTCACTTTTTCTGGGAATGCAAGCTGTCCTTTCCATATTTGCAGCTCCTGACAGCTGAGGAGCATTAATCCCTCTTCCCTGAAATGTCTCTGCATTCTCTGCTAGGCGGCAAGTTAACTAGTGGGGTACTTCAACATGTGTGAATCCATTATTAATAAATGAGGAAAAGAGAATTTGCTAATCCTGTTGTAAAACTTTGTAGATTTTGCAGCATAAAACGTGCTTTGACTGATGCAAATGGTTATGTGTAATAAATTGTGTATTAACAGCATGTGTTCTCCCACATTGCTGGAAAATCCTAAAAAGCAATAACTTATTGACTAATCTTTTCTTGTTTCCCTCTTACTGCATCCGTAGTTTCAGAGCAATCGTTACAATCAGGTATAGTATAGTACAGTAAAATAAGCTGTAAATACCTGACCAGCGGTTGTTGTCCTCTGGCTTTTCTTGTGTCTGTTTGTGTAATATTTGGCTGTGGGCTCGCGTTTTCCTGGTGGTGTTTGTATCTGACATTCCTGTGCCCTAACATCCTTTAATTCAAGAAAAGTGATAATCTAAGTGGTGAAAAATGTTGCAGTTGAGCTTGGGTGCGAGTTAGGAAATGAGGCAACCAGTTTGCAGGGGTTTATTTTTGCAAATGCTGTGGCTGTAAAGGAATTTGCCTTTTTATTTGGAAGCTTCTGTATTTTTGCTTTATTTAGGATAAGAGGTGAAATTCTTCAGTACAGTATGTAATTTCATCTTATTTGCTGTTAGAAGGCTCCACGTGCATGTGTTCTTGAAGGAAACTTGTAGGCTGTGCAGCACTTCGTGTTCTTGTTCCCAGAAACCATTATTTAAAATAAAATATTCCTAATGCTCTTGTATTCAGATTTTATTGTGTGTTGAGCAAATTTAAATGGCCTTTACATTTGCCAGTTTTGCTTTTCCTATATGTGCTTTACCTTCTTAACTCTTAGTGAGTATCTAAAGAATGACATCTGAGTCACAAGTAATGTATGTCTGAAATTAAGTGATTCACTGGCATTTTGTTAGTGTAACCAAGTGTTTATTGGAATGACCAGTTACACTCTCACTGGTGGTATTGCCTTCTAACTCTGGAAGAGGAGTCAACTATTTTTATATGTTTATTATTATTATTAATAGTAATAGTTACTGTTATTATTGTTGTAATATTTTTATTATTTATTAGAATACCTATTTTTATAAGAGTTATAAATAAACTATTTTTCAGCATTTTAGGGTTTCACCTGGGTACAAATTGCATATATTGAAATTTGGAAGGAATACAGGAATTTGGATGTAGCAGTAAAATAGGTCCATCAAGTTCAGTTGCACAGAATATCCCAAACAGAATTTTAAATTAACACTCCCTTTGTAGAACTGATTTGAAGATTTCTGCTTGCTTAGTAAGAAAGTCAAAGTATTTTTGCTTTAAAACGGCAGAAAATGTAACTGATTGAATTTCTGATGTTGTAGCGTGAGGCACAATTTTGCTGAAAAGATAAATAACTTGAGGTATGTAGAAAAATCATAGTCTCAGGAGGCTCAGAAGCTCTGAAAAGCACTTGGTTCAGTCAGTATTTTGGAAAGCAGTAGAAATTTTTATTTTTAATTACTCTAATTCATAAAAAGATTCATTCTACAATTTAGGAAGACTGCTAGTTTAGAGATATAAACTTTTTGTTTGTAATAAGCTTGTTGTCAGTTCACTTCTGAAGTTAGAGTCTAACCTGGTAAGGCTTTTCACATTAGGGTCTCCTAACAACATCAGGAGTTAAATAGGCAATAATTCCATTTTGCAGCTTTTCTTAAAAACTGCTGAGTAGCAACTGTGAATGATTTGGAGTAACTAAAATGAAGCTGAAATCCACTAAATTTTCACAAGAAAAAGAAGGAACCGGAGATGAGACGTGTCCAAACTCTGCTATTAAGCTTGCTTAGAGTGCTGCAAAGGCTCATCTCTGCAGGCTTGCACAGCTGCCTACGATGCTGGTTTGGGTTCCTGGGGTTCAGCCAACCCTTCAGATGATTTGTGTTCTTGGATGTGTTGTGGTGACAGCATTTCTGGGATCGTTTTCCCTTCAGTGGCCGGGTACTGAGGTACCTCCTGTCCTTGACGCTCTGTGGCCTTTTGGGCATGTGCTGGACTTCCTGACTGGAGTCACCTGGGGTGTGGGCTGGAAGCAGACTCGGTATCTGGCTCTCACCTGGAGGGCTCAAGTATCCTGTTGGCTGCTTGCTGTTTTCTAGACTTCATTTCCCTGGATTTTGATGAGGAAAGCATCATCCCAAGCACAATCTGCTTGGAGTACCCCAAGGAAACACCAACCAGCTCACTGTCTTTTCTGTGTGATTAGCCCATTTATGGATGTATGATTTGTTCAGCAAGGAAAGAGTTCACAGCCAACAAACACAATATATTTTCTTCTCTTGTTTCCAGTTTTTTTCAAACCCAATAGGGGTAGAGTATGCCTGATTTTTGTTTTAACCAGGTAGGCAAGATGATAAACTTAAAAAGAATAACTGAAAAGACAACAGCAGCTCACTAATCATCTTATTTAGAGGATTAAATGAAAATATTATTCCCAGTAACTGACTGTTTTTCAACACAGCAACAAGTGAAGGGAAGAATTCCATCTACTATTTTTTATGTTGTTCTTTTGGAGTCTGATAACCATGAGAACATTCGAAATAGGTAAATTAATATCACTTAGGTAAAGTACCTGACCACTGAAGCAGCTTTTTTCTTTCTGTGTTTCTCACAATGTCTTGTACAGATGGGTCATTCCTCTCTCTTCATCTGGCAGATAAAAACAAAGCTGATGGGACAGAGAAATAAGTTTAATTATTTGAATCCCAGCCTACTGTCCTCACTAAAGCAGCTCTTTAGGAATTCAACTGACCTAAAAATAATTCAGATTTGTGGCTTAAATAGACATCCTCTGATATGATGAAATAATGAACCTTCTCTATATTAGTACTTGTAGTGTATCAGCAACTTTTAGACTTCCAGAAAGGAATATATCTGCAAGTTGGTTCTGTAACGGAGATTGGATTTCATAAATTTAATCTGTGAAAATGAGGTAGATACCCTTGTTGGTATGTGTGAAAAATTGTGGTTTCCTGAGAGAGTCACAGGCGAGGTAAAAGAACAACAGATATTTATAAAACATGGAAATTGTTTCCTTCTTGTATTATAGCTCTCTCTATAATTTTGAACAAATTGCTGCTGTTTTTCAGTCAGCATCTTACCCACACAATAATGTGTCTCTGAGGATACTTTCCCCTGAGAAAGCTGCATTCCTTGTGCTTTCACAGTTTAGCTTTGTGCATGTACATTGGAAAGACCTCACTTCCAAGTTTTCTGAAGAAACATTCACTATAAAAAATAATGTCTTTTCAAATGTTTTTGCAGCATCTGTAAAAGTACTGAAGAGCATGTGTGAGAACTTCTATAAGTATGCAAAACCGAAAAAGATCCGAGTGTGCGTCGGGACATGGAATGTCAACGGGGGGAAGCAGTTTCGAAGTATTGCCTTCAGAAATCAAACCCTCACTGACTGGCTTCTGGATGCACCAAAGTTGGCTGGGATCCATGAATTCCAAGGTAGGATTTGTCTTCTGTCATTAGTTTTTCTTAAACTCTGATCTTTCTGAGTAGGTCACAAACATTGAAACAGATATCACAGAATCATAGAATTGTGTAGGGAGGGACCTTAAAGATCCAGTGCCACCCTCTGCCATGGACAGGGATGCCTTCCACTAGCCCAGGTTGCTCCGAGCCCCGTCCAACCTGGTCTTGGACACTTCCAGGGATGGAACAGCCACAGCTTCTCTGGGCAGCTTGTGCTAGGGCCTCACCACCCTCACAGGGAGGAATTTTTTTCCAAGTAAGGAATTTCTTTCTTAAAATGAATATATATGAGGTCTTCGTTCTTAAGTTAATTAGAAACAAGAAATAACTTTTTCCCTGTTTACCTCGAGATCGCAAAAGCAAACCTGTGGACATATTTGCCATTGGATTTGAAGAAATGGTGGAGTTAAATGCAGGAAACATTGTGAATGCCAGGTAGGTGATCCCATCCACACAGTACTAGTTTGGCTGATAATCACCTTTTTCAAGTCATATGTTATTTAAAATTTTGGTTTCTTCAGAGCTTGCAGTGTTCTGCAGTTCCTGTGTTTTGTATTGCTGGGAACAACAAAACCTGTGAAAATCTTTTCAAAAGCATGTGTTGTTGGTATGCTGTTATGTATCAGGTTGTGATCCGTATAAAGGAAGGCTTCCTTCCATACTGTTACTTTTCATTGCCATTCCATATATCGCATGGATATGTTATTGTGGGGTTGGGATTTTTCACTCCAAGCAGACTGGGTTATGGAAATATATTTTCCTCAGTTGGGGGTGATGCCAGTGATAAATGTGCGTATAGTCCTAGGACCATATTCCCTTTGTCCATTGTTTTCGCTGCCTGCTTTGCGTGTTTCCTGGTGTTAGGGAAGGTTTAAGTCGTTGGGAAGAGCACCTAAAGCCTATAATGCTGTAGCCTTTGTGCAGATTTTTGTCTTTTGGGTACCGAGTGTCAGCTTGTCATCCCCTAATTTCCCCCTATGTGTAGTTAATGCTGTTTCCAGGCCTGATATTTTTCATTCCTATCCAGTGCTGGCTCTGAAAACCATAGTCTGTTAGGTCTCTAAGGATGTTTCTTTTTGATCTAAGACTGTGGACACCTGTTTTCCAATATTGACTGAGCTCTAGGCTAGAAAGTAACTCCCTAAAACTATTCTTAGGTTTTGCTCGTCTGGTCTAGGCTCATAAATACAGGGTAGATAGCCATGACTCCTAAAGTTGTCTGTGGTGTTGGGAAAAGTGAGGCAGCATTTGTAGAGGCTAAATTTGAAACAATTATGTCATGATAGTCTAGAGCCTGTGTCTCTGCTAGGGGGGCATTTGAGCAGCATTCCCAACTCAGCTTTGGTTTACTTCCTCAAGGTTTACTTGAGGTTCTTGGATATAGTTTAGTCAGCTCAATCACCAGCTAGAAACCTGCTCAGTTTCGTTTATTTCGAACCTGGTGTTTTTAATCTCACTGCCAGCACCACCAATCAGAAGCTCTGGGCTGCTGAGCTGCAGAAGACCATCTCCAGAGATTACAAGTACGTGCTGCTGGCTTCAGAGCAGCTGGTGGGCGTCTGCCTCTTCGTGTTCATCAGGCCCCAGCATGCTCCCTTTATCAGGTCAGTGAGCACAGCTGGCTTCAGCTTGGGTCACAGTCAGCTTGCTTTGTGTTGCAGGATAACACCCAAATGTCCTCAGGGCCATGTGGGGCTCTGAAAGAGCTGTTCCGCCTTCTGGTGAAGTTGTTGTTTAAGTTCTTTTATCTTAGTTTTTAAACGCCTCATCGGTTGCCCAGGGAGCTTGAAAAGCTGAGCTTTTATCCTGTTACTGCTCAGTGGCCGTTGGAACTTTTTAAAACTAGCCCTGTGGCTGGAAGAACAATATATCCCTCCCAACCCAGTGTCACACTCAGAGCCATCTGTGCCAGGTTACTGGAAGGTTTAATAGTTGTTTCACTGTTTCAGGGATGTTGCTGTCGATACTGTCAAGACTGGCATGGGAGGAGCCACTGGGAACAAAGGTGCAGTGGCCATTCGGATGCTGTTCCATACCTCCAGCCTTTGCTTTGTGTGCAGTCATTTTGCTGCAGGGCAATCCCAAGTCAAGGAGAGAAATGAAGACTTTGTAGAAATATCTCGCAAGCTTGGTTTTCCGATGGTAAGCACGGTGTTCAAATTCCATAACAAATGAGAAGTGAAATGCTTGGAGCTCCAGCAGTGTCATCCCAAAGCTCCATTTGCATTTTCCCCCCTCCCCAGATTCCTGTGGAAATCAGATTTCCTTGGGTTAGAGATCTCAGAGATACTGAGTTCCCACAATGTTTACCAAAATAGAAGACTGCAGAAAGAATAGACCTTTCCAGTGTGATGATGGAGATAACGAAACGAGTTCACTTGCATTCAGAATCAAGGACTTAGCGTAGGAAGGAGACGTTATAGATCCTTGACATGCAGTAGGACTTCTGTAGGCACAGGAGACAATCACCTATGAGAAAAAAATCACTGGGAAACAGCACTGTTTTCAGTACACAGGAATGATTCTATGCCGTGTTCTCATAAACACAAAGTTGAAAATTTTATCAGTGCAACAAAATGCTTCCTTAAGACTTAAAGCTTTTTTAAGTTTTGTCATCAAACTGTCATTTGTTCATTTCTGTGGCACTGTGCAGGAGTCTTACATCTTATTTTACAGGGTATTTTTATTTTCTAAACTTGTCCCTGCTGTCATGTTTGTTTTCCTAGCAAGTGCTGTATCCAACAGTTTCCTAAATGCTGCTGTTTCAATCTGCCAGTGTATCTGCTTGGTTTTACTTACAGGCAGTGGAAAAATCAAAACAAAGGGGGAAGTAAAAGTTCTCACTCTAAATCTGAAATTATACATACTTCACAGCTAAAAGCTGAATTTCTGAACCTGGAAGTAGTAAATTTGTCACTCAGTTGTTTTTAACTCCAGTGTGTGCTGCTGTTCTACAGGGAAGGATGCTCTTTTCCCATGACTATATTTTTTGGTGTGGGGACTTCAATTATCGAATAGATTTGCCCAATGAGGAGGTGAAGGACCTAATACGACAACAGAACTGGGATCCCCTCATAGCAGGAGACCAGCTTATCAGTCAAAAAAACTCTGGACAGGTATGTTCAAACACGACCATACTTGAGAATGCTTCATTTTTCTTACTGGTTTTAGCAATTCTGTGATGGTCTTCTAAATCTGTATCCTCAGCATGATGTTTTCTAATTATAATATTTTTCTTTTTATCAGATGCAACTATTTTAAAAGAATATTTGTAATGTTTGATAATGTTACTCTTTAGTTAAATTGTAATAGGTCTAATGCTGTTACTGTTGGGAAAATTAGTCCAAATTGTAGCATTTTTATTTGCAAAGAAAACACAGAATAACAAAGTCTGAAGAAAGCTACAGCTTTTAGATTTGTAGGGTTTCTTGTTCTCTCTTTGCAGCTCTGGGAGGGCTGGAGATAGTAAAAGGAGAGACAGTCTTGTGTTGCTGGTTTTGTGTGCTCGCCAGCACATTGATCACAAGCAATGCTTTTGCTGGTTTAGAGTTCCTTTCCATAACTCCTATTTATTTGAGGGGGCATCTTGTGCCAGCTTTTCTGTGGAAGTGTTCAAAGCCAGGTTGGATGGCACCCTGAGCAACCTAGTCTAGTGAATGGCATCCTTGCCCGTGGCAAGGGGTTGGAGCTGGATGATCTTTAGGGTCCCTTCCAACTGAAACCAATGTGTGAGGCTGTGAATTTGCAAGAACATTTGACGTGTTCAGGTAGATAAAATATAAACCTTAATTCCCAGCTTTTGCTGACACAGGAACAACTAAGCACCAGATTAAAATGCCGTGTTAAAGCATCAGTGTTCTGGGTGACCTCCAGTTGGTAATGACATTGAAGGAACAGTAGGTTGCTCATGAGCCTGAGCTTAAAGATATAACTGCTGGCATACTTCTGTTCATTGATGATTGCCTGGGTCACTATTTAGTCATAGTGTCAAATGTTTTCAGCAGACAAAATGTGGAGAAGAATCCATATCAACAAATAACAGGTTTTTAAATTTTGTTTTGAGATGTTTATACAGATTCTCGGTGTTAGAATAGAGAATTCTGATTAGTTTCAAGCTGTTTCCCATCTGTTTCTGTTTTTTACAGATTTTTAGGGGGTTTCTGGAGGGGAAAATCAATTTTGCCCCTACATACAAATATGATCTGTTCTCTGATGACTATGACACCAGTGAAAAGTGTCGCACACCGGCATGGACAGATCGGATCCTTTGGAGGAGAAGAAAATGGCCTTTTGACCGATCAGGTTTGAAGGTTTCCTTCAACTGTTTACAATGTTCTTTAAGTGACTTAGAGGATTCATTTAGTGATGTTAACAGTGTCAGTGATGCTGAGCTCCTGTCCCTGGCTTGGTAGGAAACAGAACACTTGTAACAGACCTTCAGTAAATGCAGTGAAGCTGAACAAAGGGCTGTGAATCAGATCCCAAGTACTGACATTTGAGGAGTGCAAAAGGAACTTCTGGGGGGGGTTGTCTGTAAGACACTCAATTTGGATTTACTTTGTATGTGCTTTCTTTTTACAAATAGCACATCCTTGCAATCACTGTATTTTTCCTCTTTTGTTTTCATTGCTGATTGTAGCTGAAGACCTGGATCTCCTGAATGCAAGTTTTCACAGTGACAGTAATGTCCCTTATACGTGGAATCCTGGCACTTTGTTGCACTATGGAAGAGCAGAGCTGAAAACATCTGATCATAGGTTCCAGTTTAATTTTATACATTACTTCCTAAGATTTAATATTTGTGCTGTGTATTTTGTTGCTCAGATACTCTGCTGACAGGATTTTCTTGTTTGTTTTTTCCAAGGCCTGTGGTTGCACTGATTGACATCGACATATTTGAAATTGAAGCAGAAGAGAGACAAAAAGTGTATAAGGAGGTGATTGCAATGCAAGGACCACCTGATGGTACTGTGATGGTTTCCATCAGAAGTTCTTCAGCAGAAGAAAACTATTTTGATGATAACTTGATTGATGATCTTCTTCAAAAATTTGCGAGCTATGGCGAAGTTATACTTATAAGGTAAAAAAAAACCTTGTTACTTTTAATCTCTACTTATAGAATCATGGAATTGTTTGGGTTGAAAGGGATCATCCAGTCCCACTTGCTGCCATGGGGGCACTAGACCAGGTTGCTCAACCTGGCTTTTGACACTTCTAGGGATGGGGCAGCCACAACTTCTCTGGGCAACCTGTGCCAGGGCCTCACCACCCTTACAGGGAGGAATTTCTCCCCAGTATCCCATCTTACCCTCTGGCAGTGGGAAGCCATTCCTCCCATGTCCTGTCTGGACTTGGACCTGCTAGAGCAAGTCCAAAATTCATCTTCATTGTTCCCACTTATTTCCCGAATAAAGTTACTTCCTTAGATCTGTTTAATTTTTAACATTTGAATTTCAACTTAAATGTCTTTAGAATTCATTTTACATACCTGTATGTGTCTCAGTTTTCAGACATGATTTTCCCAGATACTCTTATTTTTGAGAATTTTATTTAAATTTTGTACTCTAGAATTAGGTCAGTAGTTTTAAATGAACTGAAAATGAGAATGTTGCATTTTCACTAAGCTGGCAATTGTACTATTAAGTGTTGTGGTATTTTGCTGGTTGTTTCCAATGAACTTTGCAGGTTTGTGGAAGACAAGATGTGGGTAACATTTTTGGAAGGAAGCTCTGCTTTGAACGTTATGAACTTGAATGGCATTGAGGTAATGTAAACATGACTGAACCTTTGTACAGCAAGAGAAAATCCAGCTTTTTTTAAGGCTTCTTGAGCGGGTTGGATTTTTTTGTTTGTCTTTAATTCTTAGAAGTTTTTTCTGTTCTGTACTAGACTGTTGCATCGTTGTGTTTGTTTTTTTTTTTTTGTTTTTTTTTTGATAGCCTGATACCAGTATGTTGAGTTTCAAAAGCCGTATAAACGAAGTATCAAACTTAATTTATTTTTAGGAGGAGTACTGTTAGACAAATTAAGATCTCCTACTGAGAGATCAAATCAATCTTCATCAAATGAGGGGTCTGGGATTTTTTTATGATTTAAAAAGCAGAGTTTAGTTTCTAGAATGAACCAGTTTAATGTATTTGTAGCCTGCAGTTATTAAAAACTTAGCGCTTCTGTACTGCAAACTCTGAAAAATGGCACAATTTCAGCTTGCATTACCTTCTATGGGGCCAGTATTTAATCTTTGTGAAAATCTAACTTCTGACATTCAAATTTTTACTAGTCTGTGACTGTTAAGACTTAGAATGTGTGATGTTTACAGATGGATTCTTGGATCTGCCGAGGTGTCACTGGCAGTTCAGACAAGAAGGGGGCTCAGGGTAGAATGTCAGTTTGCAGAATGAAGACCTGCTCTGTGCCAGCCTCTAAAATAACTTTATTCACGTAGTTTATAAGCAAGTCTGCTTTACTTTACAAAGAATAGTGTTTCTGTCAGGGTAAAGAAACCAGAAGCTTCCTGAATAACTGAAAAGGAGAACCGTAGGAGATGAGTTGTTAGTTTTTCTACAAAAAAAATTTTAAATGGTTGTAATGAACAGTTTAAATTACATAAATGTAGTTACTTACCAAAATGAAGTGAAAATCAGAATGTTTGTTTAGTCGCAGAAATTCCAATAACCTTATTTGTGATATTTTCGGGATTTTTTTTTTTAATCTGAAATGCTGAACTCACATATTCCTACTCTTCAAAAGTTCTATTTTGTGCATATTTTTTTTGGCAATTCAGCTACAAGGAAGGATTATAAACATCAACTTGAAAAATCCAGATTGGATCAGAAGTTTGGAAGATGAAATGAATCTAGAGAAGATTAATATTGGGCTACCTTCATCAACAAGCTCCACTTTGCTTTGTGAAGATGCTGAGGTTACTGCAGACTATGATATGGAAGGTTTGTAAAGATAAAGCATTCTTTATTTTGAAATGCTTACCGTCCTAAATAATGTGGTTAATTTAATGCATATATAAATATGTAACGAGTTTATGCCTATCTAAAACAGATTAGAAATCACGTTATTTCCAACAGTATCTTGACAATCTGCTTCACTCTCGTCTACATTTAAATATATTCTTAATTGACAGCTTACTCTTCAAAAGCATATCCACATTGAGCCTTTTTTTTTTTAAACACAATTCCACCTTTTGCAAGCATAAGTTATTACGAATAGCAGATATCTTGAAATCCCCTGCCCAGCCTTCTGAAGAACAAGTGAAGCTTGCTGTATTGCAAACCAAGGAAATAACCTGTAAAGCTAATTGTCTCTTAGATTAATCAACTTCACAGTTGCCACACTGTTATAATTATTCTTAATATATATCTATGATCTACATTATGCATTTGAAGTATTTTCAGCTGGTTTGAATATATATGCATTCTTCGTGTGTAATTTTGGGATGCAAGAATCATACTTTGGTTGCTGAACTAATTCCTTGGAACTTTGGGGCTTTTTTTGCATAAAATCCCATGCCCAGAATCGGTTTTTACGTACTTTTTTTTTCTGGGGCTTGTTCCTTAGGAGACATCGATGACTACAGTGCTGAAGTAGAAGAAATCCTTCCTCAGCACCTACAGCCAACATCAAGTTCAGGGCTTGGAACCTCCCCAAGCTCTTCCCCGCGTTCCAGCCCCTGCCAGTCCCCGACGCTGTCGGATGGACCCACTCTCCCAGTGAGACCCAGCCGAGCCCCAGGAAAAACTCCTGGACCACCTGTTTCCACACATGGTGTGTATTGCATGGCTCCACTGCCTCTGGAACTGCCACACACAAGTTCTGTTGCAAAGTGTCTGTACAGTCCTGGTTCACTCCAGTCATACTCTCAGAACACAGCCCCTTGCAATCCCTGCTCAATATAAATTGTAATCAGCACATTTGTAAACTGAGACCACAATATGAAACTTCTGTTTAAGCACAGCCTTTTTTTAAATGGTGATGTGAACACAATGCTGGTGTTTGGAATAGCTTCTAACTGAGTTTATTTTAACTGCTCAAATGCCTTGAGAGAATTCCCTTTGTAGCATTTTTTTCCAGAGAACTTAGTTCACAGATAAGGGTCAAAATCAAACTTTGGAATTCTGCAATTGGTAAGATTGTTCAGGATTTCATGAAAAGCACATATTTATTAAAACACGAGACAAAAGTTTTGGTTTAGGAAATCTGATTCTTTTCACCGTTGGTTCATTCCTCTTGTTTTCCCTCTCTCAGAAACTTCCGGATTGTTGTTTCCAGGGCTGGGGACTGCCTGTCCTCTCTGTGAGAAGAACTTGCTATTAGAAAAGCTTTGCTGGGATTAGAATGTCCAAGAAATTAATTTTTGTGTTGTTTTCTGTCATATCCTTCAGCTGAATTCCAGGTTGGTGCCCAGCAGAAGGAGCCTCCCCAGAGCCTGGAGCCAAAGCGTCCTCCACCGCCTCGCCCTGTTGCTCCTCCTGCACGTCCTGCTCCTCCACAGCGGCCACCTCCACCCTCAGGTAATGTGGGGACCTTTTGAGGTACTCAGGAATATTTGTTTTCAAGTCTGTGAGATGAACCTGAAAGTGCAAACCCGAACTGCATATTACACTTGGGGCTCACTGTTTTTTAACTGAGATGTTTAATTGGTACATTTAAAAGCAATAACAGCATGAGAAATAACAGCATTTTTACCATTTAAATATTATTAGTTGAATAAGTTTATAAAAACTTATTTTCAGTTTTAAAAATGTGACATTTTACAGCAATTTTTACTCAACATTTTCATTTTTTTTGTAGCAACTATTTTAAAATAAAATAGAAATAAACTTGTGCATTCATTGATTCATTGCTATCCCTTTAATTTTGGCATCAGTGTATATGCATTTTATCCTGTCCAAGTTTTTAATGTAGTCTACATTTGGATCATCTGACAATGTAAGCAGTTGAGCACTGAGAGAAACTGGATGTTCAGAGGCATTTGGGCAACATAGTTAATAACAAACTGACCCTTGTGATTTTTAACTTTCTCATTCTTTTTCTTCCCTTCTACTATACTGATATTTTTCATTATTGCTGCATTCATTTCTTAAATACTGTCAGGCGGTAGGAGTCCTGCACCTGCTAGAAAAGAATTTGGAGGTAATGATTTTAATTGTTTTTGAGTATGACTGCATAGCAAAACTGCCGTGGGGATCTGTTTTGACAATACTTAACATGATGATTTCCAAAGGTGTAAAAATGGGCAATTCTCAAAGTTATAGAATTGGATAATTCATGAATGTCAGTGTCATTTCTTTCTTCCCCCTCTGAACTGCGTTTGACTTTTCGGTGAAATAGTATTTCTCCAGAAGTTGGTATTTTAAAGTCAGAGATGAAAGCTGTTCCAGGTTTTTAGTACTTTGTCCTGGGTGAATACACTCAGCTAACTTTTCTGTGAAGTGCTTCTTCAAAGTAGTCTTTGTCCTTCTCTGTCGCACATTTTGCTGTCCTGCTTGGACTTAAATCAGCTCATCGATACATGAGAGAGGGTGAGAATTGTTAGTGGCTCTGGAATACTTCTAGGCACTGCCCCTCAGTTGGCAGGAAAGAGGGTTTTTTGACAAAATGCTTCAAAAGTTTTGAGCAATCTCAGAAAATACATAAACTATTTTAATTTTACATTGTCTGTAACAATCAGCTAACTTTAGTGTCAGGCAGAAATGTACTCGGCTCTTAGATACTGGTGAGACAGGGAGGTTTTCATGCTGAAGGTATAATATTTCAAAATGAGCTAAAATGCAGAAGCTTTAGGAAGCAGTTGATAGACCACACTCAATATAGTTGAGATTTAATTCATTGTTCTTCAGTCCTCTGTAGTTTTCTGTGCACTGACACAATCCCGTTTGCCTAGTTTGTCTCAATTGTGCAAAGACTAGTCATCTTTTTATCCTCTTTCCCAGCATCGCTTTCCATAGATTTGTGACTTGCATAAAAGTTGCTTTTTATGCAATCATTTGAGACTGGAGTATATTTGTTCATGTATTATTCCAGTGTCAAGCTCTTCACTTTTTTCTGCTCTCCATTTTCCTCTCATGGTGTACATATATAAGCATAAATACTTTGTTTTTCAGGGGTACCTGAGCTCAGCTCTGAGCAGGGTAGCACAGGGCTGGAACCAATATAAATGTCCTTATGGGTTACTTTAGTGGGGAAAGGGCACCTGTGTCTCTTCTCTAGAAGGAAGGCTCCTAAAGGTCTGTGGAAATATCCCTGTATAGTGTGTTAGTAGATCAAACTTTGCGTTTAGACTTCCATAGCACATGCAAAGGGACATTGATCATGTCTTTAAAATGTTGTGCCTTTTAAATGTTACTTTTTTTCCTCACGTGTTTTGACCTTTTTTTCCCAAGTGCTTCAGTCCCTTCAATGCCTATGGCACTTTTTCTAATGGCTCAGTATGCTTTGAAGATGAGAGGAAAATTTGGGCATCTAAGTGTTTTAGTTTGGTCATATTTTATATCAGAAGTAACTTGGAATTCAGGTGAACAAGGCTCTGCACTCATTGCAGGGCTTTACAAAGTGCAGACCTTTTGTATGCTAGTACAAAAAAAATTCACTGAGGATTCTATAAGCTCCAGTTGTTTATAGTTAAAAATTAAAATGTTGCACTCCGTTTACGCAAGATATTTTTAATACATTACAGATTAAATTTTCAGAGAACATTAAAAACTATAAAGGCTGCTAATTGTCAACTAAAGTTAATAAATAATATTTGTGGGGTTTTTTTCCTTTAGTACTAGTAGTCAGAGTTTTCCTGGTTGTTGCAGTAAAGGTTTTTATCATTGGTTGAAACTTTCATTGTCTGTACGATGAAAATATTCCTATGCTGCCCATTGTGATAGCATTATTGCAGCACGATAATTGTGCTTTATCGCTGTTGAAGAGTATTGTGAGTAAGTGAAATCTCAGATATTTACCCTCTGTGCCATTTCTCTCCCATGTGGTGAATATTTTTAAACTTGCCAAATCCCCATGGCCAGAGATCTTCTGGTGCACCAACATAGGAACGTGTCCCTGGGTCTCTCTTCTGCTGAAGGAAGCTGGCTTTAGTCATCATCCTGCGTAAAACAAGTGCAGTGGAACGTTCTCGAGCGGTGCCCTATGCCTGTGCAGCTTCACGGCTGCTCCTCTCACAGAGACGTTCATGGTCAGAAACTTGTGGTGGGAATTGGCAGAGCCTGGATCTCAGCCAGAACAGATAACACATGCTAGGATTTAGCACCTTTGAAACAGATGTTCAGCCAAAGTAGAGATCTGACATCTCTGGAGACGGTCCCGTTCCAGCCTCCTGTGCAGCCTTCGCTCTGCCCACTCTGTGACAGAACTCACAGATCACAGAGAGCTCCTGGGCAGATCTCACACATGGGCACATGGTGAGAAAGCAGAAGGCTGTGTCATAGCTAAGGGATGCCTTCCGTATTTCCATCACGTCTGTGTCCTGCTATGGTTTTGCCATACAGTTTTAGGAACCCATGATGATATTGCAGAAATAAAATAATTCAGCATGGTTATGCACGATTGAAAATATTCTTTCTTTCAATCTGAACTGCTGAACCAGTTGATACAGCTCTCCCAAGTGCACAGTGCTGCGCGGAGGCAATTTAGTGATGCAGTTCTGCAGGATACAGTATATTATACCAAGTGGGAAGCATTGCTTCCATCAAATTGCTTATTCAGAGGTACTGTCGCAGAAATGGACTACTCAGTGTTCTGACTAACAGGGATCAGACTTAATGTCGCAGGGTGTGAGTGCTGTGCTCATTTATTCCCTCGTGTTTGAGTACAGGTCTGTGCTCTGCTTTATGAGAGGTTCAAGACCAGCATGTCAGATCACACTGGATAGCCCACATTTTGAGGGAATGAAATTCTTTCAACTGTGATGTAAAATTAAAATAACTGATGTTACTAAACACGATTGTACTTGCTGATTTGTAATTCACACCAGTCTGGTTCCCCATGCTGCTACAGTTACTTCCTACAGGTGACTGTAATCTATCTAGACCAGAGTTAAAGTGTGTAAAGCTGTCTTGTGGCAGTGTTCTTTCTGGTTTTTCTTTCTCAATCTACTGCTTTTCTTATGCGATGTACAGCTTCTCTTCTTTCTCTGAAAAGGTCTTGGAGCTCCTCCCAGTCCTGGGGTAGCTAGGAGAGAAGTAGAAGGTAACATAACAATTTTTGTATTCTATAAATGGATTTCTTGTTTAACACCTGAGTAATATTATTGCCCTTTTGATACTAAAGGTGGTTTCATGAAGGTATTTATCATGCAGGATCTTTCTTCTTTTATTTAGCATAGCTTTCACACAGCCAAGTTGCTTCCTGGTTTTCAATGATGATAGGAATTGTTACAGAAGGCATTTATGAAAAACTGAGTGAAAACTTAAGAGTGCCCTAATCAGGAATGCTTTTAAGGCTGACTCTCAGAGGAAGCTGTAGCTGACTGGTCATCAGAGTGACTATTGTACCTGTAACTAAATCAGGAATCTAGGGAGCCTGACTTTTCATAAACTACATATGTTCATATATTCTAGGGAGAGAAACTTCCATTTGAACTATTTGGTCTATAATTAGTATCTTGCCTCTTTCTAAAGAGCACAATATAGGTATTTTGATTCTGATAGCCAGCTGTGTGTAACACACAGTTACAAGCAGCATTTCTCTTGCACCATTCTTGGTTGGAGTACATGGAACTGCTGCTGGATGGATCCTGCTTTAGCCATGCCAGCAGAGTCATGGGCTTGAGTTTCTTCCTCGTCCCTCAGGAATATGTCCTTCACAGCAAATAGCAATACAGGTCCTAGTACAGTCACTGGCAGGGTTTCCTTGTGTATGCTGCAATTAATTTTGGCTGCATTGCTGGTTCATTTTTTCTAAATTGGCGAAATCACTCTATGCATAGAATATTTGAGGTTGGAAGGCACCTCTGGTGATTATCCACTCCAGCTTCCTGTTCCAAGGAGGGTAAACTTGGCACCAGGTTGCTCAGGGTGGGAGCTGCATCGCTGAGGACAGTACCCAGAAACCCATTCTGACTGGTTCCAGGGCAGTCTGATAGCTGGAAGCTGATTTGAGAAATGGTGTGATGCACAACAGAGTTCATTCAACTTACTGTCACTGACATGGTGATTTGCTTTCCTGGGAAATAAGGAGCACAAACACAAGCCAGAATCCTGAACCTCTCTGCCTGTTAGAAATTGTGCACTTGTCTGAGCTACAGGTAATTTTTTCATCCCTTGCATTTCCCAATTTGGATGTTGCATCTGAGGTTGTCATCAGCATGGCCATGGGTGAAGCTGGTGCTCTAACAGATTTATCCCATAAATGCAGAGAGTGGGGTCAGGAAATGTTATATCAGTTCTTTGTTTTAACCACTGCTGCTAGAACATCTACAGAATATGCCACAAAAACCAGCTTTCAACATAACTGAGAGCACAGGGTACCTGTACAAGTGGGTGTCTTTAGCTTGCAACAAATAGGATGTGATTTGAATAATTTGTAATAAAAGGGGTCAAATTACTTCATGTGTGCCATGGGATAAGAGTGTGTTAGTGACGGTGGGTATGTTACAACTTTTGAGAAAATGGCTGGTATCTCCTTGCTTCCATTCTCAGTAGTAGTAATGTGACATGGCCATCTAATACCCATTTGTGGCTTATCTAACACAGATAATCTAATTTTTTTTCCATGCTTCAAAGCACAAAAAAGCCCTGGAACACAAAGAAAAGATAACTTAGGTAATAGATACATGCTTTGTACTAATCATAATACAGACAGAAGTTGATTTTGAAATAAGTGCTAAGTCAGTAATCTCTAATGTCTGTTACAGTTCGTAATCAGCCTCCACATTCAGCGGGTGCAACCAGACCGGTAGGTATTGTTTTAAAATCATTTTCCTGCTAAGTGTCTGCTCTTTATTATATCAAGGTTTCTGTAAGTCATAGCAGATGTAAGAAATCTGCAAAGTTGACTGGTCAGTTTACGGCTTCTATGAGTTAATTATCTCAGCAATTCTTGTCTATTGACTAAAAATACTATGGGGAAAAAAGGCAGCAGATATATATATATACACACTGGATGTGACTTGATTGTTTTGCACTCTGCTATCACGTAATAGGCTCCCAAATACACATTTGACATGTCCTTTCAAATAACAAAGTGACTCTTTGTATTGTATATCCTTATTGATTGGTGTGTTAAAATGGATTATCATGTGTACTGGAACGTAAATGGTGAAGGCAGTTAATTGCTTACGGGCCAAATGGATTACGTAAGCAGTTGGCATCTTATGATTAGTTGATGTGTTATGGAGCTTTGTACCTTGTTTTAAAGCTTAATTTTCATAAAGGTCTTCATGTAAAAATGAAACATTCAACTGTTGCAACAAATATTAGTTCTGCATTTCATTCCTTTATTTGTGGAACTGAAGTGAAGGAAGACAATGAAGGGCATTCAAATGCTTCACTCCTTGCAGGAAATCAAGAGATGGAAGATACCTGCCTAATTTTTCTTAACAGTAGCAAGTAGGAGCCTTGCGTGAGGGAAGAGGAAAGTGTTTTAATAGCTACAGGTCTTCTTAAAGAATTACTGAGAAATGGGATTGTTTGTTGATAATTTTTTGACTTTGCAGTTCCGGTATTGGAACTGCTGAAAACTACTGTTGAAAGTCTCCATTGAAATAAATTTTACTGATTCATTTTTCTCAAAGAGATTGATTCTCATAGTGAACAATTCATGATCTTGGCTTTTTTTTATTTTCCTGGAAATGTAAAATGGCCTCTTCTAAAATCTGGATAAAGAAAAACTGGTGCATATATAGGGGGTAATGTATTCATTTATCCCTGTGTTCTTCCCTTTTATTCTCTTATTTTCTCCTCATAATCTGAAGCTAGCACAGGATTTGCCATTTTTAAATCAGAAGAAGATCTGAGGTACAGAAGAGACTTCACCAGTGTCTTGGAACTGGCATAAGAGCAGCGTTTTTTGTCTATGTTATCAAAACAGAAAAAACAAAACAAAAAAAAGGCTCCAAAACCCAAAAAAACCTAAACATAATAGAAGGCCTGCAAAAACATCCAAGGTGCCTTAGCTCAACCCTTGTTTGGATTTCCCATCTAGAATTCCAGGACTTGAAGGGGAGCTACAAAAAAGATGGAGAAAGAGGGACTGTTTCCAAGGGTCTGGGGAGTACCAGGACAAGGGGGAATGGCTTCAAACTGCCAGAGGGCAGGGTTCAATGGGATATCAGGAAGAAAATCTTCCCTGTGTGGGTGGGGAGGCCCTGGCACAGGGTGCCCAGAGAAGCTGTGGCTGCCCCTGGGTCACTTGGAAGTGTCCAAGGCCAGGTTGGACAGGGCTTGGAGCAACCTGGGATGATGGAAGGTATCCCTGCCCGTGGCTGGAACTGGATGGGTTTTAAGGTCCCTCCCAACTCAAACCACTCTGAATCTAGAAATGTTTCTTTCCTTTGTCTCAGGTAATTTTTGGATTTCATTTCAAGGATTTCAGGACCAGGGATAGTAGCTACAGAGGGTGCTACTTCCCACTGAGGGATCCTGAGGGCTGGTTTACACTTTCTTTCTCTTTATTTTCTGTTCCTTTTTGCTTTTTTTTTTTTTTTAAATACATTTTGGTGTATAATCCAATCGTTCTCCTGCCTACTATCAGAATATTCAAAGAAGTAACAAAATGCATCTTGGCAATCTCAGATCAGACAGGAGTTTCCGAGGTCAGGTGGCTAAAAGAGTTCAGAACATTGGTAAATGGAGCCAAGCATAAGGAGTCACGTGATATACCAAGTCGGGGATATGTATCTAGTAAAACTAAGATCATGAATGATACTTTTTTATAGTGGTAAAGTGTCTTTGCTTGTTTCTAATTAATTTTTGTGTACAGTTGTGCAGTAGGGTTTGCTCTGAAAACCATTTCTAGAACGTCGTCTGGTACACAACATTTTACAGGAAACAAATTCTACAAACTATCTAATCTCACAATCTTTTTTCCCTTGAACTCTGGTATTTTTACCCCAGGGCCTTTTACTCAGCTTTCAGTGTGGTGTTTGTAATTTACTCTGCTTCAACTGTAATCTGGAATAGCTTCCTTTGTCTCTTTAAATATTGATGTAGACTTTTAAATTTACATTCTGAGCATATTAACTTCTATTCCATCAACTTTAGGAAGACTTCAGCCTTCAGATGAGGCAGAATGTGTGTTTCATTAATACTGTTTGTTGAGAAACAGGAGACCTCCAAATAAAGTAGTTGCTCTTGTTGGTTTTGTTGCTTAGAGCAATTCACAGACTTAGGTGAATTATCTTGTTAATACTCGCAAAATAGTAACTGTTTCTAACATTGTTGCACAGGTAAATATTTATATAAAGTTGAAAATTGTTGTAAAAATCCTTTGCTTTGAATTGAACCATCATCATGTTTTGAAAATATATTCTTTGTTTTTCCATGTGCTTAAAAAATCAGTTCAGTAGCTGTTATCAAAGAATTTATTTTTCACAGAATCCTGACTATCGTGCATCATTTAGCAGCAGATGACTACAGATCCAAAGTAGAACTAAAATACTTTCTTTTTACCAATTTTCCTGTCAGACTGTTCCTCCTCGAGCTGGAGTTATCAGTGCCCCACAAAGCCATGTCCGTCCGCCGGGGGCAAGACCGGCACCTGAAACTCAGACCAAACCAATCGAACCACCAAGGGGTAAGTTTCTTTTAGAAGTTAAATATAAATGTCACTGTTCAGTCAAGAGCTACAATCTGTGGTTTGAATGCTTTGTTTTCAACAGATGTCACCACTTTTCACTATAAATTAAGATTCGTGAATGTAATAACATTTCGCAGTTTGTGTTAAGCATCTACAAGTATCGCAGACCCTTTCTGGATGCTAATCTCAAGTTCACATGAGATCTTGACCCATAGATTTCAGATATCAGAGAAACTGTGCAAAGATTGCAGTGTTTTTGTCTGAGCACGCTGGTGTGTCCCATTGTGGCTCTTGATCAGCAGACACTGTATGCATTGGTTGTTCTGTGATCATAATATTTGGAATAGCATTTATGTCTGGCTCTCAAAGCAGCTTCCTAAACTTACAGCTTAGAAAAACCCTTTAGAAATATATAAATATATATTTTATAATAGCGACTGCCAAAATACTTTTCAATACAACTGAAGTACATTTAGGAGTGACATGGCTTCTGATTCTCTGTTTTGTGTAAAATCACAGCATGGTTTGTGTTGGAAGGGACCTTGAAGGTCATTTAATTCCAAGCCCCTGCCCCTTCCACTATCCCAGGTCGCTCCAAGCCCCATCCAACCCGGCCTTGGACACTTCCAGGGTTACAGGAGCAGCCACAGCTTCTCTGGGCAACCCGTGCCAGGGCCTCCCCACTCTGACAGGGAAGAATTTCATCCTGATATCCCATCTAACCCTGCCCTCTGTCAGCTTAAACTTTAGTAACAATTTTTGATGGCCATCTGCTGAGTTTTTGATGATTTCTAGTCTTGTTGCCATGAGCACCTGCTGTACTTTCAGCCCCTTCCTCTGCACATCTCTCTGGTGCTTCCCCATCCTGCCATCCTTAAGATTTGTTACAATTCCTTACCTGAAAATCACTGCGAATGTGCTTCCAGGCTCACCATTGCTTCCTGAACCACTAAAGCCTCAGGCTGCTGGACCTGCTCAGCCCAGCACTCCTGTGCTAAGAATGCAGGAGCCCCTGATCCCTGTGGCACCGCATCCATCTCAGGCAAGTGCCCCACAAAGTCTGGAGCCCCCGCAGCCGCCACCTCGTAGCCGCTCATCTCACAGTTTGCCTTCTGAACCTGCTCCCTCCCAGCAGCAAGTAAGTAAAAAAAAACCCCTTGTAGATACATTCTTTCAGTATGTAAATTAACACAGCTTCTATTGGATGCTGCAGACTTGTGAGGAACCCCTAAAGCAAACACAGAAACAAAAATAAGGGTCCAAAGATTTGATTCGATGGTTGTGGGGCTTTAGGAGAGTAATAATTGCTTATGTATTGTCCATGAATAACTAACATCTTAAATACTAAACATTGAATTTAGGATTTCTTATGATTGGCTTACAACTTACAGAAAGCTCATTCTTAAAATTATGTTGTCATTTGGCAACTTCAAATGGAAAAACAATCTGATATAATGATATGTGCATGACAAGCTGTATAGTAAGTAGCTAGCACAGGTTTTAAATAGTTGCTGCATGATGTGGTGCTTTATGTTGGTGATCATTCATTGAAAGGAGACTATATTGATAAATAAATTAATAAATCAATATATTAATAAATACCTAAGAGAAATAGAATTCTCCCCATTCCCCAGTGTCAGTTAAAATACAGACACCTATCCAAATAATATGAAAATTTCATACAGTAACATTAACATGGTGTTCTCTGGGACCATTTAGACTGTTATGATAAAAAACCAGCGACTTTTTATAGGAAAAGCCATCGTTTCTTACTACTGCTTAAAAATGCAGACGCAGGTTTTCAGTGCTGCTCAGGTTTTTCCTTATGCCTACATCTGAAGCCCTTTTTTGCTACAGCAGTTAATGCCTATTTTGTACCACAGCAAAGCGGCCAAATTCAGTCCTCAGTGAGTTCATTTTTGAATTCAAATTGAAAAAAAATCTTTAAGTGCTTTTCCTTTCTTTCTCCTGAACCTCTTTCTTTGCCTGTGAACTGCTTTTCATTTTGGAAACTTAGACCAAAAAATACAGTTTTCTGAGGAAAGAAATTTCTTTAAAGAAATACAAGGTCTTTTGATAGGTAGTGAATTCCAAGCCTATGCTTCTATGCAGATCTTGATTGTGATATTGAAGAACCTAAATCTCTTCTTATAAAAATAATTGCTTGTACAGTGTGAATATTCTGGACTCTATACAATCCACACTTTGAAAAAGAGAATTAGTTTTTGTAAATAGATCTTCTTTATTGTAAAGAAAGGAGATTCTAGCTTTCCATAGAATGAGAGGCATTATGGTTTTTTCAGCTTGCAAAACTATTACTATAGACGAGGGATTATACCAACACAGTTCCCAGAATGAGAGCTATGGGGCTTTTCATCTTAACATATGACTGGAATTAGGCCATCCCTGCTCAGCTTCTTATAATTCGTCTCCAAAAAGTAGCACAATTGGCTGCACAATGAATGTCTATATGGAAATACCATTACAATGGACTTGAGTTGTTTTTTTATGACTCTTAATAGTCGAGCTTACTGTAGAATACAACAGAAATTCAAAATTTAGTGTAGTGTGTAGTAAATGCTTGTTGTTTCTATTCATAGCTCAAAAAATGGCTTTGTGAAAACTTCTGAAAGTATTTTTACCATGAGGTTGCTTTATTACTTGGATTTCTTCCTAATTTTCTTTCCTTTGATGTCTGTTTCTCTTTCACAAGCAGGAGCAACCGTCAGGGTAACAGGTATCTTGACTATTTACCAATCTTGTATGTGGTCTCCATCTATTCAAGCAGAAAAGATGTATGAATGTTGTTTTCATACATCTTCAGTCCCATCCCCGTTAAAAGCCACTTGTCTGCATTCATGGATTGACTGTCATACCATAGTTTGCTTTTTCCTTTCATAATGCATTTGAAAATGAGACTGCACTTATTAGTGCCAGAGCAACTATTTTGCATCATCACCTTTTGTGAAACAATTGGACCCTCACCTATGTTGCTTAGTCACTGCTGAACCCCCTGGTCTCGGTCTGTTCGGGGAGAAAAAAAAAAGATCAGTGTTGGCAATAAACGTTGTCTTTAATGCAAATAAATCCTGATGCTATTGTGCTGTCAAATTTTTTTCAAACTAAACCCCATATTTCACATTTCTCAGAGAACTTACTATGACCCAAAGTAAAATAAACTGTTACAATTTTAAAAGCATTTGGTTCCAGAATTACTCAGAGCAAATTTTTACTTAGAATAAGGAGCAAATTGGATTCATAGTTTCTTTGGAATCATGTGCTTTTAAATGACCACAGGACTTAACCAGCTGGTGCCAGTCTGCATTTGATTTCTATTCCTTCTACAGTTTTTTTCACATTTTCCCCTAAGTTACTCAACACCTTTGTTTTAATATTATTCTGCAAAAGACTTCAACTATAGACAGCCAGTTCAACTGTTTGGGTATATTAAGTTTATCTGTTAAAATCATAAAATCTTTTTGTAACATTTGAATTCTTAGAAGCTGTTTTAACTCAAGCTTAATTGATTTGGTAAGGGGGAGCTCCAAACTGTTCTGTCAGTGTGCATACTGAACAAAGTAGATACTCCACCTTTTTGGATAGTTCGTACAAGGTAAAAAAGTTGTTTTGTTGGAGCAATATATAAAAACAGGAATATTTTGGTTTTAAAAGCTGAGAAATTCTGTGGAGAAAACTGTCTTCTCCAAGGGTAACTTGTTATTTTAAATGTGAGACCGGCGCTTGTCCCTTTCCATGCCAAGGAGTACTGGAGATGCCTACGGATGCCTGTCTATGTAGAAAGCCATAGAAATCCATAGAAAGCATGAATAGTCTTACTGCATATACTAATAACTCTAATGTTTCCTTTCATTGTGATGCTTTAATGCTGCTTGTAACACCAGTATCATAAACTCCCAAACAGTGTAACCCAGAGCTTTTCACTTCATAGTTGTGCTGGGCTATTGCTTGTTGAGAATACAGTACCATTTCCCGAACATTTTCTTGTCCAACTTTCACTTGGTGTTTTTTGCTGGGATTGTGACCTGCAGGAAGTAGGTTCCAGCTGCATCAACCACTGAGGGTGGGGGGGAAGTGGTGTTTAACAACTTATAAGCTTTTCATTAGGCAGGGGGTTCAAGCTGTTGTTTCTGTTCTAGTTAAAACAAAATTTGGCTGAAGTTTCAGCTGGAGAGTGAGAAAGGGGGAGGTAGGAATAACCTGGAACCAGCTGTGTGATTCCTGAGCATGTTGTTTCCTTTGCAGCTGAATCCCAACGGAACATACGGCACTAACCCTGAACCCCAGCTCAACAGTGACCCTTTTGAAGACCTGTCATTTCAGCTGCTCGTGTCCAAGATGCAGACGTGTGTCCGAACATCACCTGCTCCCAACTTAAACCAGAAGGAGTTGATACAGTTGCCTTCAGCAACACAAAGAAATGCTGATAATTCGAAAACCGTAAATTGCATGCCAGCAATGCCTCCTATTCCAACCTTTCACTCATCCCAGAAGCATCAGCACAGCTCTCCAAATCCATTTATTACTGGGCTGAACTGCTCAAATCCATTCACTGAAAGAACTCCTAATGCTGGGAACCCATTTAGGACAGAAATGCAGGAGCCCAGGATAACCTCCCAGGTACTGGTAGGACCTGCTGCTTCCCACCCGTTCCCTCCTCTGCCCCCCTCCAGCTGTAACACAAGCAAGCCTGTATTTCCTGTGGATGCAGCTGAAAACACATTTTGCTTGCGAAGTAAATCTCTCAAGGTAGAAAACATACAGCCCAAAGGGTGGGTGACGTTTGACGAGGATGAGAACTTTAACGTGAAGCTAAAGCCATCTGCGAGTGTTCCGGATTTTAAGCGACTCGGCTCTGGGAAATCAGCTGGGTGCCCAGGTTTGCTGGGAACTGAGCAGAAGACTTTCCTTGGTTCAGACTTTAACTTTGATGGTGACTGGAATAAAAGTTCTACTGATTGCTTCTGTACAATGCCAGCAAGAAAACCACCTGCACCCCCTGTACCATCCAGAGCAACCAGCAACAGGTCCCCTGCAGATCCCTTCCCCTCCCCGGCACCCAAGGTGTCACCAACTCATGATTTTACAGAAAGATAGATGGTCAGAGATACATGAGGTAATATCTGTTGCTACATTTATCCAGTAGAATAATTGGGCATTTGAGATTATTCTGTGTGCAATAATTAATTGTTAAATGCACTGAAACTTAACTCTGCTCATAAAAAGCCACTTCTGCTTGTGTATAAATTTTGAATGTGTATATATGGTAGAGCACAAAAAATTGTCTGAAGGTTATTAAAATCCTGATGTAATAGTATTTGAATAGACAAAAAGAGAAGGGTGAGCTACTGTCTCACTAAAATCTGTCAATCCTGGACACAGATTTTGCTTAGGGAGCTCTTTCATTTCTGTTCCCCTTTGTGGAATTTCACAAGAGGCTCCCTGCTGGTAGCCTCCCCCCTCCCTTTTGACTGTTCTGTTAGCTGATATTTATAAATATTTACCAAAGAGCTGCCAAAGTTTATTGAGATTTGAATGTTGACAAGTATTGTTTAGAAGCTGTTTAATTTATAACAGAGGCTATGGATATTTGTGAAGCTTATATTTGAATTTGAGGCACAACAAAAATAGTTTACTTTCAAAATAGAAGCAAAACTTTCCATATTAATATATTCAATTAATCTCCTGTGTCAGTACATTTCAGTTACTAAATCCTATTGTGACATACACTCACTAGCACTAATTCAGAATAATTGTTCCATATCATCCATTTATTCATTAGCATTTTAACTATAATTTTTTTTTCCCCACAAATTGGAAATAGCTGATATTTTCCTCAACCTCTGGAAAAAAGTCCCCTTTGCTTTTGAGATACAAATCAGTATTTACCAGCTGCAGACTATGTAGTCTGCCAGCCAGGGGGTGAAACAACACACTTGGATTGTATTTAGAGTAGTGAAATACCCCAGGGCAGCACACTTTTTAAATCCTCAAATGCTCTCGCAACATGATCCATTAAATAATCCGCTATTCCTTCGGACAGCCCCTGGTTAGCCACGAGCTGCAGCCGCCTAGAGGAGTGACAGTGAGTTTTCTATTGCGCTTTTTTCTGTTCAGGTCATTCAAGTTGTACATTTGGAACAGCAGTGGTACTACTTGTGCTTCAGTGTGTGAGTTAACCTTGTTTTATGCTGTTGCTGCAAACATCTGTGTGGTTGATGTTTTGGTATATTCTTACATTAGCAAACCAAATTCGGGGGGAAACTTTTGCTAGTGGGAGTCACGTGATAAACATGTTGTCAAATATTTAATTGCAGTGATTAAAAACTATCTGTCTGACTGTACCTGGCGTGCGGCACCTCTGCACTTCACGGCACTGTGGGGACCACAGGGAATGCTCCAGAATTCCAGTGTCTGTATAAATATACATGTGTATATATATGAGCTGTAGTAAGGCTCTGCCACATGGTGATGGGGGCAATGAGCAACAGTAGACACTGTGAAAACACAGAGGATGGAGGTGGGACCCACTCCCCACATCCCTGGACTCTGTTCCCGGTGTTCCCTGTCCCGCTCACCTGTCCATGGCTGTATTCCCTGGGACACCCAGGTATGTGTGAAATATTCCCACCCTTATGATCCGGGTGGTTGTTCTCTCTCTGTGCCTCTGTGTTACCAAATCCTCCAAAATCGCGAGGATAAATAAAACCCTCTAAGACCATCTTTTTAGGGTCAGCAAGTCAGGCATTACTTTATTCTTGGCCAGGGGATGTGTGGCTGACAAAATTCCAGCCTCCACACAGACACTTATACAGAACTTTTGTACTTATTGATACAATTTTAGTAAACAAAGACATTAATGTTTATTGGTTCTAAATAACATAATTATCTTTCATTAATTAGTAATCTGTCCTTTACTGGTTATTGATTTCTCACTTCTTATGCTAATTAGTCCATATTTTTAGTCTTTTTATATCTTTCCCTTTAGTAGGAAATTTCCAATGCAAGTACTGAGTCTTTTACCTGGTGGTTTCTGCAGAGTGTCCTTGTGATCCATAAATTCCGTATTCTAGATGTCCAACCTCACCAACCCCTCTTTCTCTCCCGGGCTTTGTTCATTGGAGCATATCAGAGTTAGTTTATCAAAACTGAATGTTTCAGTACTTTTCCCAAGCTGTTCCCACTAAAGTAGCTTAGGACAACTTTGCTAAATGCCTCCTGAGAGTAATTTAAGAATAGTCCACTATTTATAATTTATATACATATAGGTGATGATTAATTAAAATAATTAATTTTAAAGGTAATTAAACTCCTTAACTGCAATAATTAAGACGTTCTATTGTTTCCAACATCGGGCGGAGCGGGCGGACCCTTTAAGCGGCTCCCATGCCCTCACGGGGCGGCCGGAAGCGGAAGCGGCCGCGGGACCGGCGGAGGCTCCGTTGCGGCGGCCCCGGACTGTCCCGGCGGATCCCGAAGGATCCTGGTGCTTCCGGCGGGGACGGCAGCGGCCCCGCCGTGCTCTCAGGGCGTCCTGAAGCGCCGGGCTCGGCCGGTCCCCGCGCTTCCTCCCTGCCGCCGGTATCCAGGGACTCGGCGCCGTTGCTGAGGGGCCGCCCCGCCCCGGCCATGGTGCGGCTGCATGTGAAGCGCGGCGGCGAGAGCCAGTTTCTGCTGGAGGCGCCGGGCAGCGCCCGCCTGGCCGAGCTGGCGCCGCTCGCCGCCCGCATCCACAACGGGCGGTTGAAGGTGCAGCGCCTGTGCTCAGGTACCGCTTGGGGGCCGCGGGGGGCGGGAACGGCCCTCAGGAACCTCCCGGGCAGCGGGAACGCGCCGCTTCCGCGCTTAACGGGCCCTGATCACACAGCGCAATCGCGTGTGAATTCCCGGTTTTGGTGTTTTAGTGAGGGCACTGCACAGCGCTGAAAACTCTCTCGCTGTGTGTGCCGGCAGTGGCTGCTTAAATCAGGGGATCGCGGAATGGTTTGGACTGGGAGGGACCTTAAAGCTCATGCAGTCCCGCCCCCTGCCGTGGGCAGGGACACCTTCCAATATCCCAGGTTGCTCCAAGCCCCGTCCAGCCTGGCGCTGGACACTTCCAGGGTTCCAGGAGCAGCCACAGCTTCTCTGGACAACCTGTGCCGGGGCCTCCCCACCCTCACAGGGAAGAATTTCTCCTCAGTATCCCATCTAACCCTACCCTCTGGCAGTTTGAAGCCATTCCCCCTTGTCCTGTCACTCCAGGCTCTTGTCTAAAGTCCTCCTTCAGGGCACTGTGAAGTGCTCCCTTGTGACCAGCAGTGCCCCAACGTGTGTGTGAGGTTGTATTGGCCACCACGTGCATCCCCTGACACGAAGTGGAGTCAGTGACGTGTCTGAATTAGTGCTGAGTTCACTTCTGAGGCAGCTTTATTAAATATTTCCTGTCTCACCGTGGGGCTGTCAGAACAGAGATTCCCATCAGGTGAGCCTGACCTGGGGGTGCAGCCCACCCACACCTGATATGCACCAGCCACAGTGTGGGGTGTCTGAGGCCATACTGAGGCTGCTCTGAAATTTAAAAAATCTGACTAGGGAAATACCAAAAAAATAAGGTTTATGGCCACTAAGTACCATGCAGGTTTGCATCCCTGCATGTGTCATTTGTTATGTTGTTTTACGGGTGTGTGAAATGTATAAATTTCAACATTATTACAGCATCACTATCTATGTATGTGTGTTTATATCTCTCATTATTTATTCCCTGTACTTACCTGTTGAAAAACTGAAAGCTAGAGGCAAGATTTACCTGCATGTACATCGTGTGAAAGGCTTTTGTAAATGGAGTATAGTAACAGAGCCTTTTAATCTCATTCTCTAAACACTCTATAAAGAGATGGAGGAGCTAGCAGAGCATGGTATTTCCTTACCATACAATATGCAAGGACTGACAGATGAGCAGATCGAAGAGCTGAAGTTAAAGGATGAGTGGGCAGAGAAGTGTGTCCCAAGTGGTGGAAGTATCTTCAGGAAGGATGAAATGGGGCGAAGAAATGGATTTGGTAAGTCAAATGTAAATGCTTGTTTCTTTCCGTTCGGACACAGACAATCGATAATATAGCAGGGAACAACAAATCCCTAATTCTGGAATGGCATAGCCGAACTATAAGTTACACATGCAGAAATTCTGTCTTGGGTTAGAATCTGGGGTAATGCTGATTTACACGCCTAAAGAGCAGCATCTCTCTTCAGCACATGAACAATCACCAGGAGCAAGTTTGACTATTCTGGTTTAGTTTACTCTCCCCAGTTGTAAATGTACACTTGAGAGCTGGTTTTCTCCAGGGACTCCAAGGTACATTAACAGATTGTTTTTCTATTACTTCTCCTTTTTCTCATTGACTGGGACTCAGATTCACTGAGCATATAAGTTTATAAGTGGGAGGACAGCCTCGTGATATTGACAAAGTTAGAGTATTGAACAATGTGTCTACGTAAGCCAAACCAAGTACCATCAAATGATGCACTTGTGGGATATAAGCTGGGAATGAGTATGCTTTAGCTGTATTTTTGTTTTTGAGGACAGGCTTGTTATAGCAATTAAAATAGATGACCGTGATATGAAACGTTACAGTGTATTTGCAAAACTGTCTTTGCTGTTAGACTGAGATTTTAATTAGAAAAAAACAGACAACTGCAAGCTGTTGTGACCAGTTAAAGCATGTCTGCCAGTACAGCCCACAATAGTCCAGCAGGGGAGGAGCCTTGATTTATGTTGTGGAGGGTGTAAGATTATGGTTGTTGCTTTCTACTGAGTACCCTTGTCCCAGATGAAGTCCCAGGTCATAGAATCATGGAATCACAGAATAGTTTGGGTTGGAAAGGACCTTAAAGCTCATCCAGTTCCACTCCCCTGCCATGGGCAAGGATACCTTCCATTAGACCACATTGCTCCAAGCCCTGTCCAGCCTGGCCTTGGACACTTCCAGGGATGGGGCGAATACCAGTCACATGTCTTTGGGGAAAAGTAAGTTTATTTGTCCCATGAAAAATACTGCTTGTTTCTTAAGTTAGTAAGAAGTACAGGAATGAACTATGCAGCTGGTAAATAGGCTGCAGCTTAGTGGTGTTTCTTCTGCTTTACGATTTAATACGGTTTCATTTGCTCATAGTGGAGTCTGGACAGGTTGTGTGCTTGCTTTCTTTACAGTAAGTGTAGACTATGAAATATATCTTTTTTATTTTTAGCTCCAAATGAAAAAATGCAGCAAGTTATAAAGAAGACAACAGAGGAAGCCAAGGCATTAATCTCTAAGGTAAGTTTCCTCAAGTGGTGTGTGGGGCTTTCCTAATAAGTGCTGTGGAGTTGGGCATCTTAAGTAAAACCAGACTTTTTTCAGTGCAAAGTTGTTGGGAAATGCCATGAAGTGATGTGAATAGTGTAATAAAACCTGACATTTTGGCTAATGATTTTCTTCAAGGCTTTTGGCAAGTGGTTCAGCAGGTTGAGGAATCAGATACTAAACTCCAAGGGAATGCTGGCAGCCAAGCCCATGTGGAACCATTAAAGCACACTCAGTTTTTTCCACGCAATTTGCTATTGATGTGTTCTTTGGGTGAATGCCTGTCATGCTTTCTGGTGAAAAATTAACTGCATTCTGTGCTGTTCTTGGAGTTAATGAATGGAGTTCCAACTTTTATGTGTAATTAATTGAAAAATATGTTCTAATCTCTTAGATTATCACAGATTGTTTGGTTTGGAAGGGATTTGAAAGCTCATCCAGTCCCACCCCACTGCCATGGGCAGGGATGCCTTCCACTAGACAAGGTTGCTCAGAGCTCAGTCCAGCCTGGCCTTGAACACTTCCACAGATGGGGCAGGGATTAGGCCTTGGTTTGACAAGCACTTGGACTGGTGCTCAGTCCTGCTGAGTGTGTGTGTTCAAAGACAAGCACAAGGTTTGCCCTGATGGGATGGTGCTCTCAGGCGTTCAGATTCACATTACCAAATCTGTAAGCGTTCTATTATTGTGTTTCAGCTTTTGTATGACTTTGAAGTGCAAATTTAGTGTTATTTATGAATGGAGTTAAGGATAGTTTGGGAAGTGGTTTGTTTGGTTCACCGCTTTATAAGGACAATAAAGAAGAAATGTGCCTCTGTTTTTGAGGTTGTACTGGCCAGTTAAGCAGATCAAGAATGTCCACAAGGAGGCGACATTCTCTTGCCTTAGTACTTCAGAAACTGTTAAATCTATAGGCAAGAGCTTTATTTCTTTTCTTCCAGATGTGTCACGTTTCTTCTTTATCCCTGCAGTAGGGTTTAGAATGATCTCAAGTGCTTGGTCTTACAGATCTCTGCATGAACTCAGCAATTTGCCAAGCTTTACACTTCTGCTCACATGTCCTCTGCTCTATTTTTTTCTCAAGTTTTAAGCCCCTTCTCTATCCTTCACTTGAGTTCTGCTGGCTTGAATCATGTTCATGAATCACAAGTGCTTGGAGCCAAAGCATCCCTGTCTGGTATCTGTAGTCATATGTGTCCTGATTTGAGTCCTGTGTTCCACAGGCAGTTGTCTCCTGCACAATTTATTGAAGATCTTTTCTTTTTTTTGCTCCTCCGCTCCATGGAAGCAGGCTAAACAGAGAGGCCAAAGGCGAGAGATGTACTCCCAAGTCAGTATTCCAATGAGGAAATTTGCACTCCTAATATCTTTGTGCAGCCTGTTAGCTCTGCTCAGATATCCCATCGCTGAACCTTTGAACTGGGCACAAAGCAAAGTCTTTCTGCAGGTTTGTTTGTATTGCCAGTGATCTCTGTCTGTATTTCAGAAACAAGTTCAGGCCAATGTGTGTGTTAATATGGAGACGGTGGAAGATGCATTGGAGCAGCTCCGAGGGGCTGTGATGATTGTGTATCCAATGGGATTGCCTCCACATGATCCAATTAGGATGGAGTTCGAAGATAAAGAAGACTTGTCAGGAACTCATGTATGCAGTAATGTATTCCCATTATATGTAGTCTCTGGGTTAAACATGGGCTATGCTGTTCGTCTTATCAGTGAAGGTTGTTTTCACCTCCAATATGGAGAATTTGTTGCCCAAAGTGTTTATATTAGATCAAGACTGAATAGAATATAAATAAAAATGCCATAGATGAGTATGAGGAGAAAGATGTAGAAGTAGAGTGTAAAATTACACTTCATGTTAGGAATTCCAGAAAGATTGGTTTTTTCCCAGAAAAAATCTGGTTTTGGAAAAAAAAGCAAGAAACAACGCTCCCCAACTCTTCACCTTGTTTATTTTGTCTCAGGCTGGCACTGAAGTTATAAGAGAATCGGAAGCACAGCTGTGGTGGGCAGGAAAGCAGTTGGAAGAAACAAAGTTGCTCTCTGACTATGTAGGCAAAAATGAGAAAACAACCATCATTGTCAAGATCCAGAAAGTGAGTACTGCTGGGAGGTTTCTCTACAAGTTCCTCACCCTTAGCTGTCTGTTCTCTGTGGAAGAGAACTATCCCTAGGAGTATAAAGTGGATTAGATTAGTTCCAGCTTGAGCATCTTAAAACTGTTCATGTATTTTAAGGTTTGAATGGGTTATACTCTTGAGTTTTTCTTCAGTAATTCCTTAGCCTGTCAGTTATGTACTGTAGTTGTTATTTCTTGCTCCATAGTGTTTTTGTGAAGTACAACAAAGAGGTAATTAAAGAATAGATGAAATACAAACTGAAAAGTTTTATGGCAAATCTTGCCACCTGCAGGTTCTGCAGTGCATCTCTGAGAGGTAAGTCAGGCGATTTATGTGTTTGTCACTTAGAAGACCAGAATTGCTTTCTCTTTCCTCTCGGGGTCACTGGAAGGTGGTGTGGCATCTCAATAGCCACTGAAGTCTAGGCTCCCTGGAATGTTGTCTGTTTAATTAGTTAAAGGACCTACTCAAAGAATGCAGTGCAGTTCAGGGTTTTCTCTCTGCCTAAACTGCGTCAGGCCCTGTTTGTTCTCGAGAGCCTCCACTATCTCCATGCAAGATACTGTGTTTGCAGTTGCTGACAGCAGGTGTTTTCTGCTTTGTCCATCATTTCTTCCAGGAGCGCAGTTGCCTGGATAAGCAATTTCCTTTTGTATGTAGTGGTTTGTAACTCTCTTACTTCTCTGCCTGAGTCCTATGCCATCCTGTGTTTGTATTAGCAGGGGAGCTAAAGATATGGGCCAATCCTGAGATATATCTAGAGTGACCTTAAAACAGATTTATTATGTCTTTTAGAGTGGAAATTTAAATAAAATATACTCAATCCTGTTTGCATCTTCCATTGATGTCCACAGAAATAGACAGCATGATTCAGATACAGAGGTGAAAAACTAAACCTCACTTGAAAAAATAACCCTTACTTCCCTATGAGGGTGGGGAGGCCCTGGCACAGGTTGCCCAGAGAAGCTGTGGCTGCCCCTGGATCCCTGGAAGTGTCCAAGGCCAGGTTGGATGGGGCTTGGAGCAACCTGGGCTAGTGAAAGTGTCCCTGTCCATGGCTGGGGGGGTAGAATTAAATGATCTTCAAGGTCCCTTCCAACCCAAACCATTCTGGGATTCTATGAATGCAGAAGCAGTTTCTCAGCATTTATTTTCCTGTCCTGAGGGACCTTATTAAATTTGAGCAATCCAGT
Organism: Oriolus oriolus; assembly: GCA_013400235.1. NCBI lineage: Eukaryota > Metazoa > Chordata > Aves > Passeriformes > Corvidae > Oriolus > Oriolus oriolus. The sequence continues at coordinate 67,012 of VXBT01000737.1, forward strand.
TGTCTGAAGAAAGGTTTTTGATGTCTTTGTGTAGCAGCTTCTCCTTTTTATAACAAATGCCATCAGCAGCGTTTACCATTTCCCTTCCAGAAAGGACAAGGAGCTCCGGGGCGGGAGCCTGTGATCAGTCATGAAGAGCAAAAAGAGATGATGCTGTACTACTACAGGAAGCAGGAAGAGCTGAAGGTAAGTGTTCTTTTGGTGCCCAAGAGCTGAGCTGCTCCAACAGAGCTCAGGCTGTGTCCCTCATTGACTCCCTCCCCTCTCTGCCACAGAAACTGGAGGAGGAGGATGACGACTCATTTCTAAATGCTGACTGGGCAGACAACCATGCTCTGAAAAGGCAATTTCACGGTGTAAAAGACATCAAATGGGGTCCAAGATGAAGCTCTGCAAACGCCTTCTTAAGCTGCTCAGTTGATGCTCTTGTTTGCAGCAAGGAGTTGTGTTGTGTGTGGTAGATTCTTCTGACAGCAGCTGAAATTTTCACTTCTGTGGCCTTAGGTGTTCAATAAATGTTCGTATTTCTCTGTGACTGCAGCAGCACTTTTCTCTGCGAAGAATTGAACCAATTCTCTTGAAGTTTGGTATTTTATTAGAAACTTGTAATTTGGATATGGAAATGTCAATCTATTTCATAGATAACAGATCTAGTAAATATGCACTGGAATGTTTGGTGTTGTTCAGAGTGGCCTTTATACTCTCTTCTCATTTTTACTATTAGGTGGTGTGCTCTGGAGAAGGTAATTTATTTTATAGGAAATCAGTTTCCTCCAACTAATCCAGAGAGAATTAAGGTTTTTTATGTGCTTGTTTACAGTTCAGCATAGCATGTAATTTTGAAATGAGGTAGCCTCTTAATTGTTTAAAGGAAGTAGTTTTATATAAACACAACTAACATCCTTGTGGAATGCTTCATTTTCATTCTTGGGGTTAGATTTTATTGCTGGTGTATAGAGGTTGACAGAAATTTGTATACAAAAATAAGCATCATTTGCAAGTAGATTGAATAAATAAACCCAAGTGTAATAGGACCAGATTTCTAAGATGGAAGTAAAAAATCATCACTTTCTGTATTAGCATGGTTGAAGAGACACAGATCAAGTTAAAAGTCAAGTGTTTGCTGAACTTGCAGCTTGATGATTGGATGCAGAAAAGATAATTAATGCCAGTCAGTGAACTATTAATGGTGGTTTTACTTCAATCACTGTTTTTTTTACTTTTAGGGAAGTTTGGTGTCTGGTAGTTTTTCTTGAATCTCAACTTTACAGTAATGTGACTTTTTACAAAAAGAAAAATCAGTATTTCTGAGTTGCAAAACTTCAAATGTTTTTTATTTAAAATTTATTTGGAATTATTTCACATGGCAAAAAAGGCTTTTAACGAAACACTTTGTTCTACCACTTCCTAAGAGGAAAATCAGTGTCCTGGAGCTTATAGTACTCTCATTTCCTCTCTGAAAGCAAGGGAAAAGAAGGCATAGGAAATATTTAACACAGATTCTGCACTCCTTTGACTGCTGTTCTCTGCTGTAATTGGTGCTGTTTTTTTCTTTAGCTGAGCAAACTTTCCATAGCATTGATGCTTTTTGGAGTTCTCACAACAGTGTTTGTGGATCTGCTGGATTCATTTATTGTGGCTGAAACTGAATCAACTCACTGGACAAAGATTAAAGAGTACAGGAACCAAGGAAAGCCTTATAGGTATTTAACTGTCCAAGGAGATAATGAGACAGAAACACTACACGTAGGTTTGCAAATTTGCAAAAGCATTTTGTCTTTCTTTTAAACCGCTTATTTCTAGAAGTTTGACAGTAGCCATGCCCTTCCAGGGGGAAAATCCATTCTCTCTCAAAGGAGACACACAGCAGAATATTGCTAAAACTTTTGTTTTGTGGCCATATCATCATCCTGATGAATGGAAATGGTTTCCACACCTGGTTTCCTTCCTTTTCTCCTTTCCTGCATTGCTCCATTCTCTGCCTCACCCAGGATTCCAGATAAATAAAAAGGATTTATTTATTGTTTCCTGCAACCTCACCCAGCATTCCTGGTGACAAACTCAAGACTATTTTCAAGGCAGGAGCAGGGAGTTCAAACAGCTACACCAGCATTGCATGTTGCCTTCCAGCAAGTTCAGATATTGATGCTAGGTCATATCATTTCCAGAGGTGTGTCATGCCCACAGCCCTGTGTGGGGCACAAACCAAATAATCCAAACACCTTGCAAGCTCTCCTTTTCAGTATTTTCTCCTTAGGCTGCTCTTCTGGGAAATTGCAGAGATTTTACTGCTGAAACTCCATCCCACTGCCAGCCCTGAGTGTCCTTCCCATAGCATCACTGCTGCTGCCCCATGGCACCCTCCGTGTGGATACATCAGCCCTCAGCCTGGAGAGGGAGGAGATTCCAGCTATGGTACTTCAGCTGCTGATTTTTTCAGAGCTTGGGACAGGTTGGTGCATACCTCATTAATCTGTTTTCTCTGCTGGATACTTTTTCTGCAGAGGGTGTGGTTTCAGAAAGATCCAAATAATTCAATATCTGTTTATCAGGTTTTCCCATGTTTGTCTTCATTCTGACTTTCAGACTGCTGTGAACAGTGAACATTGGGGAATGAGGTGAACCACTAATTGACAGCTTTCCCCAATTAGACTTGGAAAGTTTATGCAAAAAGAATAAAATAGTAACCCAAATTCAGACTATAAATAGTTCAGTCAAAGGAACAGATCCTGAGTGAAGCTTGACCTCTCACCCTGGAGCAAAGGCTGCTTCCCCTGCCCTTCTGAGGTGCTCCTGGAGCTGGGGTTTGGACAAGGTTTGTCACTATGTTTGAGGATCCATTTCAACAGGCTTGCATTATTAAGCACTGCACTTTTTTTTCCTTCAAAACACGTTCCCAGTGGCTGGGAAATGCTCCATCTTGGTAAGCAGCCGCTTCTCTGCAGGAGTTTTTTACTGTCCACCCACAGCATGTGGTGGCAGGCAGGGAGGAAAATCAGGAGGGGAATCGGGTCTGTTAAATCACTCTTTCAATACAAAAGGTCTTTTTCCTCCAAGGTTGTAAAAGCAAGGAGAGGACTGGGAGTTGGGAAAAGGGAAGCGTTTTACCCCAAGGAAGGGACTAACTTCCAAATTGCAGACTGGTTTCTGCTGATCTGCTGCCACTGCAGTTGTTTTGTCACCTGGAATGAAGACCCTGGTTTCAGCTGGGAGTCCTGAGGACGGGTATCAGATGGATGGATGTGCGGATGAAGTGAACAAAACACGGAAAGGACCTGTGTGCCCAGTGGCAGGAGCGAAGGCAATGGGCACAAAGTGAAACACAGGAGGGTCCCTCTGAACATCAGGGAACACTTTGTCACTGTGTAGGTGGCTGACCACTGGCACAGGTTGCCCAGAAAGGTTGTGGAGTCCAATCCTTGGTTGAACCAGGTGTTCTCCAGTGGGCCAGCCCTCTAGGGCACCCTGACTTTACCTAGTCTCGGGCAAAGTGAAGTCTGAAAGGAAGATAACTCCCTGCTTTTGTTAGGATGTCATCTTCCTGCATCTGAGGCTTCCCAATAAAAAATGAGGGAAGAAAATGCACAAATTTTAGTGACTATAAAAATTAACTGCCAGACACATAACTTCCAAGAAAGATCAGCTGGATGTCAGCTGGCCTGTGGGCCCCAGGCTCTCCAGGAGGGAGTTTCACTGGGACTCAGAGTTTTGAGGAGCCCACCAGAGCAGGGGCCCCTGGAGCCCCTTCCCTCAGCCCTGCAGGTCAGAGTCCATCCCACTCCAGTAAAAGGAAGAGGATCAGGTTTTTTTCACTAGTATGGTCTGTCAGCAGGGGGAATTGTTGGGATGTAGATCAGTCCCTTTGTATCTGACCAGGAAATGGGTGGCACCTGCCCCATGAGTCAGGAGGAAGGAGCCAGCTCTGGCCCAGAGCCCTCCCCCAAAGGCAAACTCGCCTTTTTCCATCCTCAGGACCAAGGCATGGACTTCTCCAGACCAAAACCTATTAATCAATATTGTGCATAGCACAGGCTATGACGACTTCCTACTGGAAAAGGGAGGGCAGTGTCCCAGCAGGAATGTGGCCAGGCTCCTGGGCTGTGCCTGGCCTCTCCTGCAGTTTCCCAGTGCTCTGGATGACCTCAACCCTCTGTCCATCTCTTTAGCCTCTCTTCCTTCTGCTGATAGGATGCTAATTGCTGGTGAGATTTTTCCAGCTGAGCACAGGATTGTGCCTTAGTCATCTGAGCAAGCTCCCTTCCTCCCTTAGAAGTTTTTCCAGGCTTAAATTGACTTTGTATCAGTAGGAAATGACAAGTCATGTTACTGTTTTCTTTCCAAGTGTTTCATACTATGCTCTACCTGGACATACAGCATCTGAGTGGGGAAGCACAATGAACCCATGAAGTATTACCAATAGGAAGTGACATTTTTCCTCCTTTTGTTCAGTAAATTCCCTACGGGCTGCAGCTAAAATATTGGAGACATTTTTTAAGACAGAAAGGCTGTTGTGGTTTCAGCTTAGATACAACACTGATTTAATTTTCTGTCCAGCTGAAACCAAATCTGTCTGGTCTAACAATTTTCAAGCGAAGATTGCAAATGGATAAAAAATCCTGAGAATATGACCTGCATTCAAGTGCTGGCTCTAACGCTCCTTTAGGATCAGAAAATTGAACCCAGTGTTGCCCTTTAGTGTTCTTAGCGTGTGGCAATGTCAGGAGTCTTTTATGAAAGCAGCAGCCATTTTGGAGCTTGTCCTTCACAGATTTGCCAGCACAGGTAGCAGCAGGAGCACATCTCAGGCAGGTCTGTTCTGATGATTGAATACATGTGCTTAAATATTTTCCACCTTTTTAAATATTCCTAAATATTCCTGTGTTTGGCAGTTGATCCCAAATTACAGTGAAAAGCAATCTGTAGCATAAGTTAAAACTGTAGTGTTTTTCACAGAAGGATTTATAGACAGTCAAGGGTATGAAACTCTCTTTTTATTGCATATATTTCTTTTTTTTTTTTACAAATAATTATATTCACTGATACAAATGTTCCTTCACAGAAGGTACATCCTTTTATTTTTTTTTTTTTTTACAAATAATTATATTCACTGATACAAATGTTCCTTCACAGAAGGTACATCCTTTTATTTTTTTTTTTTTTTACAAATAATTATATTCACTGATACAAATGTTCCTTCACAGAAGGTACATCCTTTTATTTTTTTTTTTTTAAAGGGATAGGGTGTAATCCAAAATAAGACATTTATTGTTCATTAATATAAAATGTATTCATATTTCTAGGAGGTGTTGTATCCAAACCACTGTTCATCCAAATTTCCTGTATGATCTGCTCCCTGCGTTCAATCCTTTCAGCCAGTTCTGCCTCTGCTGAGTTATAACCTGAGTAAGAAGGTCTGTGAAGTCCGTCTGTCTCGTCTTGGGTGTTCGAAAATGAGGAATCCTCCCCCTCCTCTTCCTCCTCCTCCTCCTGTTCACTGCTGTCGTAGGCTCTGGCACCCTCTAGCACCAGCTGATCCCTCTTCCTGTGCAGTTTCCGGATGTCACGAGCACACGACACACGGATCACCGAGGCACACAGCGTGAGGAATAATCCCACACAAATACCAATCACAAACGGGAGAGCGACTTTTTCGGGGTGATCTGCAGGCAAGAAAGCCAGGGCTTAATCACTTTACTAACTGCCAAGGCTGATTACAAACCCCCAGCTGCCATTCCCACAGTGTTCCATAGCCATAAGGCACCCAAGCCTCCCGACACTCACAGCCCAACCCTGCCAGCTCTGCCTCTCCAAACTGCTGGGCAAAAATCCAGTCTGGTTATAACACTGTAAAATAACAACATGACCCCAACCCTTTATGAACAGCTCACTGCTGTTGTCAACCAGCTACCAGAACTCTGCACACCTTTTTTGGTTTTTCCAGCCATCCTGCCAAAATGGGCCTTACCCTCACAAACAGGGGGCATGAGAAGAGCGACTCTGGGCTCTGCAGGACCTTGGCAGCATCTCCAGGCCAGGCTGAGTAGGGAGCACTTTTCTTCCTTCGCATTTAGTGTTGCTAAGTCACAGAACCTGCTTTGTCTCACAGCAGAGACAGCTGGGTTTGGGATAGCTTTTTTTTTTTTTTTAACTACTGCTTGATGATCTGTGTGTATGCAACCCAACATTTCCAAAGACAGATGTCTCCAGTGCTCTCACAGGTCAGGGCCAGGTTTACAAAACTACTGAACAGCCAACAGTCCCCAATGAAAATATTAATTTAAAAATATCTTGGCTGCAGTTGCTAAGAGAGTTTGAATCCTTCAAAGTAGGAAATATTCCCTAAATATCAATTATGCTGAGATTGTCCCATTAATAAGACTGTGATTATATTGTAATAATATCATTACCATAAACATGGGGTTACTAGTTGTAAACTTTGGAGTTGATCCTCCGTTTTCCCACACTGCCACAATCTAGTGAGCCACACACTATCAGCCTCATTTTCCTACCTCTAATGTATGCAAATGTAGCCAAGTAGTTAGAGCTAACAATAGTTCCGTCTTTCTTTGGAAGTCTTGATTCCCTTGGATCAAGGTCGACACCTGTGACACGAAGAGGTAAAGTAAATTCAATGAAGCTACTAAACTGATAGTCACCCAGTAACTTTCCAGCTAACAAGTCCACCCAAAACATAGGCAGGCCGGTGCCATGCTGAAGGAGCTGCAGAACACTAGACCAAACAATGGTAGGTAAGTTAAATAAAGTATAATTAACAAATTATTGAAAATATTGAACATCTAGAAAATGGCAAATTCATTTAAAAGAGTCTATTACCAAGTGAAACCCTTTGTGCCTATTCCCATTGGGTTTTCTGAAATAATTTTACTTCATGAAGCTTCACAGTTCTCCAATGGCCTTCCCAGCCCAACCATGCCATGTGCTCCTGTTACTGGGGACAGCGTACGCATATCAGCCTCATCCTTAACTTTGTGGCCTTCGAGAGGAGCAGATGTTGGCATAACCTGTAAAAGACTTCACGCTGGAACAGCTACAATTTCGCTTTTACTCTTCCCAGCATGCTGGCTCTGGGCAGGCTGGGCAGGTCACTCTTCCCGCAGCATTGCTGTGACTGCAGAACTCTGCTCATATCCCACTCCCAGCCTGTCCCTCTGCTCTCCAACGGGAGGAGCAGCTCTTTCAGCAGGGTTTCCATTACTTCATCCCAAACCCTGATTCTGTGGTGGTACATACCATCATTCTGTTTGATGGAAGACTTGTTGTCGGGGACCAGGGGGTTGACAGCTGTGAGGATAAATTTAGGAACTGCAAAGACAAAAGACAGATTGTGTTGTTAGTTTTAAGAACCCTCTCCCCAGTTAATTACAAATCCCACTGCTAATCCTGGGTTTATTAACTGGGTTTCTGACAGTGGTATTGAAGGTTGGACTCGATCTTAGCGATCTCTTCCAGCCTTAATGATTGTATGGTTCTTGCAAAGTCAGCGTAGCTCTGGGCCTGTGACTCGATTCATACAGCAGCCTGCTCCAGGAACATCAGTGCGGTTCCATACAGCCTGGCCACCTGCCCCTTGTTCTCAGCCCCTCAAGGGTGTGCCAAGAAGTGGGTAGAGACAAAATTGGCCTCTAAATTCAGTGTAAACTGGGCTACAGCCAAATGGTAAGTTGCATCTAGATACTGGGTTTGGATGAGGATAATTCACTAATTCTAAGATAAATGTTAAAGTCTTGTGTGATGTCATTTGCGAAGCTTCTGAGACGGACAGCTGGTGAGGAGAAAAGTGGGGATGGGTATAAATGAGCTGCATCTCTCTCATTTCATTAATTTATTCCCTGATAAATGTTCACACTCTTCTTGAAATAATTAAAAGAACTGCAAGCAGGTGCATTGTACAGATGTTGAGAGTTCACATATCCTGTGATGGATGAATGGGCCCTTCAGACACCCAGATCTTGGCACCTGTTCCTGTACTATGTGAAGGCAGATTGATTGATTGATTTTCAGACTGATTGGGGGGAGGGGAGGGGGAAAGGAAGAAATTTCAAGTATGATGCTCACCTCTATCCCACATAGAAATACTTGCCAAGAAATAGTGTTGAGAGAGTTAAATGGAGCACAGGAGACTGGGGTTTGCAGCTTAGCATAGTTTTCATTTGGAAAACAACTAAAAATAGCACTTCTTTCTGAGCAGAACTTTTCTTTCTGTGTGGGCTGAAAGTCAGAGCTGTTTCCTTTCCTGATGAAGGAGTACTTTTGGGACTCTTAGCTCCTGTTTGCAGTGAAAGGCCAACAGATACAGGGGTAAATAAGCTCATTTCTATTTTGTGTTGTACCTCCTGGTAGTTTGTAGCTGTTTTCCAGCGGCGGAATACTTTCCTTGGTGTGTGGGGCAGACAGGGAGCAGGATTGTTTCCAGCCTGCAGTCTGCATTTGCAGGCCTAGCTGTTCTGAACAACATGCCTGTGTTGTGAGCAATGTCCTGGGAGGATGCACCATCTCCAGCACTGATGTGGGACCCGAAGCTCCTGTCGCATGGCCTGGGACCCCTTCACCTGTGCTGATGTTCCTCCTGCTCCCCTTCCAGGGGGAGCTCCCCAAGGCTTTGCTTGCTCTTTTTCCCCTTTGCCATTCAAATATTTATTGTGGGGGAATGTTTAATTCCAAATTGCATTTTGGACAGAAAGAGCCCCTGGCTGCTTGCATTGCTCATTTTCATTATGGTGCCTTTGAGACGCAAGGACTTTAACTAGGATAGGCTACATCAGGTCGCTGAACAGAATAGCTGGTACCAGCATGAGGAATTTTTATTAAGGTAATCACATCTGTGCTACAACTTGTGCCAGCACGGCTTTGTAGGAGTCAGTCACCTCCTGCAGGCTGCCAAAGGCAGCACACAAAGGGACTCTGGCATCCAGGGAGTGCGAATACACCATGGGACCGCAGGAGCCACGTTTCTTGAGAGAGGATTCCATGATCCTGAAGTGCAGGCTCAGCAAGAGCCAGGAGGTTCCCACCTCGCGCAGACAGGAGATGATGGTGTACAGATCACTGGGGGCACTGAGACTTCAAGAAACCAGCACCTCCCGACTCCTGCCATGTTTTTACTCTCAGGTACAAACTGCAGATGTAAAAATGCAGCCAGACTCACTACCCCTGAACAGCTGCTGACCACTGGGTGGGGGAGCATGGGGTTTTTTCACATTCCTGACCATGATAGAAATACTTTGAAGTGTGGCACAGCCCTGAGAACAAAAGTGCTCTGGTCTGCTGAGTTCCTCTCACTACAGGGGGAGGTCTATTTGCAATGTCCTGGGAAGCATCAGATTAGCAGGCATCTTCTAGTGAGGAGAATGAATGTAAAATGTCATTCTGGAATATGCCAAATTCTTCCCATGTTCATTAGGTGATCTGTAAAATAATTAGATCTGTAAATCATTGGCTAATGCTTCACACTGCACAGCCCAGTAAGATTTGGCAGAAGGAAAAATCTTCCAAATGTGCCAGCAACACAGAAGAACACTATTTGTTACCAACATGTTTTTGCAAAACCACATCCCTAAATAACAGAATGAATAACTCCAGTGCAAATGAACTCATGCTGCTTTTCTGGACACAGACATGCAAAGAGGAAAGACTTGTTGCAATTATGCTCATCCTAATTAGAGAGAATTACATTAACTCATTCATAAAGGCCATTGCACAATAATATAATGTATTGGTGCAACGGCGGATTCCCAGATCTCTCCAGTAACAGGAAGCTGAATTACTGCACCGCCTTTTACAGCTGACAACCAATACTTGGGGAGACTGAAAATCTGTCAAGGCTCATTTTCCTCTGATCGTCACGTAGAGGTGATCTGGCCATCAGTCCTACACTGCTGTTCTCAAAAGCGTGTCTCAAGTAACCTGTGCCCTTTGACCACCACTCACTAGGGGTGCAGCCAAAGGACTCTGCAGTATGCAGCTGTGGAGCTGCTCCTATTGAAGTATTTTAGGAATTGTGCTCGCCTCTTATGAAAATATATTAGTCTATAGCAAACAATATGGAAAACTGTTCTCTCTTGTCTGAGGAATGAGCTGAAGTACGTTTCAATTCTGCAAGGGATGTATAACCTCAAGCCCTTACTTTTCATAAACCTTCACTTCCCTTTCCATGAGAAAGGAAACCCCTCTGTGAGAGAGAAGCTGTAGATGTGCTCAAGTGAATCAGGTTTCAAGACTGGGCTTGTACACAGTGCTTCAATTATGCTGGACTATTTTACTTGCACTGATGCCAGGCAATGCCAGGTTATTTTTCCTAGCTCTGTTGCAGGTGAATTCTGTGGAACAGGCTCCCATCTTGGTAGTATTTCTCAGAAATATTGAACTACATACTTGATATTTTATTGTCGGTTGCATTTTTTATAGCAAAAACCCCCTTAATTCCACTCTTTGTTAGGTGCTGCTGTGCCCAGGGGATTGTTCACATATTGTGTATGGCTGTGTCACAAACTTCCTATGTTGAAGGGAAGTGGATATTTAGGAAGGCTCAGTGCCCATATGTGGACATGTGTGTGTCTTTACAAGCAGAAATGAGGGCTTGAAAATGATTGTGCATTTGCTCTTACCACATGCATAGCTAACACTAAGGTATTTTGTCACTCCAGGTAGGCATGGACTTCCAAAATCCCGGCTAGTGACAATGATTTTGCATCTCTGCTTCCCATAACACCTTTTTGATAACACTTCCAGCGCTGTGTAAGACAAACAGTCTGAAAGAAAAAATACACACAATAAATATACAACTGCACGACTAGAGATACAAATCTGCATCTGATCTCAGGCATAACTTTGCCTAAGCAGGATTTCAGAGTTAAATATTAAGATTTGTCAATGCAAGGAAGTCAGCTGCAATAAAAATATGAACTTGCAGCAAGTTAACTCTCCCATGTTGCCTTCCAGGTGCACACTAAGGCTGCAGGAAGAGTCTTGTCAAGCTCCAAACAGGTGCCCAATAGAAGGTCTTGATGTACCATTCAGGATGTCTTGGAAAAAATAAGCACATCCAAATAGCTCTCTATCTATTCCATCTCAAATCAAGAGAGATGAAATGCCGTTTCCAAGTCTGTCTCTCAGCCCTGGGTTCCTGAGATGAGTCAACCAGACACCCAAGTTCAGTTCAAGTCAAGTGAGATCAATTTTTACGCGTTGCGCCAGCTCAGGCTACAGGAAGTTCAGGGTATTAAAAAGTAGCTTTTGATTTACAGTGAAGAGGTCAAAATGGGCTCAATATTTAACCAGGGAAACATGTGGCTTCCCTAAATGGGTTTTGCACTGGAGCTGAAATTATTTGAGTGGGAAAGTGCGTGAGTCACGCTCTACTTTAAAAAAAAAGAACATCTCTAAATGTGATTAAGTTCTCTGTATCCACATGTGCTAAACTCCAAGCCACAAAGCAAAAAACACCCTGTAGCTTTGGTTTCTAAACAAAAAGGATACAGAAAGGACGCAGAAAGGACAAGTCTGGAGCAAGAAATACTTCTCTGAATCTTTCTGCATCACCCCACGCACTGTGGCTTTCTGTGTATGACAGATATGTCTCACTCCAGGCTTCTGAGGCAAGGGCACTTTAGAGGCCTGAAACATAGTTCTCTGGGCATTAAACAGTCCCTCTTCCTACCATAAAGGATGGCACCCAGTCACCTGCTAACTGCTGAAGCTCATTTGTGCCTCTGTAGAGGAAGGACAAACACTGTTTGCAAAGATACTCCAAAGGTTCCCCAAATCTGTTTGAAAAGAAGAGAAGGTTTGAGACTGAGTTCTTGATGTTTAATGTGTGAAAATGGGGCAGATTTGTGATTTTTAGAGTCAACTCCCTGACACCAGTACTAAATAAGTCATATACCTGGGCAGAGCCATCAGGAGATATTGGACTGATCTGTCTGGCAAAGGGCTCGTGGGTTATTTTGGACGTGGATTTTAGGAGAGAGCTCTCCCTTTGACTTTTCAGAGACCTAAAATCCCAGTACCTGTGTGTCCCAAGAGACTGCTGGGAAGGGCTGACATAAAGCGTTGGGTAGTTCTGATTAAGTAACTCAGCAGTTTTAGTTTCCCTCCCTGTCAGTTTCAGATAAGTAAGGATATATTTGGATGGATGTTTCAGGCAGCCAATAGCTTTCTCTGGCAAGTACAAAACCAGCTGGAGAATATCAGAAGGAATTATCGGGTGATTCATAAATGAATGGATTGGGAGCACAACAGCAAACTGAATTACGTTTTCTACAGAATTTCCTGGGAGCTACTCTCGGTGCCTTATAAAAACAGGGGGATGCTGTGCTGATGCATTTCTACATACTCTGGTATGGCAAGAATATGTTTCATTTTGCCTTTGTTAGGCATTTGCTCATGTTTCTGTGGGATTTAATAGCTTCTTGTCATCTCTATCCTTGTTGGATTTGGCTCCTCTACCTGAGGAGCCAGTCGCTATATGCCTGCAGGTTCTTGGCAGGCCAGTTTTTGGAGAACTTCCCAAGCCTTGCCTGATGCCACAGGTGAGTGAATGCAAACCGTGGCTGGTTTCTTCTGCAGGACAGGACAGATGTTACCTGGATAGGCTTATAACATAAAAAAAACCTATTTAAAACTTTCTGTGTTCTAAAAAGAGTTTGGATTTTAGTGATTCCATTAAAAAATCCTGTCTGGTTTATATGCATCCTTGCTATCTTCCCAGTAGTTCTCCCAGTAGCTATGATGGGAATAACTTGAATACCTTAACCACCTCCTGGTCAAACACCTTATTCCAGTGACTGAATGAGGAGAGGTCAGTGCTGTGTTTTGAGTAAAGGAATCCCATGGAATAGCCCCAAAGAAACCATTAATTGAGAGATGAACATAAATATGCAACGTGGCTTCTTTCTGACTAGGTGCTGTTTGATCTACACAGATATCCCTGGGGTTTGTTAGACTGGTACCATACATTTTCAAAAACCTGCCTTTGGAAAGGCACATTCCCAGAGTGCTAAAAAGCTGGTGGCATCCAGTGGTGGCGGACAAGGCAGCAATGTGTGGCTGGGAAAACACTCCATTCTCCACGCCTTTCTCCCAAAGTTGCTTGTTACACACCAAGACTGTCGGTGGATCTTTTGTACCAGACACTGCTATGGATGGCACAGGGACACGGGTGTCAAGACGAGGTTCTTAATGCAGTAATAAACTATCCAATCTGACTGCAGCTATTTAACAGTTGGAGTAGAAAGCCTTGTTTCTGGAGGAAAGGCTCTTTCAGCTCCCTAATTAGCTTTGTTTGGGAAAGTTTTGACATGCAAATGACATGCCATAAATCATGCAGGCTTTAATGAGAAGTAATTTGTCTTCTGGTTTCTTAAATCTTTTCTCAATTCAGACAGGAGGAGCTTTCTCTCCCTTTCTTTCCACCCTGCCACACAAGACCTGCAGGTGCTGGAGCATCTTGTGCCAGGCTCCAGCAACTGTGTCCTGTCCCACCCTCTCCAAACATTTCCAGCTGCTTTCATCCCCAACTGCTCCTTACGCCGCTTTATGTGTCCTGGGCTATGCCCACCCAGAGAAGAATAAGGAGCTTGCTTTGAAAATCAAAGCAAAGAAATGCTTTGATTTTAAAATGAAAGCCAAGATTTCACACCTCCAAATCAGGATGGCTTGTGCTTTGTGAAGCCCAAATATCAGCTGTGGGGACAAGAACTGACAAGGGGAAACTATGGACTTTGGACCAAGCTAAGGCTGCCGGATCCTAAAGAAAGTTGCTGAAATAATATGGTAATTTATGCAAGAGCATAGCATGCAGGGTCCTGCCTATGCATCGGAAAAGGGCCACTTGAACTGCTGATTCCGGCAGAAACACACAATGTGATCAGCAGCACTTTTAGACAAAAAAAACCCCCAAACTTAGTCTCTCTCTCCGCCTTGCACATGCATGTGCAGAGGGGGGGATCCATCCCACCAAACACAAAGGGCAAGAGACATGGGGCTCTCCGCTTCCTGGCAGCAGGAACCAGACTCCTTGCTCCTGCACATGCACAGGCAGGAGTTCCTTGGCTCCTTTTAGATTTGGGGCGCAAGTATACTTTTCCAAACCTTTCACAAATTTGAGCCATGAAAAAATAGACCCAAGAAACCCCTGATCTGCTGGTAAAGAAAACATTACTGGTTGAAGTGATATGTGTCTCAGAGTGCTCCAAGCAACTTCCACCAGCCAAATCTGATCTTCCATGTTCATCTCAGAAGAAGGTTACTTGGACTCTAAAAATTGTGGCTGGTCTCTTCTTCCCTTCAAACAATCACTCCTCATCCTGCCACTGCTCTGAAAACCTCTTCTTTTAAGGGAGTTTTTTCCTTGACAACATTTGTTGGGTCCAAGGGGTGCAGTGGCTCCTACTGGCACCTCTTGGGGCCCAAAGCACCTACTAAGCTTCTCAGTTTGCTCGGGCTAACACAGGCAAGGACCTTTTCATATCTGATGTCTGCACACAGAGCTGACTTAAGGGGTTTTGTGATGGAAGCAAAACTGAGCTATTTTATCCTTACTTTTGCATTCACAAAATTCATTTGACTCCTGTCTCCCACTGCCGGAGTGCTAAGGCAGTGAGGAAACATTTCCAGATCTGCCTACAGCTGCTTGTGCCTTCGCTGCTGTTACTTCTGCTCTCAAGAGACTTTCCCAAGGGACTGGCTCACGCCAGGCAGAGTGCATCTTTTAGTAGGAGACAAACCAAAAGCTTTTCAGTCAGTGATTAAGAGATGTAGGGCCCTTTGAATTGGCCACAATATCCAAACAAACAAACAAAAAAAGAATCACAGCATCACAGAATCCTGTTACATTAAAAAAATCATGACACCTAGTTGGACTGGAAGGAACCTGCAAGATTTTGAAAATCCCTCTTCCTTGACTTGCTCACCCCTTCCTCTTAGCTGAATTCCACTGGGAAGAGGAGACTAGGCCAAAGCCTACCCGCAGGGTATGTCATTGCACAGTGCAAGCTGTGGTGAGAGTTCGTGAATTCTCCACATCCGCTTTCAACCCTCCAAAAGTGGGACCAGATAAAAGGACTGCACTGGAAGGAGCCTCACCTTCCAGCAATGAGAATTATGACAGAGGTGTAATTCAGGGCTCTGCTGGTCACTGGTGCTTGAGAGAATGCACATCTGACCAGCCAGTGTTCATCCAGAGGAATTCCTGGGAAGGATATTGCAGTGTTCTAACTTGCAAGTTGAACCTAGAGGCAACCCACTACCAAGCCTTCTTTCAAGTATTTTCATGTATTAACGAGAGTAATTTATTATTTGAGAGGTGTTTGTTGACCTGAATCTTCCTGGTGCTCTCTATGGTAACCTGTTCTGGCACAATTCTTTAACTTCTCCTGGCCAATAAATTTTCTATTTCCTCATACACATGTTAGTACAAATATAAAAGAGATAATGGGTAAGAAAAGGCAACAACTCACACAGGAACAAACTGCTATGGTTTCCTGCTTTGGTGCTGGGCAAAATAGATTCCTCTAGGCAGAACCACCTGTGACAAAACCACACCCAGAATTTTCTTGTGAAGTTCTTGATAGTCTTAGTAAAACAGGGAGGTTGCTTGCTGGAAATTCTGTACAGTCTTAACAGTGCCAGGCATTTGGACAGCTGCAGAAGCTGTTTTTTACTATTAAACTGGCTCAGAAAACCAGTTGCATGAGTAGATACTCATGCCAAACATGGAGGTGAGGCTCGGAATCCTACAAGTGCTCAAGGCCACACAGGTATCTCCCATAGCAGAGATGGATTTATATACTTTTTTTCTTATCTGGAGAAGAGCCTTTATGCCAAAGAAATGTTATGTTTTCCTGGGTTCCCTTTGAAGCAAAGCTCCGAAAATCTGTCAGCTGATTTGACAGGCAGTTCACAGAAAAGCGATGCTTGAGAATACATCTGTCCCAACACAAAGCTGTTTGTCTCTGCTATCACACATATCAGCAGGTAGCCAAGATCTCGAGGTGTATCCAGTTCAATACCTCGTACACCTGGCAGGACCATATCAAGTATGGAGAGATGCAAAACTTTAGAGCTCGCCAGAGACTTTATATGCCTGACATTAGGACCTACAGATGACTTCCCTTCTGCATAAAAAAACTGCCTCACAGTTTCTCTGTGATGCAGTGAAAGAACTGGAAAGGCTTGAGCGCTGCCCTTAGGCTGAGTTGCACCAGTGTGAGCAGAAATAACAATGGATGTGTGTTGGAGCCAATTCAGCTCTTGGTGCAAACATAAATAGGTACGTGGACTCTGATTCGGGAAGGAAGAGCTGTCTCAAGTCATTACGTTCAAATTACCATTGTTTTCCCTGGGAGGAAGGTACACAGTCATTGCAGAAATCTAATCATGCACCCACTTACATCTGTAGGTGCTTAAATCACCACACAAATAAGATTCAGGCTTGAGACAGATAGATCTGGAGTCAATTGGATCTGGCTCCTAAGTGCCAAGTCTTTTGTGATAACTGAATGTGAACTCCCATGCCACAAAGGGGCTTTTGGAAATTCCACTGCCTGCAGAAGGTCACTGGTACCACACAGGAAGAGGCCAAGCACTTCCATTAAGTAGTAGGAAATCTATACAAGGATCTACCTTCTGTAGATCTACTTTGTGTTTGTCTCAGGTTTTATGCTTTCTCCTATTACCCGTGTCTTAGGCTGCTTTATAGAGCACAAAACCAGGGCCAGCCAGGGTGTTGCTGCACAGGTGCTTGTACACAGGGGCCGCAGCAGAGCTTGTTGCTTTTGCACATTCTTTCTCTTTATTCTGGGAGACTTTATCCAGTAGGAAAGGTTTGCAGAATTCTGATCTGTGAACTGTGAGTGCTGAGACATCAGAGGCAAGGGAGTGATTTTGAGAGGTCAATGAAGTGAAAGATACAAGTGTGGGGGCAGCCTCTCTCGATCAGCCGAGACATCTCTGCCCTGCCTTGTGTCACCTGTTAATGCCACCATCATAAAGGGTGTGGGGGCCTGTCAGAGACCTGCTAAAATGTTTCCTGCACAGAACAGACAGGCACAGCTAAGTCTGTGCGAAGGCCCGAGAGAGCCGATGTGAAACACAGACCTGGCAATTATTGAATAGATTCTTGTCTGAGAACAGATTGCTATTTTCAGCCTAAATAGTATCTATGTAGCTAAATAGAAACACTGGCTTGCAGACAAAGGGCTCTTAAGATTAATTATTGATCTCTTCTTGATGTTCACAGGTGCTTCTCATAGATGACACTTAAAGCATGTTTCTTAGGAGCAATGTTAAGGCTTTGGACAGGGCTGGCATCAGTCATGCAAGCCCTTCCCTGTGTAGTACCAAGGGGTTTGAACAGCACACTCATCTCGTGCTGGCCTTCTCCACGGCATGAAAAGTTACCGTCATGCCTTCAGTGTCACCACTGAACATGTTATTCAGTTTAGTACTATGTATGAAAGACATTCCTGACTTGGTGCCAGAGAGAAGTCCAAGTACATTTAACTTTCTAGTGTGCCACCACAGCCATGCAGTCTAGCCATACAACAGCATCTAAAGCAATGGCCCTGCCTCATGGACCCTCTCCTTACAGTCTGCAGCTAAGACAGGGAATATCTGGCAGAAACAGGTATCAGAAAAGAAGGAGCAGTAAGACACAGTATCATGACACTCAGGTCATCTGGTCATTGTCAGAAGCTGAAGAAAGAAGAGAAGCAAAGAGCTGATATTTAGTATATGTCACCTAAATTCAAGACAGGCAAGAGAACTAGTTTTTGATGCTAATCATACTAAGGACTGATTAACTATATAAAAGTTTATTACTTTGCTGCATTTATTACTCTATACTCCTCCCTCATATTGGGCAGTTTGCTTGAGTTTCAGAAATAATCTCTTTCACATTTCAGCCACCGATGCTTTCAAAACACCATTGCTCTTGCACTTGAAGTTTCTCCCCACCTGTGTCCCCTCTTCCCCATGCTCCTGCCTGGAGAAGGTCCCTCAGCAATGCCCAAACATACCAAAGGGGGGTGGGTGCTCCGCCTTTGTTGAGCAGACGCTCTCCTCGTGTGCCCATCTGCCGTAGATGGCTGAGTAGATGATAAGGAACTTGGATTCCTGACAGTGGAGCTTGAGTTCCTGGTTTTCGCATGCTGATTTGGTTTTGTGTTCAGCTAAAGTAGAAGCAAACAGCAATATGATAGAGTGAGGCAATTTATTTAGCTGGACTGTTAATAGCAAATAGCAGCAGGACAGAAACCAGCTTTCCTGCAAATGTTGTTGCAAGTGACATGTGGCACCTGTACAGCCAGACACAAAGTCAAGAGCAGAGTGCTTCTTCCAAGTGAATTGCTCCCAAGCGACTATCTAGAGCCTGTGGCTCCTTTTTGAACAGAATAAAAAACCCTAACTTTTGCCAATCTCCTCTCCCAGTAGAACAGCCTCCCTGGTTTCCTGGCTTGCTTTCCACTCCTGCTCAGTAAGAGAAGCTTCATCCTTCCCTTTTGTCTCTCCTCAGGACACTGTTGCATTCTATGCGTGCCTCCGCTGCCTCCGCACACTCATCAATCACGGGCAGGGCTGGCACTGCTCAGTGACAGCACTGGGCGAGGGACAGACAATGGGAGGAAAAGGCCAGGATGGGGTCCTCATGCCAAGCCAGACAGTGCTCTCAGCTGTATTTGCACGGCTGCACCAAGATCAGTGGGTTTCTCTGGGCAGCACTATCCAGCAAGAGCTCACTTGAAAGTTTCGCTGGTGAAGTGATGTGAATTAGGACCTTGAGAAAAATCCCCCCCTCCCTTGCTCAGCTGGCACAGGCACCCTGGCAGCACCCTCAGCAGAGGTGGGGAAGGCACTGAGCTCATCTTCATCTTCATGGCTTATCCCTCCTAGGGAAACCCTTTAAATCTGGCCAAAAAGGCTCTTCCTGGCCTAAGAAGCCGCTCTGTTCGTGACATTTTACCTTCTTGAGTCTTCCTGGTTGAGCTGTGTTGCCAAACCTTTTTACGGCAGATAAAGCCAGGGAGAAGAGTTTATTCTCCTCCAATTTCTTTGTCCTCAAAAATGTGAAAACAGGAAAAGAAGATTCCTGAACTGAGCAGAAGAAAAGGGAGGCCTTATTGTTAGCAAGCGATGTCCCTGTGAGCGGAGGGTGGATGCTGGTTCTTGGGGAACTGGAGAGAGAAAAACCTCTTATCTACTTATGAATGAAAACATTATTGTTTCATCCAAAACAGAACAGATAAAACAATAGGTCAATGATCTTGGTAACAGTCCAGTTTCTTCCGTTCGAGTTCATCAACAGCCACAAGCTTAAGTCTAAAAAAGAGTGATTTTGAAAAATACTTGACCTGCTGCAGGTTGTGACTTCTGCAGAAGCACCTGCCATACTGTGCACCTGTAAACAGGCCGAAAACCTGGGGTCTCTGCCCAAGGACTGACAGCCTAAAGCTGGGCTCTGAGTCTGCCTGGCTGTGCTGGACAGGCTGTGGAAGTATGTATAACCCCAAGTGGTATCAGACAAGGAGAAGTGCCCAACATAAACCTCTACAGAGATACAGCAACAATAATTCTAAATAGATGAAAAGCTAAGGGATTTAGGCAACTGCTTAAGTGCCCACTTGAAGGCAAGGAGACTGCAAAATATACTTGAAGTTATCCTGAAGTGATTTCCTGAGTAAGGATGTCTTCCACTGCCAAGACTAACAATATTGGTATCTTACCTACAAATATAAATTTCCTGTCACAAGAAATCATGTAATTTGCACTGGAATTGGGCTATTTCTCAATCCTGAAGGCAGCACTTGCTGTTAAATATGCTTTTGACCAGCTTTTTAAAAATTCAGATCACAGAAAATACTATATATTCAAAGAAGCTCATCTTCCATGGGAAAAAATATTAAGCAGCTTCTGAAAGTAATAAACAGGATCCAAATTCACTTTTGATTAGTAAAAGGAGACTTCTAATGACACAGACACTGCTATGATATTCAAATCCATCTACTATTAATAATGGACTAATCGCAATATGCAAAAAGAAATGAACTATTGATATAATAAAACAGATCATGAAGATTTTAAATTTCAGACCTTTTTTCCCCTAATGATTGGCCCAGTGTATCTCCCTGGGAGTTCCTGAGCTAGTGCTTTGCCAAAGGTAACATCTGTCTGCTCCACTCCATCTCTCTGCTCTGACTACCACTTTCCAGTGTGAGCTGGCCCTTCAGTTTGCTTGCCACCTACTCCTGTTCTACCACTGATGTCTGTGTTAGTGCTCTGATCAAAGAAAACCCCCTTAGTGCTTCCTCCTTTGCTTGTGGGTTGGTATTTCTGAGTTGGCTGGTGAACCTACCCGTAAATCATCTTTCAGCTGTTTGCTTTGGGACCCATTTCAACCACACTGGGGATTCACTGCCAAATGAGCTGAGCCCCCAGGCTACTGGAGCTCGTTCTCATACACCTTAGCAACAAGGAGAACGATTAAAAACCACCCACCAGTAAAGGAAACCTCATGAGGATTGTCTTAATCGTTCTTCCACTTTCTCATGTTTACAAAGTGAACTCTCTTTGAGGCAAGATTTGTCCCTTCACAGATCAGCATCAAATACCTGCACAGAGCACAGGTGATGCTACAATCAAAGCCTCTAACCAAGTCAGCACATGTATCTTCTGGCCATTATTCCATAAATGGGAGGTGTTTTTGAATCTTTGAAAGCTTTGGGCCCAGCTCCTTAAGTATTTTTGCATGTTCCTTCCTAGGATACCTTCTTCATCATTTGGATCCTTAGCCCAAGCACCTAGTTTTGCTGTTCAGCTCTTTCTAATATGACATTGTCATTGCTATCTCACTAAAAATAATTTCCAAAACATTCTTCCTTTCTAGTCTGATGTCTGGCATCTGCCCCTGCCAAACTACACTGGTCATTAAATTGGCAGCAAGCACCCTGAAGCTGCAAACACAATGGAGAGCTAAGGTAAAGTAGAAAAGAACAATTTGTTATCAATCCAAGAGCCCCAAAACTTCACATGGATTTATGCAAAGCCTTGTGCAGTGGCATTTTAACCAAAACAAGCAACAAAACATACAGAAAAACACATTTGCCTGATAAAGATTACTTACTAGGTTTGCATTTAAAGGAGACAAGGAGGAATTTAGTGGTCCCTGGACACAGATCAGGCCCAAAAACCCGACTATTGACAAGGAGTTGGCAGGATCTCAGGTTTTGGCATTCATCCAGTACTTTCTAGAACAATGGGCAAAAAGGATAGTCTTGACAACAAGGTATGAAGCTGTACAGCAGTGAAAACGCTTAGTTGTACTTTGTTCTACACAAGAGAGAAATCACAACTTTTTGGCCACAAATGTGCAAGAAACATCTGTATCAATGGATCTAGGCCATAGCTCTACTGGACTTGGAGTCATGGCCAGCTTTATGGGAACACATTCATCACAGCCACGCTCATGGCAAATTAGGATGTTATCAGTTTGCTGTTGCTTGTCACTTTTCCCTCTGCCCCTGGGGAGGTTGGCCAAATTCCCCTGAGTGCCACCACAGCCTCAATGGTGAAGAGCCCAGAGCAAGTGGGGACACACTAAGCCTCCAGCTGTCTCACTGACATGCTTGAGGCACTTGTACACTCCTGAGCACATTTATGGGAGAGCAATGTCCGGAGGAAGCATGGCAACTCGAAAAGGTGTCTTTTTAACCACTTTTTCTTGATCTACTTACACGTACCTTAACATGCTCTGTAATAATCTTCACTTGAAAGAGTTCTGACTAATGACAAGCACAAGCCGAGCTTTAAGCCGTGTGTAGGACCTCCTGCTTAAGGGACGCTTCCTTCTTGCTTGCAGTTAAACACATTATCAGATATTTGCTTGACTTGCCACGAGCAAATTTCAGAGTTGGTTTGATTGGATAGCACAGATATGCAAGTCTATCCTCAGCCTCCTTGTCTTGTTTTGTGGGGTGTTTTTTAATGCTGCTCTAAGGCCATATCTACTCCAAATTTATTGGCCCAGCAATATATCCTGGTTCTTACTGTACAGCTTCCCTGAGAGTGACAACAGAGGAGGACAACAAACGGGTCAGCAGTGTTATACACGAAGGATCATGTGGGCTCTCTCCCAGTCTGGCAAAAGGACTGAGTGCTGCTACTGCTCACACTGGTGCTTCTGCTCCAGCTGTGCTCTTGGAACTGTAGCTGCAGAAAATATGAAGACATTGCCAGGGCAAGTCTGTGTCCAGTTTTTAACACAGTCACAAGCCAAAGCACCTAAAACCACCCAGTTTAAATGCAGTAGTGTATTTAGGAAATTCTTAATCGCCTCCAAAACTCAGTTAAGAGAGGGCTTTTCTGACACTGTTTTTGGATAGTCTATGTGGTTGTGCACAGGATTCCTGAGGTTTAAAATCAAAACAGGCTGTAACAAGGAGGGTGTTTTCTCCAGGTCACCCCACTCTTAACAGGAGTAACTGTAATATACCATTCTGATAATTTTAGGTAGTCCCCCAAAATCTATGGGAATTTTTGCTTTGTTTCTCATTGGAAGAGGTCTCAGTCATACCAAGAGGCCAAATCACAAATTTACCACTGTGATGGCACAAGCTGCATTCCTGTTTCCAGGCTGAGAGTTGGCAGTGGCTGGATCTCTGCTGTCATCACTGGAAACCTTCCCTCCCAAGCAGCAATGACACACATTGGCAGCACATTGCAGTGATCCTACAGCTCCCATTGGCAGAGGAAGAGGACACGCATCCAACACTTTTTGAGCATTAAATGCACTCTAAAGGGTTTAAAAGGGAAGGAAAGCACAGCAGACTTAATTTTATCAGTCAATTCTCCTTTTACAGAGTTGCAAGTCAAACAAATAGCTCCTCCTAAACTGGGACAGTTGTGGAAGGGACCAGTGAAATAGAGTTACATCTTTAGTAAATGGAGATAGCTGTCCCCTACTGAGTCACCTTCTGTTTGCACCTGAGCTGAATCATCTCCTGTGCATCTGTTTGTGTTTTCTCTTGCCTAAAGTAAACAGCAGTCGCATTTTCTCTCACGTTGCTGTGCAAAAGCACGCAGCCACAAAAGCAAACAATGATACTCAAAATAGCACCGGGCAGTTACTGTCTCTAGCCAGATCCCGCTTTGCAGTGATCCCTCTAACAGGAGGTCTCTGTAATACATGCCCATGATGCTTCCTCCTAGCTACTGGGCATCATCTCGCCTGCCTGTGCAGACTGCAGATCCACTTCCAAAGGGAAGGGGAGGAGGGATGAGGTCATTGGTGCTCTTTTCTAAGAAATCAGTTTACAAGATGTGTCCCTTCTCCTTAACAGAACTGGAACTCCCTGAGATGCAGAGCATTTGTATCTCACACGTTCATGGCCTTGCCAAAATGCTTTCATGCCTTTGATCAGCCACAGTGCCCGAATGATGATGGTCGTTTATACAACAGTTACCCCACGCTGTGTTTATTATATTCAAGGGAAAAACTGCCCATGGAGACCTCACAAAGGCACTCACAAGCCCAAAATAGTCATTGGTGCCACTTTGCTGCAGTCAGTAATACAACATCAAGGATGCGTCTGGCCTGCTGATTTTGATGGAGAGATGTACTTTCACATGGCCCATAGGTCATGTATGGAATGTCCTCAAAGATTGCCGTATATCATGGGCGAGCCACACTTATAAAACTGCCCTAGTACTGTTTCTGGAGAGAGGATATTACTGCCAAACCACTTCATAATACCCTTTAACTCAGTAGGCGTGGGAGCAGACATTCCCTGATGTCAAGAAGGAAGTGTAGTCTACAGACACAAATGTTGCAAACTTCATCAAAGCTTCTGTAGAGCATTTGCAACAGTTTAACCAACAGAACCTATTCGGATTCCACTGAATACTACTCAAGGACTACTCATTTTTGCAATGATTTACTGAATTTGGAACAACACTGGGTATTTTTCACTATGATGAAACGAGCCTTTGGCAGCAGTGTAAGTCAGACCTTGTTACAAAAGTCTCCACAGCAGAAAGTAATAACTGATGAAGTAAAAATCATTTTAAGCTATACTGAAGCAGGCCCAGCAAGTAAACTTTAGGATGTTGCTGATACAAATCAGGCAGTCACAGAAATGCAGGTATCTGCAGAAATGCTTGGGATTTGCTGTTTAGCTGTTGCTGTGCCTTTTCAGTGAGAGAAGACAGGCATGGAACAAGCCAAATGCCAACCAGAATGTCATCTTATTCACTGGACTTCTAACCCAGCTCTGTCCAATGCTTGTATCCTCCCCTGGGGTCAAGGAAGGCCTGTGTGGTAGATTAAGACTGGTCAACTCAATCATGACCAGCCCTTAAATGGAAAGGAGATGACTACTTTAGGGAACTTTAAAAATGGGGTGTCCAAAGCAAGGCTCATCACAGGAGAAGGCAATCTTCAAAGCTCTCACAGTCCTATAGTAATACCCTGCTGGCCAGACAAACCCTTCCAACTGTAACTCTTTTGGTGGTAAACTGCCATAGGTACAGTGTCATCTCATTCAAGGTTGAGAACACTTGCACAGAAACGTCAGGGAAACTGTCAAAAACATTCTGTACCTTAAGAACCTTTACAACGTGTGGTACCTGCAAAGAGGTGGGTGCCACGCAGTTCCTGGGTTCTGTCATCCTGGTTTCAGGCTCCTGAGTACTGCACATGTGGGGGTCCTGCCCATAAAATGCTGACTGAACACTGATGGTTGAGTGCCGAGGGCAGTGCAGGCTCAGGTGCTGCCCGTCGCAGGCATAGGCGGTGTGATTCTGCAGGAGCTTTGTTAGGTAACCTAGAAAATATTCAGCTCTGTTACAACTAGCACAGGAAATGACAAGCTCGTTAGATAATAAGAAAACCACAATCAGTCTCCGGAAAGGGCATTGTAGTCAAGGTTATACGTCTGGCCCACAGCCACTCAGTTCTCTGAATGGGACACCCCTTACGTGCTCGTAGCACTCCGGACTGGAAAACACGAGGTCTCGTGGCAGGGAGACTGAGCCCTCCCAGCACTCCAGCAGCAGCAGGATGTGTTGTACAGACAATACGTGGGCTCAGGCCTTGCCAGTCGTGGCTGCTCACAATCCCAGGGCATGTCTGCAGCAGTCAAAAGGGTATTACTGGGTTTTGTGGGCCAGGTTCTTGCATTCCAGCTGCCTAAGGTATTCCTTATTCCTCTTGTTAAAAGGTGCTGCACTTTTGGGCTTGTGGGCAGTTGTGTTTCTTACACTCTTAAGTATAATGGAGAAAAAAAACCCCTCACATTTTCTTGTGGGAACACTTTCTTATTGTGGCTGAATCAGGGGCTTTTTGTATCATTAAAACAAAAATTAGTTTTCTCAAAGAAAATACTGAAATGTGCCATTTAATTTTCACACTTCTGCCCTTCATAAACTTTCCCCAAAGACAAGTGATTTTCAAAAAGGTTTTTAAATAGAAACTTTAGTACTCCAAGCAAAAGCTAGGAAAATCACATAATCATAGGATGGTTTGGGTTGGAAAGTTCTTTAAAGATCACCCAGTTCCAACCCCTGTGCCACGTTCAACTAGAACAGGTTGCTCAGAGCTCCATCCAGTCTGGCCTTGAACACTTCCAGGGATGGGTCAAACACTTCAGTTCTCTGACACCTTTTACAGCTCCAGCGGTGCATCTGGATAACGAAAATCAGCTTCCCTATCAATTATTAAGTCTGGAGGAAGGAGAAGCCTGCTCCACTGTTACCATTGTTACCTATGTCTAGAGCCCAGGGGAGGACAGGAGCCAGGCAGATGCACCTTCCAGCACAGCAGAGCTGTAGGTGAGTTCCCCACCTCACTGACCTCCGTCGGAGCACTGGAACTGAGAAAGAAAAAATTTCATGCCCTGCATTTGCAGTCTGGATCTGAAGGAGACCAGTCCAGCAGCAATCCCCACAGCTTCTCACAGGTTATAAAGAATAACCAAACCCACAACCAAATCCATCCCCTACATTTTCTCTGTAACTGAGATCACAAATAATAGAAGTTCCCTGCCAGAGCCCCTCCTCTGTCAGCCTGCTCCTGAGAGATGTTGAGTGCTGCCAGAAAAATGGGCTGAATGCCCAACTGCACCCAAGTGACTTCGCTATGGCCAGTGCTGCAGAGGGGCCTCCTGTGGCATTTGTTGAACGCCTTGGCATCAGCATCATGGCATAAAGGGCCACAGTGTCAGGGTATTCAGTCCTACATGAGTTGTGGGCACTCAACACCCTCAAAGACATGACCCAATATTTTTAATCATTTCAGTTCTTCAGGTTTTAAGTTACATGGGGCCAAGAGTACACTATACAAAACAGTCCAGTATTCCCTAAAGAATATCAGCTATGCTGTGATTTGGATGAGTTCCCTGGCATCTTAACTGCTACTTTGATCCTGCAAATTCCTAATCCAGCATCTAAGCACCTTTCTTCAACAATTGCGACTATTCAATCCTTTAAAAAAAGTCTTTATGAAAAACTTGCTCTGATTCTGTAGGAGCTATGTGGTTCACTTGTAAAAATGACATTAAATGGACTGGTTAAAATAAGACATCTTGCTCTCCAGCCTTCCAAGCAGCTTAAACATGACTCTGCTGTTACTAAAATCCTTGTGTAATTGCACACAATAAAGAATAAAAATAGTAATGGAAATTGCTGAAACCTAATGTTCTCTGATAAGAGGAGTGGTGACGTATTATCTAAATTGCTCATCTCACATGGCAGACCATGTAAACCTGCATTTTTCATTACTCCCCACACAGACACATGTGGAGCAGTCAGTCCTTTGCAGCTCACAGCCCATGCTGAGGAAGGATTCCCACTCCAAAAGTTATAATTTCCTCTTACCCTTCTCTGAAAAATTCCAGGTTCTTTCCTGTTCTCATGCTGGCCCTCTTCTCATAGCAGGGCACTGCCCGCCCTGCACTCAGCAGTTTTCTCAGCAGCTGCTGCTTCTCCTCCTTTCCTGGGCAGTGTGGCCTTGTAGTCACCCTGGTAGAAGCTTCACCCTCTTGAGACCATGAGTATCCCTATACTGTGTACTGACTTCTGTCCAGAAACACATTTTCCCAGAGGGAGCAAATTCAGCCAAACGACAGTGTAAAATTGGGGGAAATCCGGTGTGATCTCTACGAGTAATAACAGCTGTAGTGATCAGGAGTGAGGGCATTGTGAATGTTGGACTCTTCCTGGGGCAGCTTCCTGTCCTCTCCTTTTGAGTTTACTTCATCAGTATCTGTTAGTTGTGAATTTGGGGAAAAGTTTTTGTACTGTCTAAATATGGGAGCTGGAGGCTGTTCCTGGACTACAGCAGACCTCCAAGTCCTGGTCCCCTGATGCCTTAGAAAGGCCAACCTGGAAACAGAGACTAGACAGGGTAAGGGAATAAAGGTGATATTTATTTAAAAAGGCCTTCAAAGGTACACACTGGGCAGGCCAAAGGCTACGCCCAAGATGGACGACGAGTCACGAGTTCTTCATGCTGTTATAGGTTTGGTCCATTTGCATATCAGCATAAATTCGGCAATTAAACTTCAGCTAACAATGTAACCACCCCCCCAACTTGCCCCCCTTCTCGAGATGCTGGTTTACACTTTCCGGCCCTAGGACGGTCTGGGTGTCCTTGGAGAGCAGGCCTGGAGAGGCTTTGTAATGTCTATCTTAGCATGAGAGAACAGCCTCTAACAGGCTGCGAGACAGTTCAAAGTTACACACTAGGAATACAGAGAGTACAGAATTTGTAAAATATAAAAGCTAAAACCTAAGGCATCACCCTGCATGTCAGGGAAGTCCTCACTAGCTCCTTGATGGCCAAGGAGATTCCCTTTCCCTGAAGAGCAGGGCAGAGGAATGGCTGGAGCACAACCAGCATGGATGGAGTGAGCTCATGGCTCTGTGTGCGCTTGGGCTGGGCAATCAGAAGACTTGTGAGTTATGGGGTTTCTTACCCTGAGCAAAGAGAATCATAACCAGACCCTATTAAAAAACCTTAGATGACCTAATGTTTTAAACCTAATATTGGGTTTTTTTCATTGTTTTCTGGGTTGGGTAATGGAGGGGGAGATGGTGTTCAGCTGCAGCAGTCACTTTTCCAAGTCATTCTGCAATGAGGAGGACTATAAAGTTCCTCTTTTTTCAGAAATAATAAATGTCACTCTTTAAAACAATATGAAACTATACTAAAAAAGTTAACCACCATGAGAACTGTCTAAATTAGAAAACCTTGGCAGTACTGCAGTGTCCCAGTAACATCTCTACACCTCTGTGTGAAAGCCCCACTCGGCACTTTCCCGTTTATCTAGGACACACACTCATAAGCAATGTATGGGGTGCTCTGCATATGGAATCATGTGTAAGATGTTAGAGACTGGCTCAGAAGTTAAGCCTAAAGCACACAGGAACAAAAAGTTCGCATTGATTTGGAGGCCAGAAGGTATCATCCCACCCAACTGTCTGCCTAACCCAGACTACTCACTCATTGTAATCTTTTACTGAGACTCAAAACACCAGTGCAGAATCCAAGCGTAATCCTTTCTTCCAGAATTAGCCAAATTAGTCACAGCATCCACTCTGTTGACAGAGAACTGTAGAACTTCGACTAAAAAAAACATAGCACCAGAGAACCACACAAAACACTGAGCTGAGCAGCTGAACAAAGCTTTGAGCCTTACTTTTTACTGAAAAGGAGGACTGCTAAACGATTAAAAAAATGACGGACAAAAATAACTGGCATAGGAGAATAAACAGATACTTCTTTGTGTGAAAAAGAACTCTTAAGAGGTTATAGCTTCTCATACTTAGCCACTTGCTCCTGGCATAATCACTTTGAATTGCAACAATAAGGGTAGCAGTGGACCTGAAGGTATGGAAATCCAGAAAGAATTTTTTTTTCAATCAAAACTGAAAATCTGGGAACTTAGAAAGTTCTGTGTATGTTCAGTCCAGCTTCTCTGCCCTAGCATGAGGTCCCCAGATGGAAGGATCAAGGAGAAGAGCATTTCAGGCTGTGAGCCCAGTGCCCAGCACACACTAAAAGCAGTCTCAGCATTGGCTCAGGTAATGTCTTTTGGGTAAGAGAGCAGCTTTGCAATGCAGTATTTTTAGAGGCTGAGGCTGTGTAGTCCACAAGCGGTGAGGGTTCTCAGAACTGGGCCTTCATACACAGATTTGGTAACATCAGTTCCTGTGCATCATTCAATTTAGTTTAATTAGCACAGAAATTTGCTAGCTCATTTTAAAGACATACCAATCTATTTTAGATTAAAATAGATCAAAATAGCACACATATTGTTGTCGGAGTCCCAGAAGGCTAGTCCATCCGGTAAGTCTCCCTCAGCTCCCACAGTGCTGTGAAGATTTGTGCCAATACTCATTAAAAATACACAAGCCAGACTGGTGAGCTTGAAGGAAGAGATTTCATGCAGTGATAACAGAATTGTTGATAAACTCTACTACAAACACCATTAGAAGCACGACTCTGATATTGATTGGTGTTTGGGATCCAGCTGCAGTACTTCCCCAGCAATATTTTCTCTGTTGGTTTGTGAAGGAAGCATTGAGGAGAAATTAACTCCTGAGTTTCAACCCCCACCCCATCTGCCATACCCTGTGCTGGTCTCCAGAGGCAGCTATGCCACAGATCATGCTGTGCCAGGGTTACTCTGTCCACAGGGACAAGGATCTGCCTCTTGGCATTCCCTTTCACCTTGGCTGTCTGCAAATTCTGCCTGCGGCAGCTCTTTTTTAGGACTAGTAATGGAGGAGGGCAAAATGTTACCCAGCAAAGACATTGTTTCTAAAATTCATGACACTATGTTTCTTGCTTCATCATTTTATTCTTTTTTATCTAAGTGCCTTGTAAACATCCGGTTTGACTCATTCTAGCCACACTCTGTGTAGCAGTCTTTAATCAGTAAGAAATATACTTAGGCAAAAGCATTGTTTATTCTTCTTGCTGTTCAGAAATTAGCACAACAGCTTTACTCAGCAGATGCACATAAAAATCTGTAATTCCTTAATGTATGCTTTCTTGCATAGTCACCAATCTGATTCAATTTCCGTCCGTGGCTTGTTTTTTCAGTGTGTTTTTTTCCACTGTTCCTCTCAACCCTTTCTCTCTTTGCTAGTGACTACCATCCTACCAACTTCAACCTTTCACTTGTACTGCCGAGATGGCATGAAAGGTTGGTTTTCTGTGCAAGGAAAATGTTTTTCATGTAATCACCCTATTTTTTTGGTATTATCGAAATCTTTATGCAAGGATAGATGTTTACTTGGAAAAACTGGGGATAATCCAGTTTCTCTAATAAGATAGTGACCACAAAACCCCGTTCCATTTCCAAATGCCTACTTTGGTTTCAGAGCACCCAAAGCTGTTGCTTTTCTTAGATTCGGTCCTTGAGAGTTTTCAGTTGTCCATTTCTAGAGGAGATGAAGCTTATGAATGACCTCTGTCCATCTGCCATTCCCTTATTCAACTCAACACCTTTTAAGCTTAATGGCCAGTTTCAAACCTGAGGGGTGCGGTGCTCAAAGAAATAAAGTTCCCACAAGTTTCATGGAAATTGAAGCCTGAGCTGCCACTTTCAATTCAGTCTCAATGACTAATGCTGCAAGTGAATTGGCAGCTGGAGAGACAGGATGGTTATCCTGGAGAGCCATCAGCCTGATGCCAGTGCAGCAATTTGTTTTCACTGGCCTTACTGACAGATGAAGGATTAAGTCTGCAAGAAAATACTTAAGTTAGTAGTGAGGATGCTTTTGGGATAGTATGGCAATCAAAGCAGTGATTGAGACATCAGTCAGGTTTTTCATGAACTGCTTTATCCACATGTATGCTTTCCTAAGGAGGTTGTCTTCATTTTTTTTTTCCCCTCACGGATCATAACATAAATCATAACCATCTTACTGAATCTAATTATCACTGTGTGTTAAATCTGAGGGTCAATTTAAGCAAGAGCTTGGTTCCACTTAAGCCAGAGAAAAGGCCAGGTAACCAGCAGATAATTTAGTGCAAAACCTCGTTCACACTCCAGTTTAAGCAGGGTTTATTCAGAGAGCAGCAGCACACACAAGAAGCCAAGTCGCGAGCTCTTCCTAGAAAAACAAAGCCAAGCCATCGTGAATAAAGAACAGTCCTGTAACTTTTTGGTCACAGTTTCTCCAGGAACCACACAACCTCTTCCTCTCTGTGCCTCTCAGCTCAGGCTTGTAGTTAAGCAAGTTACATTTTTGCAGAGTGGGAAAGCCCATGAATCCTGCACTCACACACAACATGCCTATTCTCTGTTCCTCACGTCCTCCCCCAGGCGTTCTCTGTCCTTCAGATCTACACTTTCACATTCCCTTGTGTTGTCTCCTAGGAGTGATGCCTGCTTTACTGTATCCCAACAGCTTTCTGAGGAAACTGGAGAGATCCCTATGCACTTCTGTTTTCACACTTACTTTCTGTTTTTATTTCCTTCTTGTGTCAGGAAGAGGCCAATTGTTCTTGATCCCCAAAATCTTGGGTCTGCAGTAAACACCACCGTGCAGTCAGTTGTACTTCTCTCAGCTGTTCCATGAAGCAAGAAAGGCAAACACATGTCCTGGGACCTAATATGGAACTACTCCAGTGGAAAAGGAAGATTTTCTCCATTCCATGTAAAGAAGCTGACAAGAGGCATGGGTTAAGGGAGACTTTAAGGCTCTTTTCTGCCCTTGCCAAAAATCCTCCATTTCACTGGGGACAGAGTAGCCTCTTCTAGTGCCATTAACAAGAAGTAACAAGAGAAAGGCTCTGTGGGCAGCAACTGTTTCTGGACACAGAATGAGGGACTCTTTATGCCTAAAGACAAAACCCTTGTAATATCCCTGAAGACTGCAAGTAGGAGAACCTTGGGGACTGGAGGAAAATATTTTCTGAAAACTCAGATTTATGAATACAAACCTCCATGTTCATGTTCCCCGAGATATCCAGGGAGCTGTTCATTGCCAGCTCAGAAAACAAAACACAGGTTTTGTTTTGCAAACAGAACTTTGACTCAGACTCTGCATTTTTTTTGTATCCCCACTTATATTTGACATTCAGAAAACCTGAAAAAATCAGAAAAAAATCAGAAATCTGGCAGCTCACAGATCAGCAGTGCTATGATGGTTTATAGTCCAGTAAGTCCAAGCTAGGAAAGCAAAAATACACCCCCCATGTCACTCTCAGCACTTGATGATTTTCTTTACAACAACATTTCTTTGTCCTCAACTCAGTTCTAGCCTGAAGAAATGAAAAGTCAAAAAAACTGCAAAATTATTCTGAAAGAATAATTCTTGTCTTCCCATCCAAGATTAAATACAATGAAGAAAAATAAACAGATATTTGTGGGCTGAGACCCTCATCCAAAGCCCAGTGAAATCCTTGGGAATCCTTCCAGTGAACATAGGCTTTCAATTAGGTCTTATATAGTGAGTGATGTTTTAAAATTAATTCTAAATTAAGAGCCAAACCTCACTGGTATTTAATTTGTTGCCAGAAGCCACACAATAGACCTTTGAAGCAAAACTCTTAAAATGCCTAGAAATTCAGATTAAATGACTCATCAATGTTGAACAAATAAGGCGCAACCACGCCTCCTTCTGCTCTTCAGCTCCCTTAAGACACTATTTTCTCTGTGTTGGGTAATATATCAAAATATTTCAATTTTAGTTGTAGATTATGGCTGGCAGATGACAGAATGCTGGTAAGTGGTGACTGATCAGACAGTGCCTTCTCTGTCTGGGGACACTTCCAACAAAAGCTGAGTATTTATCTGGAACAAGTCTGTAACCCCTTTCTCTAATGAAGTTGAGACTGGAAGCTCTGCCTTACTGGGAAGGCTAGTAGCAGCAGATGGAACAGGAAGGCAGGGGGGAGCTAATCCCTGCCATTTATTTTGAGTAAAAATAGCATATGGTGTGTCAGGTGCCAGCAATCTGCCCAGGGAGAACAGAGGGCGTTCTGCCCCAAACTTCCTGCCCCAAAGGTGTGAGAATCTGACAGACTCAGACATGTTGGTCTTTGAGTGGTAGAGCTCAGGAACTCAAGTTTTGTGTCTCGTGTCTGAATTCCCCAACATCTGTAGGGGCAAGAGCATCACACCACCCCTTAACTCATTTTGGTAGAGCTTTGGGGGCGGCATCCCTTCTTGGGGATATGAAGACCTAGCTTACTGTAAAGTGTGTAAGAACTTGACAGGAACAAAGCTTTTACTTCTCTAACAAGGATAACTAAATCTCATCAGTGGATTTAACAAAAAATATTAGCACATCTAAAATGTGGTTTCATAAGTTAAACTTCTTCAAAAAGGCAAAAAGAACTGCAGGGACAGGCCTGAAACAAAACCTTGGGTCTCAGCACCATGATCTAAACTAAAATCTCAGTTCTGACACACACCTCTTTGTTCCACAGAACAAATCCCAGACCAAAGCCCACTTCACTCGAAGAAACTTTAAACCGGACTTTGAGGTTTAACTCACATATTACTGAAATGAAACACATTTCTAAAATGAAATGTTTTTGTTTAAATAAAGCAATTAATACTTTCACTTGACTTTTCCAAGGCACTATTGAGAAGATGCATTATTGCATCACTCCTTCTAGCACTTCTTTAAATATCCTGGCTGAAGGACATGCTACAATTGCCACAGTGAGTCAAAAGAACTGACTCAAGAAAATTTATATAGGATTTTATCTGACCAACACAAAGCCAACAAAAAAACCTCTGCATCATTGTGGTTGGTAGTGATTGATCCTGCCACGTTACTACAAACAAAGCATTTGCTCGAAGCATTTGTTTGCTTTCCTTTTACCTGGGGGAATCTGGGATGGGTGAATGCCACAGAATTTAATGGAAACTTTTAATGCAGAAAGGTCACAGGAGCAGATTATATTTCTTGGCTGAACTGGTTTGCTTTTTCATTAGATCCACTTGTTTCTATGGTTGGGTCAGGAAACCAAGTCTATGGCGTTAAAGTGATGCTCAGTTCTGTCTGAAGTGTTTTGGAAGAAGAGACAGAAAAGTTGACACCAGAGGACAGAGATTAAAAGGTTCTCCCTAGGCAGCGGCTGCTTTCTGTTCACATCCAGAAAGTCATTCCTCACCCCAGTTATGCAATCACAATTACTTCACTTTTGATCTTCAATTATACCCACATTTCTTGAAAGCTGCCCAGAAAACCTGGCTGGGACTCAGGTAAAGAAAGGAAGACTGACTGGTGAGTGAGCCAAGGAGGCGAGGTCAAGCCTGAGCTCAGAGCAGAAAGGAGAACAGAAAAAGAAGGAAGCATTAAAAAAGGGTGAATGGGTGTTCCTCGTTGTTGCCAGAGAGAAGGAGTTTATTCCCCAATGGATAAGGGGTCAGTTCACTTTGTCAGCAGACAGGGAAAGGGTGGGAGGAGGAGTGGGGACAGGATGGAGAGCTGAGGCCTTTTCCCACTGCCAGCATGGAGAGCAAGGGGATGAGAGGAGATGAGGAGCAGTGATCGCTGCTGTTGGGAAAGTACCCACAAAATGCCACCATCCCCAGCCAAACCAGCTCTCCCTCAGCAGCTGGGCTTTCTATAGTACCAGGGCACCTATAGTGTAAAATATTGTAAAGAAGTTTGCTGGTTTTGCCAGCTCCTTATTTTGCCTGTTTTGGGAACCAGTCCTTGAACATAGAGGAGTTGTGAGGAAGTGGTTGCCATGAGGCCCTGATGTCCTGAAAAATGGCTCTTCTGACAGTCTCCTGGGAACCCAGAGTATTCAGGATTTTAGTTCCCAGAGACTGGAGAACTAGCAAAATTCACAGCAGCCCCCTGGAATGGGACCTGATCTGAAATGTGAAAGCTACAAGTGATCACTGAGAAAATAAAGAAATATTTTAGTTAAAACGTGTTTTGAAGAATGGTCATGAGGAGAAGAAAATTCTCTAGTTGTAGGATCACTCTTACATTCATGAAGATCTAGGAAAAGAACTGTGGATTAAATCTCTTCTTCTAAACCTTCAGCTTTCAGTTTAAATTTGGGCGTGAGTACTTGGACTCCACTTTGACAAATTAATCACACAGAGGACTGTAGACCTCAGAGCACACCTCCACTTCCAGTAACAATGGAACTAATAAATATAGATTTATGGAATCATTAAGGTTGGAAAAGACCTGAAAGATGATCAAGTCCAACCTTTAAATTTCTCATTTGTTGCTTCAAACTGCTAGAGAAACATAGATTATGCAGATCTTCATTGTGTCAACATTACTTCCAATAAGAGAAACGATTGAGTTGTTTTCACAGAGTTGAATTTTGAACTGCTGCTGGTGTCTTATTTCAGAACATTTTTCTTCCCTAGAAAATACCAATCCACAAAATGTTATTGCAGAGTGAAGAAATGTCTCTCCAAAAAAAAAAAGACCAAGAAATTTTTTTCTCATAGTTAAAAGCTGGACAGATGAGAGCAAGAACCTGCATCTCTAGATAGAAGAATATAGGATATAGACCACAAATACAAGTCAAACTTATAAATAAAATAATAATAACCCTTTACTATACACTGCCCC
The DNA here is from genome assembly GCA_013400235.1 of Oriolus oriolus. Classification (NCBI taxonomy): domain Eukaryota; kingdom Metazoa; phylum Chordata; class Aves; order Passeriformes; family Corvidae; genus Oriolus; species Oriolus oriolus. The sequence goes on from VXBT01000737.1 coordinate 102,592, forward strand.
CTGCTCCATTTTCCAAAACATCAAACAGATCCCACGAGGGAGAATCTTTGGGTTGTTACAGGCCAACAGCGAGGTCTGGTGATGAACAAATGGGCTCTGGGCAGGGTGGGACTGCTGGCACTATTTAACACTTGCATTAAGGGAACAACAGAGATTACATGGGCAGGTGTTGGAACCTGGCAGCAGTCTAGGAAGAAACTCTGGAAAGTTGTCAGAACGGTGGGCAGAGCAGGAGGGAGGAGAAGAGTTTGGGCTGTTGGGGTAGAGGCCTGATTGCACTTGGCAGCTGCAGGGCACTGCCCCTTTAAACGGGGCAGGTTTGTGGCCATGTATATTCAGCAGAGTTTAGGAAAATCGAGTTGCTGTTCCTGCCGAGGGAGGGAGCAAATAAGGGAAATCAGCAACTCCACAAACTCATCTCGAAGCTGCTGTTAGGGAGCTTGTAATTCTTTCACAGTATTAAACAGCCTGGGGATGGCACTGCAGGGTGTCGTCTCACCTCTGGCAACTCCTGGTCCACAGCACTGCTTTTGAAGCAGCTAAAAACTTCTCCCTATGCTTTGGATACATTTTTTAAAAGGTTCCAGCAACATTTTGATCTCTTCTGTCATTCTGGATTAGATCTCCATGTTAAACGTAAAATGTGATCAGAATTTGTTCAGGCCTGGGAGCTTCCCAGTCTGGTAAGAATTCTGGAATCTGCTTTTCTTTTCTACATCTTATTTACTGAAATGTCTGCATACCATGTTTAATACTGATCTCTGGGGTGAAATAACTTTTTTCCTGTGATCATTCTACCTATTTGGAAAGCTCAGTGCACAATGAATACTCAAGACAGCTGTACTTCTGAAATTATTCTTGGATAACCTTATCTAAATAACATCATTTGAAAAATGAACAGACTTTTGTGAGAAGAACTTTCCTAGTTAAAGGGATAATTTTTAACTCAGTGGCTAGTCGAAAGGGAAAATCCGAACAGTTGTTTTATGTTATTGTGGAGAACCACCATGTGATTCCAAAACTAACATCCCAAACCAGCAGTTAAGCAAAAAAACCACCATAAAATGAGACAGCAAGCATTTAAAAGCCTTTTACATGTGAAAGGAATTTGATATGAGAAATGTAGCTTATCTAAGTACGTAATTCTGGTCTTTATATTTCATGGCTGCTTGCTTAGAAATTTTCAGGCTTGTGGAGCCAGACACAATTTTAAAAATTACAAACTGTATTTTTCTGTTGCTGAGAAAACAGAACCATGACCAGCATCTTGAACTGTATCAGCACGAACTATATTAAAATGCATAACAACACATTTTGGCTATTAACTATATACTAACTTTGTTCCAGTGCACTCAACTAGCTTTTGGAATATTCTGCTCTGTTCAATAAGGATAAGGTTTGCTTTCTGCCCTAGAGGCAGTTCCTTAAGCTTCCAATTGCCAGGAATACGCTGTGCTCACTGTGACACATAGAAAGGAGAGAAACAGCTCTTCGAAATAACTTTCTAACAGCAGTGGGATGCCCTGGAGCACTAGAAAAGATACAAGAGTACAGTTTTCACGAACAAAGAATAGAGATTGCTTCCTCATCTTGATGGAAACAAGCATATTTTCCCAGTTCCTGCAGTCACTTCACTTTGCACGGATGCAGCACCCTCCCGGGGATCACGTCTGTGATTTCTGGGCGACAGCTGGTGCCTCTGCTCCCTGCGAAGGGACTCCCCTCATCCCGGTGCTACGAGGCTTCCCTCCTAGCAGAGAGAAGTGCAGCACTTGTTTGCTCCCTCAGGGCCCGACTCCAAGTCTCCAGGAGAAAGTGGGAACCTTTCCAGGGACTTCCACGCACTTTTGGTGAGGCCCTGGCCGATCCACGCACAGCGTTCCCACCGCGCAGCGACAGCTCAGCTCCCCGTGTCCCTTCCCACCTGGCCCCTCTGGAAGCCCTTAACCCTCTCCTCCTCCCTGCCTACTTCACGGCACATCCGACCTGCGCTCCCCGGGGTGCAGGCCCGGGGCACGGCCCCGCACAAGGGATACGGAACACGGAGCGCTCCGGGGAATACGCGGCTCCGTGCGGTGCTCCGGCCGGGAGCCCGCGGCCCCTGCCCTGGGTGTGGCGGGTCCCCTCGGGGCATCGCGGGGGGCTGGCAGCCCCCGCCAGACCCTGCCTGCGGCGTGCCCACCTCCGCCCGGCCCCTCGGAGCCCCGCAGTCCCCCACACCCCGGAGCCCGTCACTCAGAGCCCGCCCCGTACCTGAGAAGTCGGCGAGCGCCGCGACCTCCGCTCCGCACACAAGAACCACGCAGGACAGGAGGCGAAGGAGCCGCCCGGGCTCTACCTGTGCGCGGCGTGGGTGCTGCCCCACATCCCCGTCCCTCATGGTGCGAGAGAGGGCGGCTCGGGGCGGNCTGGCGGTGCGGGCCCCCCGGCCTGCCGGGCGCCCTCGGGGCTGCCCTTGCCCCGCGCGGGATGAGGAGGAGGAGGAGGAGGAAAAGAGGAGAAGCAGGGCGAGGGCGGAGCAGCCCTGCCAGCGGCCGCGGCGGGAGCGGGTCCAGCCGGCGCGGGCACTCGGGACGCGGGGGCGGCGGGGAAGGGACGGGAAGGGACGCGGGCTCCCGTCGGCGCCGTGCCGGGCACTGCCCTCAGCGCACATCGTGCGGCCGGGCTGAGTCAGACCCGGCTACACCTCGCCCGCCCTCCCCGGCTCTCTCCACCCCTCTCCGGGCAGTTCGCGCCTCCCTCCTGGTCAAGAGGCTCGATTTCACCGTCTTCCCCCTCATTCCTACTTGGCAATGGTTGGGGGACTGTCACGAACTTAACACACACACCGCGACTCATGTGACCACATTTCCCCGCTTGTGTATTTCCCGAAACAGGTGCAAGGTGCTCCCCATCACTCCCTGTCCCCCGCAGCACAACTTCCCTGCTTTCCCTACTGCAGACGTCCTCGCCCCTCGTGCCAGACCCTGCCAAGTCTGCTGCTCCAGCCCCGCTCCTGCCCTTACACCTCGGCTCACGGCTCTCTGAGGGAACCCAGCTGGGAGCTACGCCTGGCAGGATATCTGGATGAGGGATTTCAGCGGGCAAACAGCACTGACTCTTCCATGTTGCAAAAGGACTTCCTCTGTTTCCTCACACTGATGGTGCATGACACCACCTTACTGCAGCCCCGCAGCTTTACGACTCTAGTTCAGTGTGCCTTGAGTTTGAAGTGTGTAGGCTTGGCTTAAAGCTTTCACTGCAAAGTGAGAAAACATCTTGAAGTTACTTTGAGAGAGTACAAGTTGTTCCCTGAAACCTTTTGTGATACGGAAAAGTGAACCAGTGAGAAGTTCAAACAAATTGTCATTGCAACCTGCTAAACTACCTTCAAATATAACTTGGTGCTTCTTTTAAGATATGAGGGACTCAAGGGAATAAATCAGCACACTCATTTCCCAGTTCCTGTAAGAGCTGTCCTCAGGAAAGAGAGCTTAGAACCAACACTGAAAATGGGGCATGAAAGCATCTTTTTTCCTTGAGCTGTGCTGGGGTATAAAGTGGGTAAACATAAACATCCAGCTCTTTACATCCTGTCATGCATGTTCACACTGATCTTTCTCCTGAAAAAAAACCCCACGAGTGAGTAGGTGAAAGATGATGGAACCAAACTAATTGTGTTAAATCTATTCCTTTCCTCCTCTTCCAACTGAAGTTGGAATGCATCCAGATTTGAATTTCCAAACTTTGGCACCTCTTTTCAGAGGTTACACTGAACTTTGGCCAACTTGGTCTTCATGTTTGAATCTGAATCCACTTTTGTTCCTCACCCTCTCCCTCTTTAGACACAAAAAAACAACTGGGTAACACATATATTAGAGTATGCTTCCTTAGTCTTGGGCAGATAAGAGCAAAACAGGTTTCACATGAACCTGTCTGAGGTCAGGGGCATTCCATCAAGTTTTACTGAACTCAGATAAATGGGATCAAAGATGCCGAAATAACAGTATACAATCGCTCTGAAACATCTGCAACTACAAACACAGATGGGGAGAGAGAACAGTAGCTCTGCAGGTGAAGCCCTTGCTCCTGGCTGCTTCAGATAAGCACAGTGTTTGCCTCTGACCTCAGCCAGTTACCCTCTGCCTTCCAGCTAGGGAACTGGAAGAAGACTTGTGGGAGTCTCCCCCTACTCCCCTCCTTTTTCCCCTTGACCTTGCCATACCTGATCATTCAATCTAACACTTCCTGCACTTGCTGTCTCAGATCAGTCCCACCAAAGGCAGAAACGAATGCTGGGGAACAAGTAGCACAGATTTTTACAAAGAAAGCATTTGCAGGCCATAGTTGGATCCTCTAGGAAGGTGTTTAGATGATTTGGGTGAACTTACTTGTCTGTCCCAACTTCCTGTCTGCCATAACTTCAGGTGAGTGCAGTCAGACCATCTGTGGCTTCAGGATGCCAAACCTCCACTCCTTATACAGCCAGTGGAGAGATATCTCATATTCAGGCCATCTGCTACAGCTCTAACAGGAAGTGTTTCACCTCCTTCTCTCAGATCTGCTCATTTATCCTTGGAACATAGATGTCAATAATGACAACTCAGTCTGTTGTGAGTGACTGAGTAGACAATGGATCTGTGACAGGTACACAATCAATGCAGAAGAATATATAAAGCATCAAAAATAACTGGGAAGTATCCCGTACTCGTGCTTGAAAGGCTTTGAATCAGAAGGTCTGCCTGATGAGAACTTGTGAATCTTCTCTTCACAGTGAGATAAGATAGCTTTTTCTAGCCTGGTGGTGCTGTAAGCAAAAGACCACCCCAAAGTGCAGGTATAATCCAAAGGCAAAGGTAGTTTCCAAGTGGAATGACCGAACTGGGATAGGTTCAAAATGTAGGTATCCTCCAGGGAGGTGAAACAGTGAGGGTTGAATGGCAGCACAAGAGGCAGCTGGGTGCTCCTGCTTGTAGATATCTGCCTTTTAGGAAGCCTTCTTATGGAGGAGGAAAACATAAGGACACTGCGGCTGACAGGAATTGAAGACATGCTTTCAGTAGAATGGCATTGATATTTTTTAATATATTTTTTCTCCCCTCTGAATCGGGGCTATTTGCTATTCAGTATTAACCTAAAACCAAGTAACCTAAAATATAGAAAGTATTTTTGCGAATCTCTGTTATTCTCTGAGATGGGTAGTGCTTAAATAGTAAACTTGGAGACAGCAGTGTAAAACATGAAGGCAGGAAGGGAGAAAGTGTTTATTGTGATGTGCAGAATGTGTCTCTTTGCCGCAGCCTTGAAAGCAGCTCCTACAATCTGGCAATGCTCTGTAGCTGGAAGACAATATAACTAATCCAGACATGTTCAGCATGTAGAATTACAGAATCTGAGCCTTGTCCTTTCCTCACAAGCAACAGGAATTAGATTCCTTTTTTTCCCCAAAGAAAAAAAATCACATGAAGGCTCATAAGTCAGAATCCAGGAGAGATATCACATCTGCTTCAGATAGTTTCTCTCTTTTGAACTTGGGGAGAAAAGAAATTGTTTCACTGTGTCAGAAATGCAGGAATTGTGTTGTTGCATGGAAGCTTTACAAAAGCAAAGCCAAAATCTGAGCACTTAACTTCTTTTTCTCCATATTATTCATTTGTCCCTGAACTTCAGCCAAACTACCAATTCGGAACTCATATCATGGCTTAGCGTATGGAAATTCCAATAAAATTGGTGCTGTCAGTTAAGAAGTAAACAATGTGAAATAAAAGAAAGTGAATGTGAAAAAAAGAATGCAAAATAAAATAGACAGTAGAGTCCGATGGCCTACAATTTTCTATTAGCGAAAAAAATCACTAGATCTACTGTACAATAACAAAAATTGCCAGAAAAATATCTCAGAAATACTTTTTCACACACATATACACGCACACACACATATATATATGTCTGTGTGTGTGTACACCTCTCCCCGGTGTACCCCTTTCTCCTTTTTCTTCCTGCTTTCTCCCCTATATTTTTTTTAAGAGCTGGTATATGTAATTTTCATTCTATTCTCCCAGAATAAAGTGTCCAAGAAGTCCTCTAATGTTCTTTTTGGCTTTTGAGAACTAAAACAAAAAAATAAATAAAATCCAAGAACAAAACCCCAGGCTTTTCCCACATTTTTTACAGCTTTATATTCCTGCATTCTGACACAGACAGAATCTACAGGACAGTTCAAACAACTGGGTTGCTATCCTCTCTCTGTTTCTATGGAAATGAGTGTCAGACCAGTTAAAACAAAGCACATACTTTACAGTAATCACTGTATGGTGATTATTTAAAATAACATAGCACGTTTTTCCCAATCCAACCTCTATTTCTATGGATACAAGCTGAAAAGAATTGTAGAGAAGCCTGTTCCATAGTTTTTTCTAATTCTAAATGTGTTTTGGATGCTGTAAGTTGTCACAAGGTGCTATGGATAATAAGATCTAGCAAGATCTTCAAGTGTGCGGTAATTTGAACTTGAGACGACCAATTCTGTGAGCCAGAGTTAGGAAACATTCTCGTGCGTGTAAGGAGAAGTTTGAATGAATACTGAGTGCAGTACTTCACCCAGCAGGTTTAGAAGGAGGGGAAATACTTGCTTTTTTCTGCCATTTTTTGACTCGCTTCAGAGAGGGCAAACTCAGCTAAATAAGTTTTAAGTTTTGTGGTCATGGGCTGCTCCTTGGCCGAACTAGTCATAACACCATAGAGACCAAGACAGAAGATGTGACCCATGAAGTTTGTAAAGCCAATCTCCTCACGTTTCATTTGGAATGAAACCTCACTCCATTTCCTCCCCACATGCAGCAGAAAGTCCCCACTCCTCACCCTCCTGAACGCTGCCAGTCTTGCTGGCACTTCTCCTGTACACATTATTTTTTCTAGCAGTGCACCTGGCACTTGTATAGACATGAAGTAAGAGGCATGTCCCATCTTACAGAGCTTACTGCTGGAAACAAGAGAAAACATGACCTAAGGTGGAGGCAGAACAAATGCTCCAAGGAAAAGGTCCTGGCTTTGTTGTTCTTGCCCTCTTAAAGCACTCAAAGCATCCCTGGTCACTTCCTGACATGACACTTCAAAGGCACATGGGAAAGACTATGTGTCTTGCCTCTCGGTTTAGGAAGGAGTTTAGGACAGAGTTGCTGGGTGGACCACAGTCTTGGAAATCAACCTCTTTGTGAAAGTGCTTTATTATGGGTGTATGAGCCTGCCTTTGATGGGTTGTTGTCACTGTTCCCCTTTAATAAGTATTTAAGCTAAGATTTTCCAAAATGACTAATGGTTATGTACTTGAAATTCAAGACTGAAGCTTTTTAAAGCCACAGAATCAATGTCAAAACACTGAAAAAGCTCTGGTTTTTCCAAGAGCCTTGAAAAATCAGGCTTCAAGGTCTCTCAAATTAGGTATGCAAAGGCGTGGAAAACTGGTAGTGTTTCAGAAAAGAGTAGCCCATATCAATATCTAATCAGAGAGAGTTAATAGTTTTGAGATCCAGACCTCAGGCTAATTCAACCTGAGCACCGTGAAATTAGAAGCAAATAACAAAGTTTTAAAAGAATATTGCAGTGTTTCTAAGTGCCTGCTTTTCCTATCAGGACTGTAAGTGTTTCCTGGTAAATTCTGTGACTCAGTGACTATGTCAAGCTAACTCAGACTGAATGACGCTTGAAGATTATTCCATGTGCAGAAGATGGGAAGGGTTTCAGTACACAGAAGATACCACGAGTATCGCAATAGATACTCAGAGCTGCTTTCAGCACATACCTCCTCTAGCTCTTCACAGCCTGCTCATTGACCTCCACACTTCTCTGTCCTCTTCCCTTCTTTTCTGATCTTTCCACCCATCTTCAGCACCTGGGCACGCAGCCCAACTCCAGACTCGCACCATGCTCTGACTCAAACCCCTGGTGCTCATAATGCCTTGTTGGCAGGTCCTTCCATATTGACAGGCTCTAATGTTCCTCCTGGGAGGAAGATAAACTGCCATTAGTCAGGCTTTGAAATGCACTCCTTGCACTCCAGCTAAAATAGCCATAGGACTGCAGAAGGAGGAAGAGAAGGAGGAGTGGTGATTTTGTTTTACAGCGTCAAGACTAAAAAAAGTTGTGGCTTTACTTGGGCCCTACCGGCCCACTCATCTCCTGGGTTCACACACTGTACTTGCACGTCACCTGGACCCCTCGATGCCAAACTTCTGGAATTCAAGCTCTGCAGTGACTGTGTCTCCAAGTGTGTGAGCTATCACTGGGCTGATCCGAGCAAGGACCATGGGAGTATGGGGCACAGGGCATTCGAATGTGTGACGACAAAGAAGTGATGGTGTTGGGAATATTCCCTTCTCAGGAGGCTGTGCTGAGGAAGTGGTCTTGATATCCCATCTCTTGGCAGCATCCACCTCTCTCCTTCTGTTATCCCATGCCTCAGGGTCTCAAAGGCTGGAAAGCAGGAAGATGTGACGGAGAGCTCTATTTCACACTTGAAATTTTGGTAAAAACTGAAGGAAAATTTTCTGTGGAATAATTGTGTAAACTAAGAGTGAACATTGAGAACTATAGTTTTAAAGATGTGATTCTGGATTAAATCCATCCCCTCTGAATGCTTTCTGCAGTTAATTTATACATAAAATGAAAAATTTATTTTAAGAAATCGATGTGTTTCCTACTGAAGTAGTGTAAGGTAGGGGATCACAACTCACATATGGCCTTGAAGTGAAACCACCACAGGGGTTACTGTAACTGGGGCTCCAGTACCCAAACATCAGTGGGTTTAAAGGACAGATTTGGGCTGGGGTTAGCATGGGCTATATAGGCTGTGCTCAGGCACAGGTCTGTCAGCAGTCCTACTCAGGGATAGTCCCTCATCTGTAGGGAGAGATTGTAGGTCTGGAGATCAGGCTGAATTTGGAAAGGGCCATGAGGACGTGGTTGGGGAATGATGTAAATGCATATCAAGAGACTTAATCTGGAGGGGTGGCAAGTATTAGCTATAGAACAGCAAGTATCTACAGCTAAAGGCTGGAGATAGGGACTGGCTGAGCAGGACAGGAGTGTTTAAGGCTGAAATCAGAATAGAAACCTTGGTGAAGCTTTTGTGCAAGAAATGGCCTTATCTGCCAAATCAGATTTTTGTCTTCAGGATTGCATGAGTGAGGATCCTACAGTGAAGAAAAAGGTTCAGGTTTGGGAGGCAAAGGCAAGTTAGGCAGGACTGCAGGGCTGGGGCTTGGCTGTTTACATTCTGTTCAGGGCAGTAAGGGCTTCAGAGGTCGTATTGTGGCTGACGCAGGACAGGGTCGCTTGGCTCAATTAGTCTTGTATCTATAACAATTCCTTGAACAAGGCAGAGAGCTGAGGTTCATGCAAGGGACCAGGAATTGTTTTTCAGACTAGAAAATGCCAGAGGGGCTGTGTGTAACTTGGATATGATAATATGTTCATCTGACAGGAATCACAGAAGTACATTTCGGTTTTTCTGAAAACAGCTCAGAAGTTACTACTTGACTCATTTGCTGCTTCCATCTGTTGCACACGTAAGCACAACAGAGCAGATGAATTTTGTCTGAGCCTGAGGTCTTCGACTGGCCCTCCATAAATGCAGCTTGCCAAAAAACAGACTTGGGGGAGGAAAGTTGTCAGATATAATAGAGAAAGAAAAGGACACAGGCTTCAAAGTGCACTCCAGCAGAACATGGAAGTGACCTGGCTGGAAGTGAAACCAGCAGTCTGCTTCCCCAGCCTCCTGGGAGCCTCTACACAGGCAGTGAGGGGAGAGAATAACTGAACTTCAAGTTGAAATAAATATAATTTTCAGCAGCATTTTGCAGTACTTTTTAAAATACTAGAACTACGAAATATGCTGTCATGATAACTATCAGGCTTGTAAATCCGCTGACTAGGACTTTTACCTTGAAGATCTCAGGATGGGTACTTTGAGCCTTTTAAAAGCTGTGTTAAATCAAATATTTTTTCCTAGTTCTACCAGCTCTAGCCTTCCTTTTCATCCCCTCTATAACAAAGCAACTCCCTCTTGAGAATGTCATTTACTTTCTATATTATGTGCCTACCAATTTCTGGAATTGTAAATGTATTTGGATACCTGCATAAATTTAAGTTTCAAGAAAACTGTAAGGCTGAAACAAAGGATTCCCATCATCCAGAAGAACCCACCAAAAACGTTCTGTGGAAGAACTGAAAAGTCTGTACCTTTGCATAGAATTTGTTATGCTAAGGTAAATTCCAAATGGAACTGCCACCTAAACAAGAAGAAAAATAGTTGGAACGCAGTGAGTTAAATTTAAGTATTCCTGGAAACAGGAATTATTAGCAGAGCTTGGATCATGATGTCACTAGCATCTGTAAGATGTTTTTAGCTTTGTTCTCCTAAGTTACTTTGTAAAAAGCCCTTGTATCTAGTGTCTAGCAATTCATGTTTTCCCATTTCCTTTTCCCCCCAGTCTCATGGACTCCTTTTATTTGTCTTCACCTTCTTTTATTTTGTTCCACCCTCTGTTCTCAAAACATCGCAGCATATTCCATAAACGTGAAAGTATTTGTTCATCCTAAATCTTAGAATGGCTGTGAATGTTGCCCTCTTCTGGATCACTTTTTTTTTTTTTACAGTATTTTGCTTTAAAAAGCCAGTTTGAAAAACTCCAGAAAGATACTAATGTTGCCTTTACTACTTGCACATATGAAAAAATCCCGTTTGGATTTGGATAGATCTTTATTTTCATTTTTTCTTACTGAAATAATCTCATTTATCTTCCACTACTGTTTCAGCTGTTGTCATTCCATATATAACAGTTTATTGGAACAAGGCTTTTTCCATTCCTCCTTATCACTGTGCTTGTCCTGGAATAACTCTTGCTGAAAGCAAGGGAAGAGTTTAGATTTTAGTTAATCTAACCCTGCCCTCTGGCAGCGGGAAGCCATTCTCCCTTGTTCCGTCACTCCTTCCCTTGTAAATAGTTCCTCTCCATCTTTCCCGTAGGTCACCCCGAAGCCTTTCCCTTTCACGGAAAGAGAGGAGTATCTGAGGAACTTTTCTCCTCTCCCTGCTTCCCGGCACCCCGTGCGTTCCCCTTGCACTCCTAAATTTAATCCGTGTTGGTTCAGGATCGCAGGGAGCTGCAGTCCTGGGAAGCTGGGATGACAAAAACCTGCTTGGCCTTGCAAGCAGCGAGGGATCGGAGACTGCTGCAGATAGGATACCGGGAAGGAATTCTCGGCTGTGAGGGTGGGGAGGCCCTGGCCAGCACAGGTTGCCCAGAGCAGCTGTGGCTGCCCCTGGATCCCTGGCAGTGTCCACGGCCAGGCTGGACGGGGCTTGGAGCAAGGTGGGATAGGGGAAGGTGTCCCTGCCCATGGCAGGGGGTGGGAATGGATGGTGGAACGAGATGATCGTTACGGTCCCGTCCAAACCATTCCATGATAACTACTTTTAACTCTTTTTGTCCAACTGGACACTGATCGCCCGGAAAGCCCTCACACGAGAGCTAGGCTAAGCCGGGCCCGCGCAACCAGGAGCACCCCGCCTCTCGGGGGCGGGACGGCCCCGGGCCGGTCCCGCTCCGCCTGCCCCTTCCTGTGGGAGCGGTTGCGGTTCCGGGGCGGTGCTGGGCTCGGGCATGGCCGGGAAGCGGAGCCGGGAGGCCGAGGAGCGGAACGGGGAGCCTGCGGCCAAGCGCGCCTGTGGCCCGCGGGACGAGGAGTTCAATGGCGCCCGCTTCAAGGCGCTGCTGCGGGACCCCGCGGCCGCCGTCAAGGGTGAGGGAGCTCTGCCGGGCGGGAAAGGCGCGTGCTGAGGCGGCTGCCCCGGGCTGCAGCCGGCCCAGAGGACGTCGCGGGGATGGCACCGATGCTGCTGCTGCTGGTGATGGGCACGGCCGGACCCCGCAGGGTCCTGCCCGCGGGCGGCCCGGAGCGGGAGCGGGTCCCACACGTGGCGCTGGTGCCCCGGGTGACGCTGTGGCTTTGCAGGGCTGGAGACCTTCGTGGCCGTCGCCAAGACGCTGCCATCGCCCCGAGTGTACGATGTCGTGGAGGGATACGTGAAAATTTCCATGGAATGTGCTGAGATATTCAAGCTTCTCGATGGAGAAAGGAAGCCTGAAAGTGAGGTAAGTTTGGCGTGGGGGTTGAAAGTCACTGGCTGGCGGCTACAATCCCACCCTGGAAAAGAACCAACAAAAGGTAACCAGGAATTGGTCACAGCCCTATGGCTGCCAGAGCTCCAGGAGCGTTTGGAAAACGCCCTCAGGCACAGGGTGGGATTGTTGGGGTGTCTGTGCAGGACCAGGAGTTGGACTGGATGATCCTTGTGGGTCCCTTCCAGCTCCGGATATTCTGTGATTCTAGGAGTAAATGCTTTGTGGTGTAAATAACTCTGATAATTTAATATGGTTTTGGTTTGTTTTTTTTTTCTGGAAGTAGCAGTGTGAGAAGCACCTACCAAATGGGAGATGCTCTTTTCAGTTCATAGATGTTCCTGGATTTAATGATACACACAACCGATAGTGCTGTCCAAATCAAGCCATTCAGGTTCTTTAAATGTTATCAAAAGACATTTTGGGAAATAAGGGGATCAATAGAAACAGTTAAGAAAGGAAAACAAAAGTGCTCCAGTAAAAGTTAATGTTTTTAGATGTCTCCCTCAGTATTTCTGGGAAGCCACTGGTAAAGCTGACCTAATTTTTCTCATCTCTGCTGGACACCATTTATCCTCATCAGAATGTGATGAATGAAGAAAAAGTTCAATAACTTTTCACTGTGATTGCTGGTGCAGCATTGCTAACTGCTTACGATGTAGCATTGTATTGTGTTCTTTTTAACCACCACTTGCTGGTCTTTGCCTTACGGTATCATTTTTGTCTGTGTAATGACAACCTGTGTCGTGTTCAGTGACAGGCTTTCCTCAATATCCCTTTGCTAAGAGGGGCTGCTGTTTGTAATGGGCACAACCCCAGTGCTGTATGAGTTCTGGATTCTTCTGGAAGGAATTAATTGGAAAACTGGAACAGCCGAGATGTTTTTCTCTGGCACATTTCATTTTTTGTCATCCACTTAGGAGCAGTTGTCTCTTGAAGCATTGATTCCTTGAAACTACATGCTCTCAGAAGTAATCTTTTCAAAGAGGAAGCATTAATTTTGGAGAGAATCTAGAAGTTAATGTCACTTTCGTATGTGGAAGCTTTCCTCTTGGAGTAGGGTTACTCTTTTTATTAATGGTGGTTATTGCTGTTTGCTTAGCTAATAATTTCAAGTCTTACCTGATACTGTCAGATATTAACATACTTCTTTATCCTGCAGATGCTGTTAATCTTTCAAGCTCTAGAAGCCATTTTACTGAGGACAGCCAGTGACCTCTCACATTTTTCTGTTGTGGGAATGAACATTGTCAAAAAGTTGATTCATTCCTATATGAAACTGGTCTATGCTGCTTTGTATTCTGAAAATCACAGGTAAGTCTTCTTGGTTCTCTGTCAGGTGAAGAATCTCTATCAGTTGATCTGGAGGGACTGTACTAGACATTGCAAAATTCATCTTGACTTATTGCTAATAATCCACCTTTATTTAAAAATCCTGTTCCACTTGTCATAAAATAATTGCCTGTGGAAGTCTTTGCAAAGTGGAAGCTCTGCTACAACAAACAATCCAGTGCTGTAGGATACTTTCCTGAAACTGTAGTTTCCATCAGTTGGGCCTGTCCTAGTGAGAGCTGACATGGGTGGTACCTTGAGTCCTGTTATCTTAATGCTACTTGATTTGTGGGGTGAAATGTACTGTGTGGAACAGGGCTGAGCAGTCTTCTTGTGATGGCAAAAATAGCTGCTCTTGAGTGGTTTATTTCCCTGTGTTTTTTGGAGTCGGGTTTCCATGTTTGTAATGGATTTTTCTCTTTCAGACTGGCTTTTCTTCTGTAATTTTTCCGCTGTCTTGAATCCGAGGTCATTTTAGGTTGTTTAATAACTGTGTTATCTAGTCCAGACGAAACAATTTCTCATGCTCATGTGGACAGGGTGAAAGAAGTTGCAAATGTCAGAGACATTTCAATACAAACCTGGGAGGGAGAGGAAAGGAGAGGAAAAACCAGACTGAAATTGGCCTGTCCAAGGCCAATGACTCATCTTTCAGTCTTTGAGCAGAATTGGAAAAGCTTTCTCTGCTTTTGCAGTTCGTAGACACAACTGTGCTTCCTGCACTGTGCAGTCGTTCTTATTGCAGCAGGCATTTAACTGAACAGAGAATCTCAAATAGGTATACTGGAAACAAATTTTGAAGCTGTGCAAGATCTGCACTTCTGATTAAGTGTTTAAAGATTTCAGCTTCTGGAGAAATCCTTCTAGAATCTGCACAGAGGAGGCTGCAGATTTCTGATGGGAGATGCTCTGCATTTTCTATGCAACCTCTTTGATGTGCAGAGAGATTTTCTTTACTGTGTGTCTAGATGGGATCTCTGCTTGAATCACATGGCTTTTTACAGATTGTCCATGACAGGAACGTGATGGACAGATTACAAGCCTGTTCATAGGTAGTGGCTGTTCAGATGATGGAGGTCTGCAGTGGCCTTGGCATATTCCCATTGAAATAAATGGCAAACCTCTATGAATTTAGTAGTTCACAGAATCATAGAATAATTAAGGGTTGTCTAGTCCAACACCACTGCCATGAACAGGTCATCTTCAAGTTGTTAATTTTGGCACTTTCTCTGTTTTAAACTACTTTATAAAGGAAATATCCAGCCTCACATTACAGTTTAATTTTGGGGAAGAATATGAAAAGGTGTTTCCTTCTCCGTTCTTCCTTCTCCCCTCTTTCCCAGCTGCTGTTATGACTGCCTAAAATAATTATTTTGATTGTTTAACTTCCCTTCTATTTTCTCTTTAAGTTTTAATCTCTTGGTTTGGTGGTTTGTATAACCATCATACCAGAAATGACCTGCAGGTTATTTTATGTATTCCTCTGCTTTTTTTTAGGATGAGCCGAGGGTGCCTTACGATGCTGTCAGCAATGGTGGCTCAGGGCCCAGATTCAGCAAGGGATGTATATAGTCATTTTGATTTCAATAACAAATACCTGCCTGGACTGTTGAAAAAAAGATGTAAGAAGGTAAATTAAGGTGCTGTGTGCTGTGGAATGGTATGCTATGGCTCCATCAGCTTTTTTAGCTGACTATTTAGAATAACGCTGTTGCCAATGTTTCTTTGCTGTGTTTTCATCTGCAAGAATGTAACTCTCCCTTCCTGTCCTGTGTCAGGCTGAAGTCCTTGATTGTGCCTAACTAACACATGGAAATACCTTGTGTTTTTCCAAGAAGCTGTGGAGAAATATAAATGTACAGTTTCTATGAACTGCCCTTCTAGTGTCTAAAACAGAGATAAAGTGATGGTAAACTCCTGAAAACTAGTCAGTCTTTTTGCAGTTTGGTCCCACTGAAATAAACAGGAGTCGGAGAGGGGATACTGCCCAGTACTGATACAGAGTAATTGCATTTGAAAACATAAGCAAGAGTTCTAAATAATCTCTAGCTGGAAATCCTTAAGAAGAATATGTGAGTGAGGAGAAAAAGTCACTCCTCTTTTTCCAGAAGAAACTATCTCTTGTTCCCTCCCTATTTACTAAAAGTAGTCAGGATGGACCCACACCAGTGCTTTAGAGCAAGAATATTAATTTGTCATTCCAAACGTAAGTGTATAACAACTCCAGTATTATTGTCAGTGCTGACGTATTGTTTCTGGATTTTAAAGATAACTTGCAGAGTGAATGTGTATGTTTGTGTTGGGTTTGTGCCATCTGAGATGAAAATTCAGACTTTTTCTTTGTAAAGCAATCAAGTGGAAGGCAAGAAACCAAGCACATCCCTTTTTCCCTGGAACCACCTTTTATAGTTCTGGAACTGTCATATTCCATGGGTTTTGACCTCACTGCAGAAGCTATCTGCAGGAGTATCTCCGCCTTAAATTTTAAATGCTTGGGTGTGGTCTTTTGACCACGAGCTTGTTAGATATACGAGTAAGGTACAAGCAAACAAGCATCCAAAAAGTCTTACTCTTGCACAGCTTTCAGTGAAATTATGTCACAACTGGCTATCAGAGGTGAGTTTTTAACACAAAAATACCAGGCCCAAAGCTTACAGCAAAATCTTATTTCTTTCTCTTTATTTCTTCTCTCAACCCTTTTCATGAGTCCCTGCTGCCTTATCTTTTGCCTACTCAGAATCTTCTTTCAGGCTTCTTTACAAGCAGCTTAATTTTGCACAGCAGGTTTAAAAAAAACTGTAAGTCGTGGCAGAACTCTGTCAGGGAATGTAGTGATAGGATGAGGGGTGACTTTTTATTTAAAAGAGAGTAGATTTACATTAGATATTGGTAAGAGATTCTTGGCTGCGAGGGCAATGAGATGCTGTCCAGCACAGGTTGCCCAGAGCAGCTGTCACTACCCCATCCCTGGAAGTGTCCATGACTGCGTTGGATGGGGCTTGGAACAGCCTGGGGTAGTGGAAGGTGTCCTTGCCCATGGCAGGGGGGTGGAATGAGGTGATCCTTAAGATCCCTTCCAACTCAAACCGTTCTGTGATTCAATGTCCATATCCTATGATGCTGTTACAGGCCAAGCTTTCACTGATTCCACTGTGCCTGAATTGGTAGTTTTATATTAGCCCCTTTTTATGGGCATTTTTGTGAACTGACCGAGCAGTGCACAAGTGAGGAAGTTCAGTGATGCAGGGTTTGGCATGAAACTGCTGTTAATGTTCCCTTTTTCTTTAAATTTGTGACCTGGTCTCATATACTGAGAATTGAAAAGCACGTGAACTAGTACGTTTTCCTTTTTATGTTAAAGTGATCTGCTTAATGCAACAAGTTTTTTCGCTGAATACACTGTGGATGTGTTGCATGTAAATGTATGTCTAAGGCTACATGCAACATGTTTATAGAAGTTGTTTCATTTACCCGTTTATGGCACTTCTAGGGTTAATCAGCAGTTGCAGTATTGATTCAGCAGTTGGGTACAATCTGTGTGCTAACAGTATTTTTAAATTTTATATTTATATTTTTATGTTTCCAGGGGAGAACAGATGTCCGCATGGCCTATATTCAGTTTGCTCTCTCCTTTCTCATTGCTGGTGACAATGCAATCTTGGCACAGGTGCTGGAATTAAAAGGTACTTCATAATTGCTTGTTGAGTTTTTGTTTTTAGGGCACAGTCATTTATAGGTGTTAATAAATATGACCTAATTAAAAATGTAAACCAGGTAAAGAACACTAATAAGAAGCAAAATATATATTTTTAATCTTACTACCTGAAAAGCTTTAAACGTCTTTGGTAGTGTAGTAAATAAGCCTCTTCTGCATGAGAACAATATGCTATCTGCTAAAACTTTGCAAAAATAGAAAGTCTTTGGTGACACAGATTAAAAGAAAAGTAAATCTAATATAAAACTTTGAGGTCATAGAGTCAATAAACAGAAGAAAAATTCATGGCCTCCAGCCTTGCTCATAAGACAGTACCAGTGGATATGTTGCATTAGTTTTCTTTTAAAAAAGTGTTAAAGACTGTGTGTACTTCATTTGCCTTTTTGCCTTGTGAATTGTGACCCTTGGTAAAGTTATGAGAGGATTCAGAAGGGATCTAGAAATACTGTTTAAGAAAAAGTCCTTAAGCCATTAGCTGGCAGCAGGTCATTTCTCCTGTGGCAAGGGACTGAGAACTGGCTGTGATTATTTACTTCTCTTGCTCCTGCTACCCTAGGGCTGCTGATTTCCTTTAGGAGCTGGCAGTTGTTCAGTTCTTTCAGGCTGGGGATTGCACACCTCAGCCCAGTCAGTACAGCTGGCTTTCATTCCCCTGTAAGAGCCCCAGGTTCTCTATAAACTGAAGTTGTCTTACTTTGGGATGCACAGGTGAGCCGAAAGATGATACATGTGGTTGGAGATGGAACCTCCAAACGTTTGAGAATCATGCAGTGAAACAATTGCAAGAGCTTCAGTGGAAAGAATGTGAATTTACTTAAATTTTAGTACAGCATTTCAGGACCCAAAATGTATTTAAAGTTGACAGATGCTGTAGCAGTGTTAATCAGCAAATTGGCAAATTAACCAGTCAAGGTGAGAGTAGGTTTGGCAGCATCACTTGCTCATCACCGTAGTCACAGACACATCATCCTTCTGAGCTCTGATTGCTGCCTTCTGGTTCATCCTGGAATATAACAGCAAGATAAATAATGTGACATGGAAGGAGAGTGGGTATGAATTCCCTGAAGCATTTTAGTATGAAAAGAGCTTTCACATTTTGACTTAACATTTGAAATGTCCTCTTAGATTTCATTCCAGATATTCTTCGCTCTGAAATAAAGGAAGACAGAGTTTCTACTGTCAATCTTCTACTTTCCACACTGAGAACTAAGGTATGATGCACCCTTGAAACTGTGTTGTCTCATGTTTTGTGTTTTCCTCACTGCTGGAAACAGTTCTGCAGTGATTTCTCACACAATGTTCGGTTCTTAAGGCTGCCTGCAGTGTGCTGCTGCAGTGTCTGTGACTGATCGCGTGTTGGAGGTTGGTAGCTTGGATGTATTACTGTCTCAGGATTGAAGTTTGTTCTCCTTTTCCAATGCTCCCTTTTAAGGAAGTAATTGCAATAGCTTGTGCTTGAATACTAATTTCAGCTCATCTTCAGTGTGTGGTGTCCAACAGATTCTCACCTTTTTGTGGGTTGGGACTGCATCAGTGCCAAGCCTGAATGTCAAAAGAACTGGAGTATTTTTGGTGCTTCCAGTGACAGTAAGATTGGTCTTTCAGTTAATTAGTCTCATGCTGAAATTGGGAGCTCAGCTAGACATGAGTGGGTTTTTTAGCTCCGGGGTGGGTAACAATGTACAGTCATCTTTCCAGGAGAAAAAGGATTTTGTGTGGTATTAGTACCAGGAGTTGAGATGTGAAAGGGGTGTCCAGGAGCTACTGGTTGCAGTTGAAGGGTGCGTGGTACCATTCCCCAGCCATGCCATTGAAGCCACATCCTGTGGTCCTGGTTAGCTGAGTTTTGGACTCACTGCTGGGATGACAGGGTTTCTGCTGCAGGAGATAAATTTGGTCAGAGATATTTCTTGGTGGGGTAGAGAAGAAGGGAAGTCTTATAAAACTGTCTTCCCAAGAACAGCGAATTTGTTGTGGAAAAGAAAGGGTACATTCCACATGCTGTTAAAAAATACTGCTGGAAAGGTAAGGCTGCTCCCCTTTGATACTGTTTTTTCTGGTCCTTTCATGGCAGGCAGAAATTACCTCGTGCTATACCATAGATGAGACAGAAAACAGAAGCAGGAATTGCTGAAAGGTGTGAGAGTTGGTTTAGTGGTGGCTGCCTTTCCTGTGCTCTGTCACCTTCTGAGCATGGCCCTGCCTCTCCCCTGGGATGCACTTGTTGCTTGTAGAGCAGGTGCACCTGAGATGTATTTTATTTCTTTAGAAGTGTTTTTAGCTCCAGTATCTATGATTTTTTAATGTCTGTTCTGATCTACTGTAGCAATGTTGCATAAGCTGTTGTATGAACAGTTGAGAGAATGAAGAAAAAAATAGTTTCCAATTTAGAGTATAACCATAAGAGCCTGCCTCAGACTCGGGCTTTTCACAACTGGCCAATTAAAGCCAAAAATGTTCTTTCATTTTGCTGTTGCAATAACACGAAAAAGAAGGAGAATAAAAAAGCTACCATTTAAATGTAAAATAAACCTCCTTGAAACTTTGTTTTCCAAATGAAGCTTTTCCTATGTGAGAATCATGAGCTGTTACGTTATTGGTGGACCCCAGCATACTGTATGACTCATTCACCTTAGCAAGAAAAATCAGAATTAAAACAATGCCAGCAGTAAAACACAGCTGAAGAATTTTTGAGAAACTTCCTCCACTGTGCATTCCCTTTCATTCAACCTTTATTTGTAGTAGGCTTTACCATGTCTACCCCCAGCTTCCTATGGTTCTAGTCTGTGGCTGTGATGCCTTAAACATGATCTGTGCTTTTAAGTTGAACGTGAACATCTGTCCTGTCCAGTATGTGCAGGGTTTGCAGAGGTTGGTGTAGGGTCAAAGTGGAGCCAGGACCATGTGAGAGAAGTGTTGACAGGACAGGCAGAACCTCTTTTCTGCCCTAGTGAGGAGAGCCAGCTCTGTGTGTACTAGAAGAATGACATGTGTTGCTACTTTGCCATGATTTTGTGATAACTTGCAATGGATAGAAGAGTTTGGTTTTTTTCTTTTTGTTTTCAGGTGGTTCATAACAAAAATATCACCAAAACGCAGAAGGTGCGTTTTTTTACGGCAGAAGTGTTGCTTCACATCGCTTCGCTGTACCGTTGGAATGGGATTACTGATGTCAGCCCTGGGGACTTAAAGGTCTCATAATTTATTTCTTTGTTACTCTTAGTCCTTGTGCTGCCTTTTTTGTCCCCTCCTCTTACAGCCCACAGGTTTTGGAACAGCTCCCAGTTGCTCTGAGCTTGATGAGCTCAAAAAGAGGAATCTACTGAGCCTATTTAAAAAGAACCCCCAAATTTCTGCTGCTTCTCACTGGATTTTGGCTACAGGTTTTTCACCTTTGTGTCTACCCTCTTGTATTTCCTCTGCTGGATGCTTATGACCCTGCCATTCCCATCCTGATACACTGTAAACACGCTTTGGAGGAGATGTATTTCTAGTAGGTGTCTGCTTGGAGCTGTGCGGATCTCTGACCTCATTCATAAGCATGCATTTCAGTTCTGAATAATTTTAAGTTCTTACAATTCCTTGGTGGTCCTTGGAGTCGTATGATTCCTGATTTCCCAGCCACAGTTGTCAAGAGTCTTCTCATCCGTAGGGATCGTCAGTTGTTTTGGATGTAGAAGGTTAATGGAATCATAGAATCACAGAACGGTTTGGGTTGGAAGAGGCTGTCAAGTCTTGAAGCTTCTCTTCTTGATCTGAACAAAACCCAAACTTTCTTTTAGCATTTCTCTAAGAGGAGCTATATAAAATTTGAGTGAAGCTGGTATCTGTGATGCCAAATCTCATATGCCTTTTATACTCCTTTTTGGTTTCTATAGGTGGCTCAAGGTTCTGAAGAGGTGGGAAAAGTGATGGTACGAGAACTTGTGCATAGTTTCTTAATGGACCTCTGCTGCTCTCTGAAACATGGCATAACGTTCTATGATCCAAGTCTTGGAACTTCTGGCAAGTAAGTCACTGGGCAGCTGGGATTGTGCGTGGATTTTTTGCTAGAAGCAAAAGAGACCTCACTAGTTACCGTGTCTGCCCTGAAATATGTGGTATTAATTCAAAGTAATTACGGTTTGTAGTGCAGAAAACGTGGAGGTAAATTCAGTTCTTACTTCTCTGAGTATAAACTCAGAAATTATGCCAGGAGGATGAAAGGTCTTGCCTTCAATTAACAGTTAGAGAAGCTGCAGAGTTCACATCCCATATAAAGTATCAAAATAAGGATTTCTTATTTAAAATAATTTTTTTTGTCTTCAACAGGGGAGGAAATGTGGTACTTCTGCACTTCCTGCTTGGTTTAAAAACTGCAACAGAGGATGAAATGGTTGCTGATCTCATGGTGAATATTCTCAAAGTATGCCCAGATTTGTTGAATAGATACTT
This sequence comes from Oriolus oriolus, assembly GCA_013400235.1. Lineage (NCBI taxonomy): Eukaryota > Metazoa > Chordata > Aves > Passeriformes > Corvidae > Oriolus > Oriolus oriolus. The sequence continues at coordinate 124,231 of VXBT01000737.1, forward strand.
CAAGGAGACCCGGTATTCCTTTGTTCCTAGAGTGAAGTCTGCTTGGATGGACAACATGAAGTTACTCAAGAAGGTAGGAGTATGGATGATGGTAAAAAGCCATGCTCAGAGCAGGAGGCTCTATAAACATTTAAACTAAACTGGGAAAGAAGGAATTGGTATAAGAAGCAGTGGAAAACATCACGTCAGTGACATATTTTTTGAGATGCAGCAACATCAAAGCTCAGCTAGAAAAACCTTTTGTCCTTAGTGAGTGTTCTGCTACCTTTTTGTTTAGCTTAAAATGGACAACTAGGATCTGGAATCTGTTGAAAAGAGATGGCCTTTAGCAGGGATGCTGGTTGCATACAGAGGGTCCATTTAGTTGAGCAGGAGTCTGGACAATGCTCTGTAACATCTTTGCATAAAAATTGACATTTAATGTTGCCATTACTTTTGACAAGTCAAAATCCTTCTGTGAAATGCTCCCCAGAAGAAGCTGTCATCTCCGGGACTGTATCAATGGGGCTTAAATTTTTGTTTCTTTTCTTTCAGATCTATGAGGCTCAACCAGAGATCTCCAATTCTTTTAAGACTTCAGAATTTATTCCTCTTCCCAGGTTGCTTTCTATGGTGATGGTAACAACGGTCCCTGCAGTGTGCAATAAAATAATGTTCACCCAAGGGTTAAATGTAAGAGCACTCTATAGTATTTCAGTGATTTTTCTGTCCCAGTTAGCACTGTTTGATTTAAGAGTGTGATCACTCAAGAAACTTCTTAAGTTCATTAATTACATGTGTTTTGTACTGTCTGCCTCAGCATAAATCTTGCTTGGGGAAGCACTGGAAAATGGATTAAAGCCTCTAATAATGATTCCGAGTGCCTTTCACAAGCACCGGTTCTGCCACTGCCCACTAGTGGTTTAGGCTGGGAATCTCAAAACCTATGGATTCTTTACTGCTAGCCAAGATTTCGGAAATAATTAATTCATTGACAAATTTTAACACACGTTACAGATTCTGTGCAAAGCATAACAGGAATCACTGAAATGTCATTAATTCACTTCCTTCTTTTAGTTGCCCAGCACAGTGGTGAAGCACATCATCCTGTCACTGGTATCCATGGTGCTGAGAAGAGCCCTGAGGAACATTGAGCACTGTTTGTCTGAAGAAACTTGGCAAAGGTCACAAATCTACACACTGCCAGCAATGCAGGAGTTTGTGCAGCTCTACAGAGAAGCTGTCAGCAAGGTAGAAAGGAAGAGACAATTGGGGGCTGACAGGAGGCATTTTGCAGGCAGCAGGCAACTGCTGTCCTCTGTACTTTCTCCTCAAGCGGTTGCAGCCTAGGATTGGGGAGATGGTACCCTGGAGGAGGCTGTGGATTAAATGGTGAGGTAGGAGCCTATGTTTCCTGACACAGCTGTCTGATGGGAATGCAAATAAAATTCTGGTGAGACAGATTTGTAACATTGATGGCTGTTGTGCTGCAAATGACTTCCAAGAGCAGGAAGCAAGTTCTCCTCCACGTTCAAGTCAGTGTAGCCAGCAGAGGTTTCTCAGAAATTACTAGACAAGAGAGCACTTGAGTTGAAAATATACCATGAGGAAGAACCAAACATAAATTTTTCACAGGAAACCTTTTCAATAAAATGTTCTTTCCAGTACTTACATTCTGTAGAAGTGAAAGTACAGTGCTTGGTTTCAGATCATTCCCTGATTGCACACAAGGTCAATTCCAACCTTTGTGAAGAGCAGCAAATCTTCCTGTTGGGTGTTTGGGGATGTGTTTATCACAGGAGCTCTGTCTTACAAAGGAGAGCTGTTGCAATTTACCTGTTTTGCTTTTAGGTTTTACCAGACATGAATAATATAGTGGCTGTCTGGCAGTCCCTTCTGAAGCAAGAGAGAGAACACCATGATGGCCCAGCAGAGAAAAAGGAAGGTGATGTCTCCACTGTGAAGGCAATGAGCGAGACAGAAGTTGCTGAGCAGCACGGTAGGCAAAGCAGGTGGAGTTAGCCCTTCTTATCTCTATGGGAATGGATGTCGTGAAACCCTCATCCCACCCTTAACTTCAGCAGAATCCAGATCTCACTTGTGCATTTACTACTCACCTTTTCTTTGTTCAGTTCATCAGGCCATTAGAATTGCCTGAGAACACAGTTTAACATAGGCTGCCACTGCTACTAGAAGGCTAAGCAGTTTGGCTTTCTGCTGTCCCAGAATGGTTGACGTTGGAAGGGATCTCTGTAAATCATCTCGCCCAACATCTCTGCCTAAACCTGGTTACCCAGGTCCATATTCACACAGCTTTTGAGTATCTCCAAGGGTGGAGACTCTAGAACCTCTCTGGGCAACCTGTGTGGGTGCTCAACCACCCTTATAGTCAAAAAGTGTTTCCTGACATTTGGAGCGTTCCCATGTTTCACTTTGTGCCCAGCACCTCTGCTCCTGCCACTGGGTGCTTCTGGGATGAGCCTGGCCCTGTCATCTTTGCACCCTCACTTCGGGTGTTCATATGCATTGACGAGATGCCCCTGAGCCTTCTCTTCAGGCTGAACAGTCTCAGCTCTCCCAGCCATTCCTCACAGGAGAGATGTTCCAGTCCCTTCACCATCTTTGTGAGCTTTTGCTGGACTCTCTCCAGTGTCTCCATGTTCTGGGGAGTCCAGAGCTGGGCACAGCGCTCCTGGTTTGGCCTCCCCAGTGCTGAGAGGAAGGGGCAGCTCCCTGGCACCAGAACACCGGGGCCTTCAGATCATTCCCAGGCAACCTGCTCTCCGGTCAGGTGGCCCCCAGAATGTACTGCTGAATGGGGCTGTTCCTTCTCAGGTGCAGGGCTCTGCTGTTCCTCTTGTTGAACTCAGCCCTCCTGCCCTTGACCTTTTCATGCTAGTAGTTATTTCACAGCCACAAAATAAAACTGGCAAGCTGGCTTATATGCCTGAAAAATAATTTTTGGAGAGATTTTTCTTTGTCCAAGTTATTGTACTGGGAGGTCTTTTTTTTTAGCAGTTAGTTACTGTGGCTACACAAATGCTTGTATCGATGTAACACAGGAGTGGAATTATGGGTGTTGGAAGAGGGAGGGAGGATTGGAATGAAGGTTTCAGTTTTTCTCTCTCAAACCCAGTCCCTCCTGAAGGGCTTGCTTCCACAGTCCCATTGCAGGGAACAGGAACTTTCAGAATTGTCTGCATCTTGGGCAACAGCCTATGAAGTTTTCCTTGTAGGCTGGAGATAAATCTGCAGCCAGTTTTGCCCTTCACAGGGCATATTCCACAGAGAGACTTCCTGGAGCAAAGAGTTTTTCAGCGGATGTCCTTCTATTCATCCCTTTGGGCAGCAAAATAGTTGTCAGCACTAACACTCCAAGGCTTGGTTGGCAGAGTGCCTGTGGAAACCAGTGGAGCAGCTAATTTCTGCAGGACTGTAGCTGTAGTTCCTCTGCATTCTGAGGTGGTAATGCTGTGTCACTTACTCCCAGCTCACCTTTTACAGCTTTGTTTGCATTGTGGCCACTAGAGAATTCTTTTCTAATGGGAGCTGAGACTCAGGCAAACAAAGTTTATCCATGGGATTCATCCGGTTCTTCTTAACTCCCTGAGGAGACCAAGTTACCAGGAAAAAATTAAGCGTTAAATGTTTTGGCCGTCCTTCCTGTACTTTGTTTCCTTTCAGTAATGACTGGATAACAAGTAGCTTTTATGCCTCCTCATGTTACAACTGAAACCTGAGATGGGTTTTCCTAGGAAATAAACAGTTGCCTGAAGTGCTGTTGGTGTTTCTCTCATACATGTATTTGTTGTCTGCCTCTTGCCAAGAGCTCACACTGAGAAAGTATTATTTTGAAAGGTGAAAAGGAAAAAAAAGAAGTCTTTGAAATAATAAATTTGCACCAAACTGTAGTGTGTGGTCTCCTGTACTTCCCCAGCCAAACCTACCTGACTTTAGCTAAAAGTAGTGTCCCCAGAAATCAGCAGCGTGACCATATCCTTTCCTTCACTTTTTTCCTGTTGTTCAGCCTTAAGTTAAACATTAGCAGGGCCGATGGGATTCTTAGAGTGAGTGTTCAAATGTTCAGGTTATGTTTAATATGTTTGCACTTCTGAGGCAAATTAGAAATGGCAGTTCTCAATCTAAGCACTGAATAAGGGGATTACATTTTGAAAGTATTCACACAGGAATGCTGGGGAAAGGAAATTGGGGATTCCGTGGGTGTTTTTCTCGTTCTTCTTGTTGGGAAGATAGTGGGTCATTTCCTAGGCAAGTCTGCTGGAAATACAATTAGTAATTCTCATGCTGGGTTATGGAGGTGCCACACTGGTGTCACTCTCTGGCTATGAAGGAAGAAGAAACTAATTATGGAAACACTTTGTTTAGGTTCAGATGATGCTGAGACACTGCTTCTGAAAGCTGCACTGCTTCAGGTCATATGTCTTTATCAGAAGGTTGTGCCCCACCTGGTAGCACGGAGCAGCTTTGATTTTAGCAAGCTGCTAAAAGGTACGTGATGGGTATTTCTATTTCCTCCACTGTTTTCGCTGGCTGTTTACAAAGTCCACAGCAGAAAGGAATGTTTGCTTTCCTGTGGAGATGAAGAACTGCTTTCTAAAAGTAGCCCATTTTAGTTTCTCCATTGAGTTGGCATTTATTGTTGCTGTTTCTGCAGTGCTCTGGCACTGTTAAATTCCATAGCTGCTCTGCCACACTCAGCTGTCAGCACTATGTTGCACTCCAGTCTTCCTTTCTGTGTGTCATATTGTTGGAAGTGTTTGGTCTTCGTGGGCTTTGAATTCTAATCTTTCTGAGGAAGGCTTATCTTCAGCTCTTAATGAGGTTTCTTCTAGCCCTCTGTCAAAAATCCACCATGAGTAAGTTATTTCCAAACTCTTATTAGCTGCAACGATAACGAATTTTTTGAACAGGATAGTTCACAGAAAGTTTGGGGTGAGGGAGAAGCACCTCCCAGTTTGCCAGTGTCCTCTCAAAAATCTTGTAATAGAGATTTGGCCTTGGTAGAGTCCAATAGGACAGAGCCCTGGAGGGCAGAGAGGCCTTAGAATGCTGGCTGATACCGTAAACCCAAGGATCACCTCCTCCAAGCTGAGTGTCCTGATGAGGAAGAAATTGGACAAAAATGCCGGGAGGCTTCCATGGGTGGATAAGGAGCTGATGAGCAAAATCACAGGGAAAAAAAAATAAGCTTTCAGGAGGTAGAAGCAAGGACAGGTGGCCTGGGAGGAATATAGGGAAATTATATGGGAAGCTAGGGACAGGGTTCGGAATGCTAAGGCTCAGTTAGAACTGAGTCTGGCCTGGGATGTCAAAGACAATGGGAAGGGCTTCCATAGGTGTATTGCCAACAAAAGAAAGCCCAGAGATGATGTGGGCCCTCTCTGGAAGGAAACGGGGGACCTGACTACCCTGGACATGAAGAAGGCTGAGGTTCTCAATGACTTCTGTGCCTCAGCCGTCAGTGGCAAGTTCTCCAGCCAAGCCTCCCAAGTTGAGAAAGGCAAATGCTGGGACTGGGAGAGTGAAGATCCTCAGCCCACTATCAGAGAGGATCAGGTTCAAGCCCATCTGAGGAACGTGAACATGCTCAAGTCCATGGGACCTGATGAGATCCATCCACGGGTCCTGAGGGAACTGACAGAGGAAGTGGCTAATCAACTACCCATTGTATTTGAGGATTTGTGGCAGTCTGGTTAAGTTCCCACTGACTGGAAAAGGGGATACACAACCCTGATTTGTAAAAAGGAGACAGTGGAAGACCCGAGGAACTACAGACAGTCAGTCTCACCTTTGTGCCAGGCAAGATCATGGAGCAGATTCTCCTGGAAATTCTGCTAAGGCACATGGAAAACAGAGGTGGTTGGTGACAACCAGCATATATTCACTAAGGGCAAATCATGCCTGACAAATTTGTGAAGGTCCTCCAGTACTGCTTGTGGTACAATCAATACAGCTGCATACAGCTGAGACTCGGGGAGAGAGCAAAGGGTTGGTTGGGCATCACTGCTGTCTGTGGGCCACCAGGGCTTGTGGGCCACCCAGCTTTAGCAGCTATCTGTGTGTTAGGCAGGGCCTGGGATGTGTAAGGATGGGAGTTATGTAAATGCCTTAATTAACCTGTCAGAGAAAAAGGGGGCTTTCAACAAAATCCCCCTCTAAATCAACTGTCTCATACCTGAGGTTATTCCTCTCTCTGTCACAGCATGTTTAATTGATTTTTGTACTTGGTGACTCACCAGATTACATACCCTGTTTATCCCTTTATTTCTTGCACTGGTCTGCTTACTTCAAACTGGACAAAAGGCAGAACACCTTTTTGTGAGGCAGAAATCTCTTTGTGGGTCTGTTTGGGTACATTATGAAATAATAAAGTTAAACAGGCTGGAAAATAAAGTGTCATTCACAAACAAATGTAATGAAGTGAGCCTGGATATTGATTTTGAAGGAGATGATATGGTAGAAAATGATGGTGTAAATGAATCATGAGACTTTGTTTTCTCACATGTGTCAGTGTGAGAGTTCTGTTGCTCCTTCTGATCACCCTGATGGAAGCATGCACACCAAAGGCAGCCTATTTTTCTACCGTGTAGCAATATGTTCTTTAAATAGCTGGTGGAGTTTTATTGTTTGATCTTACTGTTGGATTGCCTTGGTGGTGACTGTTTAAAATGTGTTGGTGTCTCTCTAATGTGGGCCACAAAGATCCTACAGGGGCTCTGAGAGGCACAGGCACAGTGCTTTGTGCAGCTGATGTCCCCGTGTAACTTACCTGCAGGTCAGGTTTTGATCACACTGCAAGTGCTCCCTGACCTGTAACAGAGTAAGTGAGGTTATGCCTTCGGTGGTGATAACAGTGATGTAAGGAGAGACACGAGTCTAAAGACCCATTGTCTGGAGCAAATATTGTCATGGTATGAGCATTAAGATTTCCTGGTGACTTAAATTCTGTATTTTGCTCTCCAGTTTACCTATCCTGTGTACTGCCTGTAGGTCACAGCTTCTCAGCGTTGCTGAGAGTGATAAAAGAGATTTTATACTCCCACACAGGACCCATGGTTTGTGCTGGGGTCAAGTGATGGAACCTCCCTCTGAGGACTGGATTCCCACCTTGGCCCAACATAGTTGCAGTGTGTCTGGGGATCCCATGATATGAAGATATGTGAATTGCCGGCTTGTCTCACAGTGGTGTTTTAAACCCTAAAAGATGAGCGTCCTGAGATCTCAGGAAGATGGACCAAACTGAAGTTGGTTTCTTGCTTTCACACCTCAGGTATAGTCACCGAAAAGGGCCTGCGGGAGGAGGTCCCTCCTCTTCTGCAGCACCATGTACTGAAAGTGGCTTTGGAACTTCCTGCAAACAAATTTGCCTGGTTCAGAGTACAGGTAAGAGGCTGATGCAAATTCATGTTCCCTTGGCCTGTTGTCCTCAAATCTTTCCATCTGGCACTGCCTAGTTTTAAATTAGTCCAGTCATTTTAGGAGGTGACCCTTTTGTAAGACCATCAGGATTTACAGTCTTAGCAGTAGTGAAAAATCCCTTCTGAGCTGAAAGGTTTTTTACAAGGACAACATTTTTTTGCCTCCCTGATGAGCACTGGAGAAGTTCCTGTAGCTCTTCGTGTCTCTGGAGAGGAGCACAAGTGAGAATGTGCTGGTTTCCACTGGCCTAGAAAGCCTGAGGTTGCAGACCAGGGAAATGAGCCACTGATGGGAGCCATCCCACCCCTTCCCAGAGAAGATTCCAACATTTTTTAATGCTCTCCATAATTAGTGGAAACCATCAGGGCCCCAGCTCTCTTTTTTACTGCAGGCTTGTAAAGTAAGAACTCTGTCAAGAGTTTGCTTGTCATGTCAGGAGAAAGGAGTGGACCTGGCTTTGAGGGGAAGTAGAGACAGCCATGGAATGTGGTAACGGGGATAGAAATGGAATGATTGGGGAGTAAAAGATGATTGATGAGGGAGGTGGCTTTGTCTTGGGTCCTTGTAGTAGTTGCGGTTTCTGTTACTTCTGTCTTCTTCCACTTTCCAGGAAAGCATTTTACAAGTGACTACAATGATCCTGGTTCGTTGAATGCAAAGTAGTGTAAATGATCCCATTCATTTCTGGCCTTGGGGTTTTTGGGCAGGTCTATAAAATAATATACTTACCTTGCATATCAGTCTCAGTGCAACACAATCTTGTACAGTGTGGCTGTAGCAGGGGCATTTTAATACATTTTTCTTGCAGGACATCTCTGAGACAGAGAAGATATCTGGTGAAAAATCAGTCTTCTATTTACTGATGAAAATGTTTGTTACAAGTACCCATTCTCATCTCAAAATTTCCACCAGAAAATTAATCATCAAGGTAAGCATTTGAATTGAAATATCAGGATATTCACTACATCCCACTGGTCTGAAATTTCAGGATTGTAAAATTTTTTCTTAAAACAGATACCTTTACTGCGTGGTTGTGTGGTCAACAGAGTCTCCTTTCCTGTTTCCTGCTGTTGGAATTTGCTGTCAAATAACTGGCTATTAGCTAAATATTTTATGGAAATAAATGCTGTGAACTAACTTTCCTGCAGCAGTTGATGAAAGACTAAGGATAACATTGTTAATGTTTGCCCACCCCCCCCCAGACTGAATCAATTCTGACACTGTAATAAATCAATGTAGTTTGTGCCTGCAAAGGTCTTGACATTGATCAAAAAGAGATTACTTTTGATTTTGATTTTTATCGCTGTTTATGTAATCTGTACTTCAGCACTCCAGCCTTCCTAAAGCCTTAGCTAGTTTGCTGTGGCCCTGCAGAATAGTCCTCTCTGTTACTGTCTGATACAAGCTTTGATGCAAGGAGTACTTTTTGTCTTAAAAATGAATTAAAATCCCCTGCCGTACATTTAAATGAGTTATTTGACTGTTCAGAAAAACTGGTCAACAAGTCCACGAGACACCAGCAGCTGTTGTTTTCAGCACCCCCTTAAAAGAGGACGACATCTTTTAGTTATCTAAGTAGGGGTAAAGATTTACATTAGGAATAAATGCAACCAAACTGTCCTGCCAAGAGAAAATCCAGGAAGCTGTACTGGCCCTGAACAGGGCTCCTCAAGTAGTGTCCTGCAGTATTCATGGCACACAAATTTGTACCCAGCTTTGTGCATTTAATCTTTGCATTTAGCTCCAATCAGAGTGCCATTGTAATATCCAGTCCACCAGACCAAAGTTACAGTGATTGAATTAGGGTTTAGTTGCCCTTGATCCTTGCAAGGGATTAAAGGCAGGTTCGCTTGGCCTCCCGCTAATAAATGTCTCAACCAAAAGCTGCTTAAAATGTGCTGGTTTTGTGGTGGTTTTGGATTCTTTTGCCAAGTGGGAACATGGACTGCCTGACTTGTTGTTGTGTCCACTTTCCACTTCAGTCCATTGCATTTTCTCTGAAGGGAATGCGGGAGCAGGGAAGTTAAGGCAGTTATGTCTGCAGAAAGGCTGCTAAGAATAGATGGTAAGGACTTATTTTTCTACACAGTGCCATGTAATTGAAGGCTTGTTTTTGGATTTCACATTCTGTTCCTGCCTGTTTTTGTGAGAGCTTCAAGTGCATTTCTATTTCAAGACTCTGCCAAAAATACTCAATTATGTTAAAATGAATCCTTTTTACTTCATTTTTTTCTTTATTTAAATGAATTACCCTGTCAGATTCATGTAAGCAGCAGTTATTTTTAGAGCTGCTGGTGTTGTTCACAGAGTAAACGCAGAACAAATGAGTTGTGATAGCTTCCTGTGTATTTTGTGTGTGGAGAGGAGCAAAGGCACAGATTCATCCTGTGTAATTGAAGTAATTTAATGTAGGTACCAGAGTCAGGAAGCTGGGCAAGGTTTCCTCTGTTGTTGAGAGTGAGGGGCAGGGAGTTCAACCATGGTGTCACTCCGATTCCTTCCTCTCCTCTTCTCCCTCCTCCTTTCTTCCTTGTAGAGCTGGAGCACAGGATCACCAGGCTCCTAGTTGGGGTGCCTGAGGTCAGGGCCTGAGTTTAGAGAGCATGAAAGTGAGAGAAAATTTCTAGATATGTTACAGCCTGTTTCTTGGCTGTGGTGTATCTGGGTCTATCTCACCACCCCCAGCAACTTGCACTTCTCTCTGGACCTTGCTGTGGTCACAACCCATTGCTCATTTATGTGACTGATTATCCATCTGCCTAATTTTTTAAATTAATTTAATTTACAAGTAGCCTGATTTAGATTTAATGGAGCAATGATTTTCCTTTATGTTAGATCAGTAGTTTTCTATTTTTAAGGCACTTTTTTCTTCTCCTGCCTGTGATGATGTAAAGATGTACAACCCTCTGAAAGCAGTATAACATTATAGAAATAAGATTTTTATTCTCCACTATACAGTTAAAGTTCTCCTAGTGAGTGAGAATAAGGCCTCTTGAACTGAGGGTGTGAGGAGAGTAACAGATACTTCTTTTCATCAACCCGCTCTTCTTTTTTCTCTTTCCCAAAAGAAGGAGTCATGAAGTTACTATACAAAAAGATCTGTGTCTCTTGGGGTTTTGTATTTTAGGTGTTTTGAGGTTTATTTACACACCTCCCCCTTTGTTTCCTGGACAGGTTTTACGTGACACTGGAGTGTTTGAGTACACATGGAAGGAACTTTCAATTTGGTTGGAACACTTGGATAATACAAAAGAAGACCAAAAGGAAGCAGTGATTCAGTTTTTGGAAAGGGTAACAATGTTCAAATTAGCTGGATAAACAACGCAAAGAATAGTGTTAGTGGAAACTAGAGATTTTGTTGCTATTGTTGAGAAACCCGTCAAAGACCAGTGAATGAATTCGGAGAAAAGCAGTGTTTGGGATTCTTTATCCAAGGTGACATCGTTCTTGTCTTGGATGGGAGGACAGCAAAATGATTTGTAGGAAAATGAAATCCAGAAAGTTGTTATTACACCATTGTTGGTATAAGGGTAGAGTGTTGCATGTGTGGGTAGCTTTTTATCTCCTCTTTAGGTGACAATATTATCAGACCTCACTAAGTTGTGATCTTTTTACAAGAAAAGCTGACATTTCCTGTTTACTCTTCAGGATGTTGAATGCCCACTGCTTCCTTTCCAGTGCGGTCTCCCCAGGGACTCAGTCTGTGGTAGCAATTTAGATGCCAAATTGCAGTGGATTTTTTTTTTCCATCAGTGTCCTCTGTAGAGCAGGAACCATAGACAGAATCCTGCAGAAGTGATATGGAAGTTGTCCTCCTAAAACCTGCCCAGCTTCCAAGCACTTTTAGCACATGGTCTTTCTTAGCAACATGTGGTTCCCCTGCCTTCGACAGCCTATGCACTTACCTCTCTCTCCACCTTTGCTGACAGATCCTGCTGAAGCTGGTGACAAACCCCTATCCCTACACAGACAAGGCAGCAGACCTGGTTCAGGAAGCCAGCATGCTCCAGGTCACTATGTTTAAACAGGACTCTGATAACATCAGCATCCCTGTCTCTCACATTGATGGTATGTGGTAACCCCTCAACAACAGAATGCCAGGACTTGGGGCTACATTTTTTAGCCCTAATCAGCAAACTGAGGAGGGATAACTACAGAAGTCTTAAGTAAGGACCTTCAGGATTCAACCCTCCACATGTACTTGAAGTCAGAATTGCAAAGTTACCACTTTACCCCCAAAAGTAATTTCTGATGCGGTTGTGCCACATTAACAGTGTTTGAAATCTGTCTTAGGCATTTTTGAGCTAAAACGGAAATTTAGTCTTTCTCCCTGGGGCTGTTCATAGAATCGTGGAATCCCAGAATGGTTTGGGTGGGAAGGCACCTTAGAGCTCATCCAGTTCCACCTCCTGCCGTGGGCAGGGACACCTTCCACTAGCCCAGGGTGCTCCAAGCCCTGTCCAACCTGGACTTGGACACTGCCAGGGATGGGGCAGCCACAGCTACTCTGGGCAACCTGTGCTGGACAGCAGCATTGAAAGGCAGAGTGAAGTTCAGCTGTGATTTTTGTGTTGCACTTAACATTGTATTGCTTGACGAATCTGGCTTTTGTCTTTCTTTTTTTTTTT
>VXBT01000737.1:136306-158986 GCA_013400235.1 Oriolus oriolus
TTTTTGAGGAATTACAAAGATGTCTTGTATTCCTGTAGTGTTGTATTCTACCTCTGTTGTTTTTCCAGTTAGTCTGGATCCTCTGCTTAGATTTTTTTCTTCACTTATTAGATGTCCTGGATATGGTGGATGTCCTGATCGAGGGCAGTGATGGCTTAGATGAAGAAATTGGGTTCTCTTTAAATGAAGAGATGATTATCCAAACATTCCCCTTCAGTGCTGTTGTCCCTGCCGCGTTAGAAGCCAGGAATGCGCTGTTGCTTCAGTCTGAAAATGGGACAGGTACAGACTTTTTTGGTTTTATGTGTCATCTCTACCAGTGGAGTGAAAGTGGCATAATTTTTATCCATTTTTCATAATTTTTTACCATTTATCTTTTTTTTACCTCAAGACATTTTGTTGTCTTCCCTGTAAGCAGAAGGAGATGTAGGTCCATGATGTTTCCTGCTCAAGAGAGGCATTAAAGCTCAGTAGGTGCTTCTGCCCTTTTTCCCTGACCCTAAACAGAAGAGACACTGTCCCTGCATGGACAATCTTGGTCTGGAAGTAGTTGGCTTCAGTAACACGGTGTTTTAAGGACAGAGTGTGGAGATCATGAGAGGGAGGTGGTTTCTATCGCTGTAGGCAGCTCTTCCCAAGATCAGGGAGAGAGGACTGCACTGTTAAGTAGGAAGTGGATGCATTTTCCAAAGAAGACTTCTTCAGAATGAAGCTCTGGTGGCAAATGTTGCAAAGTTCTACCACTTCCTTGAGGAAAGGATTGGAGTCACAGGGGCATCAGGTGGGCTTAGAGCATGATTTGCTAACCCCACAGCACCTCACCAAGTCCTCTATGTATTTGGTGGTCGAGTAGCACCTGGGGTGGACTGAAAGTCACAGTTCTGAAAGCAAATTCTCTCTCTTTAACTTGTGCATGTTAACTGGGGTGTGTGCCTCCCAGTACAAATCAGTTCTCTGATGTGGCACTTGGCAGGGGTATTTTCATGTTAAAATACAGGCATGTCTAGCACAACACAGTGAAGGTGGATTATTTACTTCAGCAAGAACTAGTGTGTGAAGGATTTTTCAGGTACCTCTGTGGGTCTGGAACACTTGTATAGGTCACTACAAACACCTTTTGATCTTATTCAGTACTTTTCTGAGTGATGCTCTGTGGGCTGATGCCTCCAAAGTAAGGAGGGTTGCCCGAGTGTCTGTGCTCATGTCAATAGTTTCATTTATTTTTGCTTTTGTAGGAGCACACATCGTGGAGTACCTTGTTGCTGTTTTCACTGACCTCCTGCACTCTCAGAGGGAGCCCCTTGCCCTCTGCTTGATGTTCCAGCTCTATGATAAAGATCTCAAGTCCCTGAAAGTTGCTAAGTATCCTCTGCTCTACCAGTTTAACCGATATTATAAACTCTGGATACCCCAGCAATCTCAGGAACCTGTGGTATGGAATACCTGAAGTCACTGAATTCTTGAGCCAGTATTCCCATGAAAACCTCACAGTTTATATTTGTAACAATAATGTAACACAGGTTACATTTCTATCAGAAAGAGCATTTTTATTGAGCTAATTCTGTATTTCTTCTTCATCACGTTGGGACACAAATTTGCTCCAGGGCTTTCCTGTGGTGACACAAGAGGTCTTTGTGGTGGTTGGGAGGTGATGCCAGGGCTCAGGGGTCGTACACAGACTCCTCCCCAGGCACAGCAGAGCCTGGTGCATGCTGTGGCCTCAGTTCACAGTGCCTGGAGTTCCCCCCCAGGTGGCTTGGGGATCACAGGCCCCCTGGGCTGGGTTTGGTGAGTTTTTCTGTAAGGCCAGCAGTGAGCACTACAGATTCCCCTGGGGACACTGCTGGACAGCTCTGCTCTAGCAGGACTGCACACTTGTGCTCCTGGAGCTTCAGCCTGGGTTCAGCTCGGAGCTCGTCCTAAAACAAAGGTGGCTGAAGAGATTTTTGACTCATACTCATCATTATATTTCTCTTATGCTTTTTTTCCACTTTAAACAGTTTAAAAACCGCAAAGAGGTAAGCGAAGAACCTACTGTGGCACTCGATTCTGTATTTACCACTTTGCTGAAGAGAGCCTATGAGAGAGGAAGCAATACCTTACTGGAAGATGGTGTTCAGACAAAATTGAGAGAATTGGCTTCCTGGCTCCCACCTGAACAGCTTTTGTTGGGAGTAAAGCATGTGCTGCTATACCTGAAATCCACAGTGGAGAACTTCAGCAGTGTAAGAGCAATATTGCAATAATATTGTGGTTATGTTTGTTTTATTTTAATGTAGAAGGTACAAATGACTTGGCTGTTAAAACTTAGGTTCCAGTTCTGCAGCTTTTCCTTATACTTGGCTCTGAGGCTACAGACCACCAGATAAAACTGCACCTAATTTGTAAAGGAATGTCAGTTCTTCTGATTCTTGAGGAGTCTTGGATTTACTTTGCATGGGTTACCTTACTGATCCATGTGAGTGCAAATAAACACGAAGTTTTAATCCAGCTCTTGAGTTTCCCTAAGAAGCCTTTCCAGAGAGTAAAATTCACTGGCCTGTGTAACACCAAATGTCACTGTGTAAATCAAAATCTGTCAACATTTATTTGGTGACCTGAGACTTTTCTTAGAATCAGGTTTCTACATAGGGGAGCGATTCCTTCCCCCAGAAGAGGTTTTAATCTAAGTAGTTCTTAATTAACTCCTATTCCCATTGGATAATTGTCCTTCTGCTCCCATCTTCCTCTTTTCTCCACTTCCAAGATGTCTTTATTTTCATAGCTTGGTAAAGCTTTGGGTCCTCAACTCATTGACCTCTATGTGGACATGCTGAGCAGCTTGTTGTGCCGGGGCAAACAAATAAAGCTGGATCATCAGCAGAAACGGGAAGAGCATCAGGCTGAGTCGGGTCTCTTTATGGATGAGGAGTCGCTGATGGCAGAAGAGTCTTCAAATGACAAGGTACCAATTCGCTTGATTACAGAGGCACTTGTAAACTTTGTAAAGTTTTAAAGTAAACTTTGATTTGATTGATTCTCTAGGCAATAGTTTTGCTGAACAGAGAGATGCTGTGAAGGTCTTGGAGGAAAACTTAGGAACACAGAGCATGTGGTCCAGCAGTTGCAAAACTACTGTCTGGAGATGTGACCCAGCTGCATCACCCACAGTTGCACTCCTGAGCTGGAACACAGTCAGGAGATGTCCTGAAAGAGATCACTTTTGCATAAAAAAATGTATTCCCTCAGCCCTGTGTAAAGATTTGTTATGAAAATTATGTACTTGCGGAGTGAATTTTTTCCCCCTCTTTCATCTGTTCTGTTAATTTGTGGAGATTAGAATGGAATTGTGTTGATGATCCCCAGATTATTCAGTTTTCCTCTGGAGATGTGCTTAGACATGTCTAGAATATTCAGTAGAACAGCATAAATCCCACAGCATAAATGTTGGAATAATTACATTTATGTGCTTGTAATTCATTAATATTTTTATCCTCTGGCCAGCTAGTAGACGATTTCATGTTCAATAATTATAATTGACAAGCTGTGGAAAATAGGCAGATGAATGAGTTTGTTTTTTACCCTGGACTATGATTATCCATTCAGTGATATTGTTACATCTGTTTGTTACAGACACTGGAAGATACACTCACCTTGATTTTCAGACATCCTACACTGGAGAGCTGGTTCCTGGCATTGGAACTGCGCTCTATTCCTCAGCCTGGTTTGAACCCTGTCACTGTGAAGCTCCTGTCAGCTCACCTCAATTCCGGGGTGCTCCAGCTGCTGAAAACAGGTGCCCCCATCCTGCAGAGCATCACAGCGGATCACAGACACGTGTTGTCCAAGTATTTCGAAGCTATTACAAAAAGTGTCCTGGAAGAGCTGCGGGCTGTGGGGAAGGACAGAAGCCAGGTCTGTCCCAGGAAGTCTCACCAGCTGCAGGCTCTGGAGGAGCTGCACATGTATATGACTGCAGCTCAGCTGAAGGAGATCACTTTAACCATGCTGCGACTTCCTGAGATGAGCTTGACTGCTCAGAAATGTGAAAAATCCCCTAAGAAAGGGAAACAGTTAAGCTTCTATGGACAAATTTTGGTGCAGCTCCTCACAGACAGCTACCAAAGGCATCCCCAGCAAGGAGAACTTCTGCTATCCACAGAGCACATTAAAGCTTTGGGGATATTGATGTCAGCAACAGCCAGCAAAGATTTGGAGAAAGTTTTCCTTCAGGCTGTTCAAAGTGAGCCAGTCCTTGCTCTCGCAGTTGGTGTTGAGGTGCAGGCTCACTGCCTTGCCCAGCGCTCATGCACCTCCTTGGCCATTGTGGCTGTGCTGATCCAGCACTCCAGGACTCACCTGCTGCAGTTCGAGCTCTGGTGTCTGAGCAGTGCCACTGGGAAGTACCTCAGGAAACACATGGAGAGCTTTCTTCCACTCATTAATGTGTATTTGCAATGCAGAGACCAGTATGGTTTCAGCCGACCTTCCACAGGTAAAGGCTCCACTGCGCCCTGCTTGTGATTCAGGAGGCCATATTCCCTGTTTAGGGTCTGCTGGCCTTAAGGTCTTGGAATATCCACACAACAGATAGAGGTGATAAAACTTAGATGTCTGACCTCTAATGACTCTCTTTTAAGTTCCTCTGCAGCACTAAAGGTGAAGGGCTGTGCTGGGGGTTGGCTGTTAGACTGAAGCCAAGTGCTCTCACAGTTACTGCTGCCCAGATTTCTCTTTTGAAGCCTTTATTTTATGCTTAGTGTATGTGAAAATCTGTCATTGTGCTTCTCTTGGTTTAGTACAGGAGGTAAAACCTTTTGCTCAGGCCCGGATAGAACAGTGTCTGGAGTGTGCAATGCCACAGCCAGATGGCTTTGGTAGAACCTGAGCTTTCACTTTTACAGAGTCCAAAAATCTCCTCTAAAACAAATCTCCAGCTGTGGGCTGGCTACAGTAATGCCCTCCTAAGCTGATGGTCCAGAACTTTCCAAACGCACAGCAGCATCACATCTATGGACAAGTGTGTTAAATTCTCTACCAGCAAAACAATGAGTTAGGATTCAACTCGATAGAACAGGATCACTTTGATTTCATTTCTCTTATTGTCCAGAAATGTAAATAGCAAAGAAAGCAGGCTGACTGTGGCTGTAGCTCTACCTACAAGGCCAAGCAGTGAAGAGACCTTGTCAGCACCGTGGGAAGTAGAGGATGGGTGAAGAAGTGAGCCTCTCTGTAGCACTTCTTTGTAGCAGATTAGCAGCTGCTAATGCATCATCATTTCCTAGAAATTGAGTAATCTGGGCCTGGATTAGAAAGTGATTTGGGATTAGTGTGTTGCTATTTAACACCTGCAGGTGGTGGAACCTGTGCTCTCTGCTCTCCCAACAGTTGTCTCGGCTGTCACACCTGTCCTGAGGAAAGCCCTGTGGAAGGAGCTCTGTGCTGGGATTCAGGACACAGAAGCGTCGCATGAGGCCTCCGTGAAACTGCAAATTCTTTCAAAGTTGTTGCCACCTTCAGAAAGCAAAGGGCTGCACAACCTGATGGACCAGCTTCCTGCTGCTCTGGAGAGAGCAGGGAGTGAAGAGAGGTGGGTAGTGTGTGTGTGCCTCCCTCAGGGCTCAGTTTGTCCTGGGAAGCACTGTGATAGGAATGGGAGCAGTAATGGTATCATCTCCTCCAAGAATCTGGAGGAGATATGCCACTTTGGACTTCAGCAGCAAGTCATCTTTAACATACACAAAAAACAAGTTAAAATATTAACAAAAAAATCAATAACCATCTCTCTGCAGTTGGGCTGTGGCAGATGCCATATCCAGAGTTCTTAAAAACTCGGAGGAGCTGCATTCCTGGAGGAGACATCTGTTGTCAGCCTGCATGAAGGGGTTAGTTGCCATGTACAGCAGCAGTAAAGATGAAAGCAAGCAAGAAGTGGAGAGGTCCATGCTGCTGAGGCTAGAGGAATTACTGGTGAGACTTCTTACCTGCTTCGAAACTGTGGGACTGCATGCATGTGTGTGATTGGGCACTTACAGATTTTGTAAATATAGATTGTGCTTGACTTCCTGTTTTATGGAATCTGGTTTCCATGGGCTTTTAATGGCTTTTGCAGGGTTAACTTAGCCCTGATAATCCTTTATATGAAGCAATTTTATGGTCTTGATGATGGCTTTCTGCTAAGAATCCCCTTTGAAGACAGGAGTATGAGGTATTTAGGAGTAAGAAATCAAATGTTACCAGTGGATTTTACTTTTTTTTATTAAAAAAAGCGATAGAGACACTTCTGCCAAGACCCACCTGCCATGACATCTGAAGTCTGGGGCAAAAATCTGATTGATCATAAATAGAAGTCTGGACTTTGATCCTGAAGAGCACTACTTGATCACTCCCTCTGTACTATTCCCTTGGTTTGAGTTCAGTAAACACAGATCCCTATAACACAACACTGAAGGTCTGTGAGCAGTGAATGCCTTTGCCCTCTCACTGGCTTTTGCTAAGACTCCCTTGTAGGACCTGGCTGACTCTGCAGGCCCTGGGGCCACCTCACAGTGTCCATCCTGAGGGTGTTTCCAGCCTGGCAAGGTTGGTACCTGCATTCCCAGGATTGCTGGTATGTGCAGCTGTCAGTCTTCTCCAGACTGACGGGTTTGTTGTGGTTCCCAGCTCGTCAGGGCACATCAGTTGTAAGGAACATGTACGCCCAGCCACCCCATGTGCCACATGCCAAGCTTGGTTGGTTAAACCACTCAAAAACCTGGTACCCAGTCTGTTGCTTTCACTTGCCAAGTTGTGATTCCTTTCACACTTTGGGAGTTTGAAGAGTTTTGAGCCCCTGGGTTTTTGGAACCTACAGCCCAGCTTGCTTTTTAATTCCATGCAGCCCATATGTTCCCCTGCTCCCAGACCAAAAAAACAACACTTGCAGCTGCCTTTGAACCAGGAGGTAGGATTGTTGTATCCAAGAGCATTTTTTCCCTGTTATCCTCTGATCATCCCACATGAGTGTTTGGCTTGCATGTTTTTAGTGTGTCCCTTGAACAAAAATTGCTGTAGAAGGTCCATGTGGCAAATGTAAACCAACACCTGTTTTTACTTGCTGCACGCAGTGCATGGTTGAAGAAGTGGACCCAGATGACTGGTGCAGCCTTGTGAAGACAGGACTCAAGTAAGTGTTTTCATTTTAATTTGTTTTGGTTTTACTAAGTTCATTTTCTTTGCCGAGTTCTTATTTCTTAAACAGCTTTTTATTTCAAGTAGGTTTCCTTGGGTTTGGTTGGGATCTGACTTCTCTGCGATCCTTCTCCCAAAGGTACCGTTACAGAGACGAAACATTTCTGAAGGTCCTGAATGTTGCCATCCAGTTACTGTACAAGAAAGAATCCTCACTTAGTCAGAGCTTAGTCAAGCTCTCCAAACTTCACATGATGGTCACACAGCACTCTCTATTTTTGTCAGCCATCCTGAGGTCAAGAGAAGAAGATGGCAAGAACATCCAGACAAGAGGTATTTTTTAATCATCTTCTTCCCATACTAAATACAGTTAATCTTGTCTCTCTTGCATTATTTTCTCTCCATCCAGCGCAGCCACCTATGTAAATACTTGCAGAGTTATTAACAGTTTGAGAATATTGGCATTTACCTTTAAATTGTACCTCTGCTTGGATCTAAATGTTACATTCATTTTACGCTGGTTTTAAACACTTCTGCTTTTAAAACTACTGGAAAGGTGGGTTTGGGGTTTTGTTTTGGTTGGTTTGCTTGTTTGTTTGTTTGTTTTCCTGGTATTTTTAACCCAGTTGAAGTCTTGGATTGATTCTTTTGGTTTCTGCGAGGCAGTTAATGTAAGATCACTGAAGTGCACATAGGTGCTGTGATGTTTAAACCTGTTTTAAAATAGGTTGATACAGGAGATTTGAAGTTGATTTTGCAAGTTTTATTAAAAATGGTGATTTAAATTACGTGTATTTCATATTGCAACCTTTCATGAGGAATATCCTTCCAGAGGAATATAAATTGGATGCTAGTTCATGTGTAGGATTGGCTTTGTTTCTTCTTCACTGGCAACTGAAATCCTGCCTGACCTTGAACCACATTTGATCTACGTAGACCTCAGCTTTTCTCCACTGTTCAGGGGTTTGAGATTCAGTGATTGAAGGAGCTGTGTAAGGAAAGGGGGGGAAATTCTCTGGGCAGTATGTTGATAACAAATTTTGTATTTATTGGTGAGCAACATGTAAACAAGCTTTTAAGTTTTAAACCACCTGAAAAGAGAAAAAAGCTCTTGTGAAGTCACCAATTTAGTGAAATTAAAAGTAAGGAATAGATTTTGCTGCTTGCTGTATGTATATGTCTTACCTTTAGAGTGTGTTTCTGTAGATCAGCAGGATGGATTCTTTGAGGCCAGCTGCAGTATTCCAGAAGCTTGGTGTCACGAGTACATTCACTCAGGCTGATACTTCAGGAGCTCTTCAGTTTTGACACGCGTTTTATATTCCTGCACATAACTAGGGTCAAAGCCCAGGCCTTTTCAGATACTGGGAGTAGAGAAATCTGGAGTCGGGTCTTGAGTGTGCTACAGACAGCCTGTTTGCTTTTGAGGAACCTGATCACTTGTGTTTTCTGCTTTTCAGTTAGTTATAGAGCAGAGGTGGATAATTTTTGTACCGCACAGGACAGAGTTCCTGTGGCTCACAAACCACCTGCAGTGCTGAGCCCTGCAGGAATGCACAGTGCAGAAGCATTTTGATAGTTACTGCAGCTGCAGTGGAGACTTACAAGTTTTTGATGTGAATTCTCGAGTCCTTGAGGAGGTTGCTGGGATGTCAGCCTTTCTCTGTGCAACTTCTGAGCTCATTCCAGATGCCTCCTGGGGGAGGAAGGAGTGGAGCTATGGCAAGATAGGGTACAGCACTCCTTTTTAACCAGAGAGTGAGTGTGTTCACATGGAAAGCTTCTGCAGAGTGGTGTGTTCCACACTGGGGACCGCACCTGGCTGTGGGACTTGTGTGTTCAGCTTGGGAATACTGTTTTAAGATGTTCCCTTGAATTAAATGCATCGTAATCACCCTTTAGTGTACTGGGGAAATAGGCAGTGGTATCTCTGGAGATAGATGTTGATGTAAAATGTCCTGTGTTTTGTGTGCATCCGTTTGGAGTGGGTCTGGGGGTGTTTGTGGTCTGTGTGACTGAGAGCTGCAGGGCTCAGGCTGTGCTTATTCCAGAAGCGCTGGTGGACGTTCTGCTGACAGCTGTGCAGCTTAGCCCCTCTCTCTGCGGGAGCAGTCACCTCCCAGTGCTGCTGGGAGCCTACGGGGCCACACTGAGCACTGTGGGTGAGTGTCAGCCTGGCAAAGGCACTTCCTTCTGCATCTTGTTCTTGTCTGCACAAGTCACTAACTTTGGGTTCAATCTTGGGTTTTAGATCAGAAGATACTGCTGCTGCTTCAGTTGTATGAGAAGAATAATCAAAGTCTTATAAACTCCAGGTAAGCTGAACACCTTACTACTTGTTGGGCAAACTACACGCAGATAGTCTCACAACTGTTATTTTTCCAGGGTCTCATTTTTAAATGAAGGAGACAGTGAACAAGGTCAAACCTAAAGGTGAATGCTGCTTTTGGAAACACTTTTCCTACATATTTCCTATTCTTAATGTAATCGTCTTGTGCTGCCGAAACTTTTGGGTGTCTGTGGGTTAGATGACGGAATGTCTCATTTCTGGAGTCCCTCTGTCTCCATAATTAGGACCCACTATAAGAGTATCCTCACAGATGGGAGGCTGAAACATAAGTCACTAGTGGACTCTTCCCCTTTCTTGTGCCCAAGCAGTCCACAGGAAAGTCTGTTGCCAACAGTTCTGGTTTGGCCTGCCTTCCTCACATGCACTTTTCTGTCCTGGAGGTAGGGGCAGAAATACCACCAGCAGTGCAAGAGCGCTGGCTCAGGCAGCTGAGGCAGGTCTGGATCCCTGTCCCTTCATGCAGCTGCTGTCATTCTTACCTGCACTTACAGCTTAAATCCATAGGTGCTTCTGAACAGGTGCATTCTGACTTGGATGGACAAGGGAGGGGCGGGGAGGGCAGAGTTACACTCAGACCGAATTTGAAAAGCTTTGGGATGGATGGAGAAGGTGTTGCCAGAGAAAACAAGTTCTAGTTTCAAGTCCCACAGGGTAATAACTACAAGTGAAGACAAAATTTCAGTACTAATTGATCTCTGTAATTGCTTTTGGCTCTGTTGCCTAATGCCTTTACCTTTATCAATGTTCAAGAATCCTGCTGTGGGGTCCAGCCGCTGTGGAGCATCACAAGACTTGCAAGAGTCTGGGGAAGTCCCTGTGGCAGCAGCCAAGCATGGAGGAGATTCTGTGTCTGCTGGATCGAGAGAAGATGATGAAGACGATCCTGTCGTTCCCTCAGCATCGCCGGCTGCTGCCATCACAGGTGCTTTTGGTTCAGCCTATCCATGGTTACCCTTCTTTGGATGTGCAGAAAGAGCCTTGAGCCATTCACTTCTTGCATCCACATAATACATTGCAGTTTGTTTCCAGCAGGAGAGTTATTTCAACTCATAGGAGGACAGGAATTAGTTCTTTAGGAGCACTTTTCAAATTAATTGCAGGATGTGGGCCATGTCTTGTCAGCAGAGGTAATTGTGCACTGCAAAGGTTGTCATGTATGCGAGACCAGGATTGGACAGCCCAAGGATCCACTGTCAGTGGGCTCTCCAGCCTTTCTTACAGTTTGTTGACACGGTTCTGTACCTGTTGGTGCTGGTCAGGGGAAATAGTTCTGGATATACCCTCATAATGAAAGCCAGGTTTAAACACAAGCAAGTCTCACCCTGTGTTGCATCATATTTTACAAGGTGTAGCATCAAGTGGTTTATAATGGGATGAGGTGGCTGTGGAAGTTTGAAATCAAGCTTGATATTGATGTTGTTCCTTACAAATACTGGTTTGGATTTGGTTTCAGGGGATACAAGAATCACTATATAAAGATGAAACAGTCAAGAGTCTTGATGACTTCTATGATCCTTGTTTTCTACTTCAGCTCTTCAGTGAACTGACCAGACCAGGTAAAGTGAATGTTTCTCTTTGGTATTTAGTGTCAGATCGCTCTGCTGCAGGAGCTGCACCTGGAGCTCTGTTATCCCTGATCCAAGAGCTAATACTGCAAGGAATTTTTGCCTGACTTTAGAGGAAAGAAACAAACTACTGTGAGGGCTGTGACTGAATTGGCTGGAGATCTGGCCTGTTACAGGCTGTGGTTATAGAACAGGGGAACTTCAGCCAACTCATTTTCCACCAGGCAGATGGGCGTCAGGCCAGTGTGTGTCGCAAATAGGCTGGTGCTCTGAACTGCCACAAGTTTCTTGTCTGCCATGACTCTGCCTTGCACATGCACATCCCTGCTGAGCTCCACAGACACACTGTCCCTGGACAGAGCCCTCAGAGGTCAAAGGGAGACAAGAATCCTAAGGGATTTCCTAACCAGCTCTCTCCCTGTGTTGGTTATGGTTAAGCATTGTGTAGTTACAGCTAGATTTGGCTTTCCACAGCAATAATATAGGAAGCAATTGGCAGGCTGTTAGTGTCTGTCAGTGAAATCACACAGTCCTTTGTTCACCCAGACCCCTGCAAGTACAGCACCTGTTTGGGTGTGCTTAGGCTGTCCTTAGCTATGGTTTGAACTGCTCTGTATAATCCTGGCAGCAGGAAAAGCACTGTCTTTAAGTCTTCCGAGGAGAAAAGGTACCAGAGCTATTTGACATTTTGCAGTTGGAAGGTTCTTAAACAATCCAGGTAATGCTGGGCCTTTGAGGTGCACAGGGATGAAGAGCACAGACAACTGGTGTCTTTGGAACCTTGTGTTGATAGCTGGAAAAAGGACACTCTGCCGGCACCACCCACTCATGGAGGGAGGGATTTGGTGTCTGTGGCAGCCCCAGCAGCACTGCAGCCAGTCAGTAGCTGCTGATGTGGGAAGCACCAAGGCTGAGGGAACTGCTGCACATCATGTTCTTTTGGAGCTGTAAAGACAGTGGCTATCCCAAATCTGAACCTGGAGAGGAGAAAAATAGCCCTCTTAGCTGCTCCACTCAGAGTGAGAGTCTATGTCGTAAGAGGGGCATTTTTAAAGGCCCCAAGTGATTTATGAGTCCAAGTCCCATGGTGCTCGTAAACCATGTCAGCTGCTCTTGAAATTCCCAGTTCTCTTATTTATTTGCTCTTTGTACTGGTTGCACAGTGCCATCTGAATTTATAAACATGGACTTCTTGCACAGTGTTTAATGCTCGCTGAGGAAAAAGTAAGTCTGGAGTTGGGCAGATAGCAAGTTCTATCTAACTTTAGCTCTGATAAGCATCTTGTGGAAAGCTTTTCCATCCTGGTTCTCAAGGTCCCTTAAACAAGCTGTATGTCAGACATATAATTAAATTGGGGTGGTTTTTTATAACAGCTTGTTATTTTATGTTAGTTGTTGAATGCGCTCTCCAGGGTCAGCAGGATGGAAAATATTACCACTGCATGTTTTCAGTAAAAAAAGTTTTCCAAATAAATCTTCCTGTGGACTGCTGAAGTGAGAACCTTGGATTTCATTCTGTGGCCCTCCTCCATGGTGTGAATAGTTAGTGCACATCAGCAGTTCCCCAGAGCTGCAGCCTGAAGGAGAGCAGAGTGGTGGCTCTGGGACAAATGGCAGTGGCTGGTGGGGAAGTGGTGACCCTGCTTTACCTGTCCTATGGCCAGCAGAGCTGGGTAAGAAACTGGAAGACATGAAATTGAGTTTTAGAAGTTTTAGCAGTTGAGAAAAGAGAGAAATAGCCCAGGTGCTGGTGCAGGGACAGAAATAATCTGTGATTTTTTTACATAATTATATATATATATCTATCTATATCTATCTATCTATCTATCTATCTATCTATCTATATCTATATATATCTATATCTACACACACCCTAGTTTGTGTGGGCAGTGATAGGGGAGGAAATGAGTGGACCAAATGTAGGTACTTGGCAGTAAGATTGCAGCCCCTCCTTAAATAGGAATATTTGTTTCTAGAAACTTCCTCCTGACCTTCAGTGTGAATGACAAGAAAATACATGAATATTATTGCTGAACTCACAGTACATTTGTAGCTGGTAAAATACCACTGAGGTGCCATTCCTGGAGATAAGGTGGAAGTTTCACACCAAGTCATTTCTAGCCATCAGTGGGTGGAAATGGCACAAACCCTTCACAACACATAGGACACAAGCCCTTAAAGGAGAAACTCCAAATCCTGGTGGCAAAATGCTGTGGAAGATAAATGCTGTATTGAAGGGTGTGTTTCCTGTTGGGCTGTTTTCTGGTCCTTGCTGGATTTTGTTTTACCCAGAAGGGCTCAGGGGTGCAGCTGAATACTTGGCTCAGAACAGGCCTTACCAGCAGAGTCACTTATGCCTGCACAGGGACAACTGATGTGCTTTATGGGCTATTTATGTGTTATTCTCCTGCCCTTTCTGTTACAGAAGCTTTTTAGTGCTGGTCTTTCAGGCACCCAAAAATGCTCTGGAGAGGTGAATTTTCCCTCTTGTTGTTCTTTGTACTCAACTTTCCTGAAACAGTGAGATACAAGATGTCTTTACAGAATTCACCCCTAACTTTGCATGGCCTAGCAGGCAGGATCGTGTGTCTCACATAAATGAGAGCAGTCCCATGAATTTCAGCTCAGGTAAAGAATTCCTGTTTAGAGTGAATTGCCAAAGCCTTTTGTCAGCTAGAGGAGCCTTCAGCATGCACTGAGGTCATAGTTTGTGGGGGTAGAGCCAGAAATGGGTGCTCATGAACAGAAATGTTTAGGATTATGGTGCTGTTACACTGGGACATGTCAGTACTAACACGTCGGGTGCTTTCTGTCTCTTTTCCCCCTGTCCCTTCACAGAGTGTGTGGTGGCATGTCACAAGTTTGTGGAAGTCAATGCCCTGGGTCTCACGGTGGCTGCCCTGAGCAGCTACGACTCCAACATGAGAGCGGCTGCATATTTTGTCCTGGCTTCCTTCCGCTCCCATCTGGAAGGGGCTCGCTTTCGAGAGAAGAGCCAGGTAAGGCTCAGCTCCATTGCCAGTTTGGCAGGTGAGACCTTGTAGGTCATGGACGTGTGGGAGAGATGTTGCCTTGTTCATCCATCTACATGCATGTGGTGAGAGAACTAAAAGAAGCTTTTTATCCTCTCTCCCATCGTTTCTCCTCTACTGCTTTGTGTTTCCACCTGTTATAATCAACGGACAGAGAAAGTGGGAAATTTGTTTGAGAAATTCTTAGGGATTTTTTTTGTAGGAATGGAAATCCTGATGGAATTGATATTTGACCTATGGCCTATGAAATGTCCCAGAAGCTGATTTATGTATTCATGCTCCTGGTGTGTTCATTTGGGCTGTGGTTCAGGCTTCTCTCCCTGGGCTCTTGCAGTTGTTGTATCTCTTGGATGCTGTGCAGAATGGAATCAGGCAGCCAAACCTCAGGTTCACCTTCTCCCTGACCCTCTACATTGCTCGTGTGGCACAGCAGATCCTGAAGCCAGGTACTGGAACTTCCTGCGTGTGTCACTGCTGGGGTGAAAAACAAAGCCATGGGGAATGTTGATCTCCTCACCTGCTTTGTGCTCATTCACTCTTGACTGAGCTTTTCATTGTGGGGAAAAGAAGGGGAAGAATGGCCAGCAATATAACGAGCCTCAAAGCAAAGGCCTTCTGCAGCTCCTGGGCTGTTCTCCCAGCTTGGAACACTGCACAGTACAGCTTCCATTTATTGTTGTCCGTGGTTGTGGATTGTGAACGTTGTCCTCCTCCACGATGACAGCTTTTTCTCTTTGCAGAGGAGCACATGTATATAAAGGTAAACAGATTTCTTCTGTCACATCAATATTTGGATCTGAGGAAAGTACCAGGTTTTTTCCAGCTTTTCTACAGTTTTGATTTTGAGGTAAGAGTCCCATTTTAGGTATCCAGTAATTCTTCAGAAATGTATAGAAAAAAAGCATAAAAACATAATGAAATCTCATTCTCCCATAGGTAGTTAATTAGAGGCATCTTTGTTTTGTTTCATATTGGAATTAAAAATGTTATTTCTGTGGGATTTTTGTTGTTTTCTTAATACTAACACACAATGAGTTGTGCTGTGTGTGCACTGTGAGCACAATAAACAGAATATTCTGCCCTAGCTAGTTTACATTCATCTTTGAGTTTAGATTAGTAACATTGAGTTCAACTGAAGTGTTTTAGGAACAGCAACATTTAAAATTCCATTTCCACTGCATGTTTGGGCTGCAGACTGACTGTTCCTGATGGATGTTAGCGATTAAATTTGATAGGAATGGAAATTGAGAAGTCCAGAACAAGCTGTGGTAAGCCCTGAGCTGGCACTCACGGGGAACCCGGGTTTCGTGCTCTTAGGAACAGCTGTTATTTGGAAATGTCTAAATGTCTAATGGTGGTATTTTTCTTTGTGGCTTCCAGTACAAAACAGAGCGTGAGTGGATCCTCAGATTTCTTGGGGAAGGGCTGCGTGACAAACATTGCTATGAGCTTTATGACTACCAGAGGATTTTCCAGGTCATTCTTTCCTTTTTCAACAGTCCTTTGTGTGATGAGGGCTCCCAGGTAAGAATTTTAAAAGACAGCACCACAAAACCCCAAACCACAGACGTTTGCATAGCTTGGAAATCTCAAGTACAAAGCAGAAAGGACCAGCTGACTCTGCCTTTGCCCTCTTGAAAATCTGTTCCTTGTTGATTTTATGTGTGTGTGGAGGGGGAAATAATTGCTGATGTCTAAACCAGTCACATCCTTATCCCCTGAAACTGGAACAGGTTCCTGCCATCATGGAGCCTCATGTGGGTACCGTGGTTTTGCTCCTACAGTCAGGGCCTTTTCTTTTTTGGGGGTCTCTATTCCCCAGCTAGCACATTTGTTACCTGAACAGTGCTTCAGCAGGAGGGAAACTCACATGCCAGGAGCTCTCAGGTTTGGGGGCATCCACCCTGAGTATTTCAGTTATCAAAACCTTGGACAAAAAGATAAAATTGTCTTGCTACCTGAAGACTTCTTGTAAGAGTAGCACCTGTGATATGAAGCTTTGAAAGGAGAATGTCTTTTCTTCCCTGGGGTTGCTGAGGTGGTGTTCATTTTACCTTGATCATCTACCAGTCAAATAGCCAATTCTAAGTTTGATAATTAGATCCTGACTATTTCTGAGTCTGTAAAAGAACAAGTTATATTTTCTGTTTTAGAGTCGTATTCTGGAGATATTACAAAGAGCTGCCCGTGTCACCAGAGCTGCCTATGAGCTGATACAGGATCACAGCCTCCTCACGTGGGTCCTCCACAGCTTAGAGAAAAGGTAACCAAAGAAGTACAGGAGAAATGGGAACAATTTTACCTCCCACAGTAGAATAATTATGAGACTGAGTATGAAAACAAGGGTGACAGGCAAGGAGACAGTCATGGGCACCAAGAGCTGTACTGGCAGAACTTGCTGAACTCTGAGATGTCCCTTGTGTTTTTGAAAATAGAATCAAGATGCTTTCAGGTGGTGGTAGGAGGGATGATGGTGGAGGGGCTTCATGGTTTGGAAAACACTCCTTGAAAAACTGAGAAGGCAAAATGGCACTTTGTATTGGTGTCTTTACCTTTTTTTTTCAAGCACCCTTGGTTCACATCCTGTGACAGGACATGCTGCACAGGAAGTGGCACAGTAGTGGATTTGAGCTGTCTGGAACATTCCTCCTCCCCTTGCCTCTCCCTCACATGTATGCACACACACACAAAATCTCTTCTGCATAGAGTGCCCTGACACATTCAGGCAAGTGCACCGAAAGTGCACTAGAATATGGTCCCCTGTAGGTGATGGACCAGCTCCTGGTGAGGATCTGCCTTCCTAATGTGTTTTTCTTTTTGTTGTTGTTTTGTTTTGGTTTTTTTGTTTTGTTTTGCAGGTTTCTGGAAAACAAGGTGATAAATAAAATTATTTCCTTACTCCATACTCTGTGGCTAACAAATTTAGGAGACAAGAGAGAAAACAAGAGTCAATCCCAAGAGAACAGGAAACTTCTTCCTATTCAGCTTGTAAATGAATTTCTGTATGTTTTGGTCACATTAATCAAACATATTCGGTAAGTCCCTTGTTTTGTTTTTTATTTTAGTGAGTTTGCATTTCATCCTCTGTCCAGTGTGAACTTTTTTAGGGCCAGAAGGATTTCTTTATCTCTGGTAGATGAATGCCTTTTCTCACCTTCAGTTTGAATGTTGAGTAGCGAACTTGGATGAGATTTTTTTGACAGGAGGGTTTAGGTGTTTGAATACATGGGGAATAAAGTAAACTTTGATGCACAGTTGCTGTCAAGTCCTACATCCTTAATTCCTGGCCATTCTGACAGTAAGGATTAAAAACTGTACTTGTTAATTAGCACACAGGAAATTACATGGCACTTGTGTTTTCTTTTGACAGGACTAATGTAGATCTGGCCAAGCTGACTGAGTTCTTCAGCACCCTCAGCTCTGTGCTGGAATACCGTGCTCTGGTTGTTGAGGCTTTTAGGGAGATGAGGCGTTTCACGGTGAACAACAGCGTCCTCTCCAGCAGGGAGCTGCTGCTGCTGCTGCAGAAGTGGAGCCTGGTCAGCAAAGACCTGCAGCTGCAGGAGGACCTGCAGGCCCTGGCTGAGAAGTACCAAAACAAAGAATTGCTCAGTAAGTGCTAAAATACTTCAAGGAAGGCATATTTTGTTGCAGCTGTTACAGTCCAGCAGTACAAGTGAGGCAAATTTCTCTGGAAATAGTACCTATACCTTCTGTCAGACTGATGTAGCTTGAGGGAAGAGGAAAGGAAATGGAAAGCTATTTTTCAGATCTTCCTTGTGGTGATTTCTAATCTTAACACAATTTGGAAGCTTTGGAGAAACACAATTTAAAAAGGGAAGGAGCTTTAAAATGAAACTTAGTTGCAAATCTCATGTCAGGCTTTGGCAAATGGTATTCTTTAATGAAATTTTAAAAGAAAAAGCAGTGCCTGGAGGCTTTTTGCTCAAAGGTTTGAATCATTCTTCATGTGGATGGAGATCTGAAAGCGATGTGTGAGTAAAAACAATAAATACATAAAGCAAGGGAAAACTAAATAGTTGACTTTTCTTGTTGTCATCAGTGTTTGAAGGAAGGAAAAATATATCGGGACTTGTGTGACTTCTCTTGTTCTCTCTGTGAACAAAAAGTGCAAGGAACTTGGGAGTGGGAGGTCTTAAAACAACACTGGTTTCCTGCAGCAGCAACTGCTTTTGGTGCACATTAAAGCTTCTGTAGGTTTGTTTAAATGTTCTGGATCAGTTAAGAAAGTATCCTGTATTTAAGGGATACTGTAAAAGCTTTAGCTTTCCTAAAGTTTTTCTCATCCCTTAAAATGACTCAGAAAGACATGAAGAGAGTTTTTGGAGTGATGGCTGTAACTTACTGTATGTGTGGGTTGTGTTGCTCCAAGCCTCAGGAGCTTCCTCTCATCTCCAGGCTGGGCGATCCAGTTTGGAACGGGGTTCCAGCCTGGAGTCCCTGGGAGCTCCCAGAGCCCTGTGGAACAGCACAGGCTCCATGAGGCTGCTAAGCGAGGCTGGTACTTAACCATTTTAACAACTGAATCAACACAGGAGAGCACCTTTCTTGCTCAATTTTGTACCAGGAAAATCCTTCGGAGTATCTGATGTTTGTTTTGGTGGTGGTTTTCTTCTTACAGAAAATATTAAAGACAAGAACAAACCTCAAGCCTCATCTCATGTGTATCGTCACGCTCGGAAAAAGAACGAGGTGGAAGAAGATGACAGTGCTGCAGACCTGGAAGTGTCTGAGCTGGAGAAAGGCAGAGAACATCTGAATTCCATACTTGCCCACTGGGAGCCTGTTTTCCCAGCGCCACCCTCCAAACAGGGAGGGGTGACCGTGAGACCCGGTGAACCTGGGGGTGAAGCAGTGGCTGTCACCTGCGCGTCCATTCACGTGGTCACTAAGTGGCTGGTGAGGTCCCTGGCTGAGCAGCGCCTCCTCAGGGAGCAGGACGTGTCACCAGCACTGCGGTGGCTGCGGAACCGCGTCCTGCCGCACCCGGCGGCCGTGCGGGAGATGCTCGGGGATGAGACACTGAGGAACAACCTCTTCAAGCTTTACACCCGGCTCTGCCAGGCCAGCAGCACCTCAGCTGGGCTCTCCAGGGAGCTCGGTGTGCTCAGTTCCATCATGCTCCAGCTCACGGAGGAGCAGGGCCTGGCCAGCACCTTCCACGAGCTTGTGAAATCCCTGTGCCTGTCAGCAACGACAGAAGAGGATGCGAACAAGACAGGTGACTTGTTCTTATCACTCATGTTACGAGGCAGTAGTGGGAGGAAGTAGGAAATTCCATGGCTTTTTTAATCCATTGAACTAGTTTTCTCGTATCCACCCAGGCTCTTAGCTTCCCCAGGGAGAAGCTGTGTCTTTGATGGGATGGGGGCAGGGGTGGGCAGCACAGAGCATGGTCACACTGTGTGGTTTTCTGACAGTGCATGCTCCCTCAAATAAACTTCACTTTTAAGGACTAAAATGGAACAAAAGGTATGAAAAAAATACAATTCCAGGAGAGGGAAAATAGTCTGCAACTGAAACAAGTCCACATGGGCCTGGATGCTGATCCATATGCTGATCAATGATAGCATCTGACAGGTCAGACTTCAAACTGTTTTATTTAACAGGAGACTAGTTTGTTCCTTCTTATGAGGGAGATCATTGGCTTTGCATGGGCAAAGCCACTCCAGATTTTCCATCTCGGAAAAGAGTTAGGGAACTATTTTAAAACAGGACTGGAGGTAAATGGTTTGGTTTGATATTACTGTGTGGAAATAGAAGAATATCTGTTCTGATTTTTCTCTTGTCTTTCTTCCGCAGCTGTTTCTGTATTCCTGACTTCCGTTTACATCGGGGACATGTGGCTTGGAGCACAGGAGCCGGATATGTTACTTACCCACGTCAGACTGGTCTGCACTAGTGCAGCTTACGAATTACAGGATGACTTGGAAACTCAGAAACAAGGAGAAGAAACTATTATGTCTCTCTGCAGAAAAATCTGGCTACATCAGGACATTAATTCAGGGAACTAACACTTCATCCTTAAGGTTCTGTGCTCTGCCATGATCACTGTGAGCCATGAAAGCCTCCTGAGCTGCTCTCCTACAGACCTAACTGGTTTGGTCATAAGGATCAATATTTTATTAATGTGTGCAAACTCAGGGGGAAGATTTTATTCAACATCTCTCAGTGGGACATTAAAGCTCCCATTTCCCTTTTCTTGAACAGTCTGAGACACAGTATTACTTAAATCATTTTTATTACAGGCATTTTTAACTTTTTGAAGAACCAGAACGACTGTGCACTTGTGGTTAAAATCCATTCTCTCTCCAATACAGGATGGGAAAAAAAGGCTGCAGAGCTTCCTACAATGTGGTGTAAGTGCAAATAACGAGGAGCCAGAGGTTTAGTCGTGATGATTTACTATTGAAGAACCCGGCTGATTTCCTGATACCAAAACCAGTATGAATAGATGACTGAACTTGGGAATCATGATGGTCTTCTTGGGTTTAAATTAAATGGCTTTTGAAAACATTTATATCAGAACAGGTCTATTTTTATTACCCTTTGTTTTTTAATAAAAGAAATAACTAAAAAAGTCCTGACCCATCACTGCTGCTGCAATGTGCAGCAAAAGCCCATCTTCCCTCCACTTGGAACAGGTGAGGGATAGAACTAAACCCCAAAGGATTTGTTGCTCATTGATTATACATCAGTTTTTTTGGGAATTCTCTGTGAAATATGATAAATTGTTCTTGAATGTGGCCTTAAGGGTAGTTGCACATGCCACTCCAGATCTGCAAACATGCAGTGCCACAACGTGAGCCTTTGAAATGCAAACCAGGATTTATTAAATTGACTTGCGACTGTGTGCTGTGCCCAGGTCCTTTGTTCATATTCTGCAGGGAAAAAACAGAATTACACATTCCTTGAGGCATGTATTGAAATTTTGGGGGGCTTAAATAAAAATGAGATGCAAATGAGGGAATTGCTTCTACATCTAAATATTCCTGTTCTAAAAGAGCCATCAGCTCTGTCTCAAGGCTTGAGTTAAAAATAATACTTCTTTAAAAAGCTGCATGCCCTTTAGAGGCTGCATTTTGTGTCATGCAGAATTCCTGGGGGCTGACATCAGGAAATCTATGAGCCGAATCTAGCCGAGCTCGTCCGAACCGAGCCGGAACTTAGGGACTCAGCCGCACCTAGCCGAGTTCAGCCGAACCGAGCCGAATGTAGCCGAGTTCGGACGAACCAAGCCGAATGTAGCCGAGTTCAGCCGAACCGAGCCGAATGTAGCCGAGTTCCGCCGAACCAAGCCGAATGCAGCCGAGTTCGGACGAACCAAGCCGAATGTAGCCGAGTTCCGCCGAAAGGAGCCGAGTTCAGCCGAACCGAGCCGTACCTAGCCGAGTTCAGCCGAACGAGCCGAGTTCGCCGAAAGGAGCCGAGTAGAGCCGAACCGAGCCGAGTTTAGCCGAAGCAGGCCGAGCTCAGTCGAACCGAGGCGAGGTCAGACAAGCTCAAACGGAGCTGGGCCGAACTCAGCCGAGCTCACACGAACACGGCCGAGCTCAGGAAAACTGTACAGAGTTCGGCCGGACCCCGAAGAGCCGCGCCGAGAGGAACCGAACAGAACCGAGTTCAGACGTACTGAAATTCAGCCGAACTGGTATTTCCTGATGTGTAAAGTGACAACGACTCTGCTGAATCCCAACACACGAGCAAGAACAGAGCAAAAGCTCCACGTGAAGTTAATTTACCCCCTTGGAACCGGCCAACATCACAAAAGGCAATGACACAGACAGTAGACAGGCAATATTATTTATTTTCTTCCACCACTCCTTGGTGGCTTTCTTCAAAAAAATATTAATGACACCTTGAACATGTCCCACAACTTTCCCAGACTTCGAACCGCTGGGATCGCACAGTGATTCCAACACATTCCGGTGGCAAGCGCTCCGTCCCGGGAGCTGCCCTGGGTGTCCTGTCGCGACCATTAATTAGCGCGAGTGCAGTCACTGCCTAATGAACTCCTGCCCGACCCTGCGCTCCCGTTCGTAGCCGTGCTGAAAGGAATGAGAGGAAGTATCTTTACAAACAAGACAGTGATGAACTCAGATACTGATAGGTGAAAGAAACAATGGGAGGAACCATAAATTCTATAGGAATTCCACTAATTGACACAGACTGTTGCTCACCCAAGGCCGTGCTAAATTCCCGGACTTAGAGAAAAAGAACAGGTACAAAGGAAAAAAAGGGGATGGGGGGAATGCACATTAGGAATGGGTCTGTATTAGGCAGTTCGAGAAGTCTGTACCTCTCAAGTACATCANCAGTTCGAGAAGTCTGTACCTCTCAAGTACATCAGCCCATGGGGAAGAGAGAGGGAAATACAGCCGGGAAATTAGGATAAAAAGGAGGCTGCATCCTCCAACAGTTTGAGACACCCCATGGGAAATGCCCCATGGCCTCTCCCTTTATTCGAATACAGTTACAGAACTCCTCTGTCTCCTTTTTGGACATAAACCTCTGGTGTTTGTGGATAAATTATCCTGACAGTGCGATGGCCGGGCCGCCCGCG
>VXBT01000738.1:0-10401 GCA_013400235.1 Oriolus oriolus
CCCAAGCTGGGTTTTTTTCCCTTGGTCCCATCCGGTCTGCGAGGCCATGTCCATCGCCAAGGTTTGGGTGCAGACTGGGATCCCAGACTGGGCTGGGGTTTTGTCAGGCACGATGACTTTGTTGGAGGCTCCTGGTAACTACATTCCCTTGGAGCGTGGAACTCTCCACACTCTGTGGAATGTGCGCCTATGCCCCGTGGTGGCCGGGGAGTAACGCAGTGGTTGAGAGGAGTGAAGGTGGCTTTGTGTGTAAGCTGAAGGAGGTATGCGTGGTGGGCGAGCGTTACGTTCTTGCTTTATTCCTGTTTCTCTATTTCTGTTTCTTTCCCACTTTATTTCTAACTTTTCTCACTCCACCCCTGTCACACCCTTTTCCCTGGCTCTGCCCACCACCTCCCTCCTCATCCCCCCCGGGTACAAGTTAGGGTAGAGCTGCACCACCCCTCACCCTAAACAGCATCCCTAACAGGGCAGAGAGGACAGAGTGGAGGTTAGGAGTACAGGGAAAAGGTGCACCAGCCCTTACCCCACCCCTAACACCACCATTTTCCCCCCAGCAGCACCACAATTCAGCCACCCTAGAACCCTCACAGGTAGGGATGACAGCTCCAAGCTTGAGAGGGACAGGTCAGGGTTGGGGGTACACAGCAGAAATGAGGGGTTACAGGCAGCAGTGGGAGTGAGGGGTACAAGGTAGAGTAATGGGGGTCAGGGGTTAAAGGTCAGGGGTTAAAGAGACAAGTCAGGGTGAAGGTTGGGGGTCAGAGAGTCAAAGGTCAAGAGGGTCAAGGTCAAAGCTCAGGGATAAGATGTCAAAAGTCATGGGGCTCAGGTCATCAGAGGTCATGGAGATCGGGGGTCATGGGGCAGGTATCATGGGTCAAAGGGCAAAGGTTGGGGTCAAAGGTCAGGGTTCAAAGTGTAAAGGTCAGGGTCAATGGTCAAAAGTCAGGATCAAAGGGCAGGTCAGTGGTCAGGGGGTCAAAGGTGAGGGTTCAAGGATCAAAGGTCAGGCAGTCAGGGGTTGAGGGTCAGGGGTCAAAAGTCAAGGGGTCAAAGGTCAAGGGTCAGGATTAGAGGTTTCAGCATGATTTTCTGTGGCGTTTCCTGGTGAGGGGACACAGGCTGTGGGGTCAGCGGTGCCAGGGGTGGGAGGCAGCGGCGGGGACACCTCTGTCCTTGTCATGCTGCGCCGCTCCTAAAGAGAAGCCCCTGGTGCCACANCCGGAGCTCCCTGAGCCATCCCCCTGGCTGAAGGGCAGCAGCTTCCCAGAGCACCCAGCAGGATGCAGCTCCTCTTTCCCAGGAGCTGGAGGCAGGCTTTCCCAGGCAG
This sequence comes from Oriolus oriolus, assembly GCA_013400235.1. Classification (NCBI taxonomy): domain Eukaryota; kingdom Metazoa; phylum Chordata; class Aves; order Passeriformes; family Corvidae; genus Oriolus; species Oriolus oriolus. The sequence continues at coordinate 1,334 of VXBT01000738.1, forward strand.
GGGGAGCAGGGAGGAGAATTTCAGGTCCCAGCAGCTCTTGGTGAGTGCTGGATGGACTCCGGGCTGAGCCAGGTGGGAAGTGTGAGTGGTGTTCATGTCTCTGGGAGCTGCTCAAATCCACCTTAAACTGGAATGGTCTGTGTTGGGAAGGATCATACAGATGATCCTGTTCAACCCCTTGCTATGGTCAGGGACACCTTCCTGGGGTGTCCATGCCAGAATGGTGGAATGGGGAGGACTTTCTTCCGGAGCCCAGTCCTGGGCAAGATTGGGGTTTCCATGGGAAGAAGCCTGTGAGCTGCATTTCCGGAGCTGGGAGGCTCTATGTCTGGAAGTGTTTCCAGTACCGTTCTTTGGTTTTTTCCAGAACTGGGCATTATGTTTCTCCCTAGAGCGAGGTGGTTTTCCCTGGCTTGTTGGGATTACACACTGGGTGCTGAACGGCTCTGTTGTCTCTTTCTCCTGAATGGAAGAGTGAGGAAACAGGGATGCTCCTGACTGTCGCAGGGATGTGGGAACAGCCCAGTTCCAGTGAGGAATGTGATGCCCAGCTCGTGGTGTGTGCCCTGAGATGGTCTTTCCTGTTGTTTTGTCCTTATAGCCTGTTGGAGTGCTGGCCTGGGTTTGGGAGGAGCCAAGTAGCCTGGAGCAGTGAGGATTTTCCTGTCAGAAATCCATGATGGGGACATTTTCCCTGGCTGTCGCAAGGGGAAGGAACAGCTCTGGAGTTTTTGCAGCTGCAGGCTGTGGATGCATCCCCTGAAAACCAGTTCAGGATTGTTCATCTGACTCTGCCCCTGACCCGTGGCTTCCAGGGAGCCTCCTGGTGTTCTGGATATTCCCAAGAGAGGATATTCCAATACCTGCTTTTTAAGCCAGGAATTCCAAACCCAGTAAGTCGGTCGCATTCTATGTGAGCTGTCCCAATGGTGGGATGGCAGAGGGAACACCCTACACTGCTGTTTGAGACATTCCCGACTGGAATGGGGGCCGACTGGGCGTTGTGGAGTGCTGAGGCCACAAGGTCAGCCTTGAATGGCATCCCCAGGGAATGCTGAGGCATCCCGTGCCTGTGGCACTTGGCAACACACCCCTGATGTGGAGCAGAGAGGAGAGGGGAAATTCTGGGTTAACGGGAGGAATGGAATTGGGCTTTCTGGAATGGAATTGGGATAGGTGCTGGTCATACCATGGAATCGTGGGGATGGCTTGGAAAAGACACAAAGACCCTTTGGGCTCTGTTATCCCATCCCATGGCAAAGAACACATCCAAAAGTGCCTCCTCACCCTCATGGAATGGCAGTGGCTGTTTGGAGCACTGGCAGGAGCACCTGGAGACCAGGTAAGCATTGGAATGGGATTGTTTTGGCTGCTGCTGGATGTGGTTTTCTCTTTTCAAGATGTTGCTCTGATTGACGTTTTCACAGTAGTTTTCTAGGCCTCGTTTGAGGGTAATTCCAAGAATTTTGAAGTAGTTGGAAAAGAGTGAGGAGACAAGGTGAACCTGATCCATTTCTAGTAGTTCTGAACTTCTCCTGCAACACCGTTCAGGGAGAGAGCTGGTTAAGGGATAAAGATGCAGAGGAACAAGTGTTGTAAACCCCCTGGCTCTCTGACAAAGCAAACCTTTCTGTAATCCCAGTAGACAGGAGAAATCTGGAGAGATCTCTTCGAGAAACTGTGGGATCATAAGGTTTTCCAGGAAAGGAAAACTAAGGACAGAGATGAGGGAATAGGCTTCCAGTTAATAATGACTTGATGGACGTAGGAATGACTCTTGTAAGTTTGATGCTCCCCTTTTTATTCCTGGAATAATTTTAAATTATTGCTTAAAAAAAATACTGAAATTTGGGAATTCAAATTAGAGAGAAAACGATGCAAAATAAATGCAGGGAGAAATCATAGAATCATCTTGGAATCACAGAATGGTTTGGGTGGGAAGGGACCTTAAGGATCACCTCATTCCATCCACAGGGTGCTCCAAGCCATGTCCAGCCTGGCCTTGGACATTTCCAGGGATGGGGCAGCCATGATTTCTCTGGGTTTATGGGCACAGGAGGAAATTTCCAGCAGGAACTGAGGTGTTTCCTTTGCTCTGTCCAGCTTCAGCAGGGCTTTAGGAGGCAGAGGGTGTGGGAACAGGAGCTTTGCCCACTGCCTCAGGGGAGTCTCTGATGTCCCAAAATGCAGCAGAGCAAAAGTTTGTGGTTTAACATCCCGTTAGAAGGAGATGCCAAGCCAGGAACGGGAATGGACCGCGGAGGGGTGCCCAGCAGAGGAGTGACCATCCAGAGGGTCCCTGCTGCCCAGGTTTGGGATGAGCAGGCTGGTGACTGTCCCTGTGTGTGCTCCACGGGATCAGGGAGGCAGCCCTGCCGAGGAGGAAGTTGAGGAGGTGTGGGAGGATGGAGACAGTGGCCGCCAAAGGCTGGGGAAGGCACAGGTCTGGGTAGGAGATGTTGTCTTCCAAGGAGAGGGACGTGTCTGTCCTGTTGGAATTCAGGGCGTGAGGCCAATGGAGCAAAGGGTTTGATTCCGTTTTCTTACTCGGGTCCTAATGTGCCCTAAGAGAGATTTGTGAAAAGGTCACTATCCCTGATTGAATCTCCGACAAACAGGGATTGAAGCTTTCAGAAGTGGCCTAAACCTGCCTGCATGTATCCAAACACAGCCCCCAATCCCTGTTTTTGTGTACAGCTGGGATGAGACCTCCGCTGCTGTTACTTGCCAGCTCACAAGTTGTGTGGCTCAGCGTCTGTAGGCGTGAAGGGCCAGGCTGTGTTTAAAACAGCCGGAGGTACCAGAGAGCTGGAATCATTTCCTAGCAGGTAACTTGACTTGGAAGCTACATTCCAAACTTTTGTCCATGTTTATCTCCCACCTAAAGAAGCAGAGGTGGGGTGTTCCTAACATAAGAACATCCAAATTCATCGGTGGTAGAAGGCTTAAAATTAAAGTATGAGCGGGGGTTCCTTTAGGACACTTCCATTCCAGTATATGGATGGAATTTAAAGGAAGTATCCAAATCCTGCCAAGCTTGGATGAACTCCAAAGCCTCTGCAAGTGTTTTACAGCCAGGGAGGGAGACAAGAGTCTGGAGTCTGTCCCCAAAACCTCGCTGCTGGTTTGTTTGACCAGGCATAGGAATAATTGTGTATTCTCTGGGGCTGTCCTTATGGAGGAAGGTCTATGTGCCCTGGGTTTATTCAGTGTATCTTCCAAATGATGGAAACTGATTTCATTGAAATGCCAGAGGTGCCAAATGTTTTCCTTAGCCAGAGCTCAGAGCCTGCCCTGTGGGAAGGGGTTTAATGCCCATTTTCTCAATCCCTTGAGGCACCAGCACTGGAGCACTTGTACCCAAACATGCCCGGGGTGCCAAGTGCTGGCAGGAGGCAAATCCAGGGATTGGACAGTAGGGGCTTGCACTGCTCCTGTAATCCCAGAGCTGGAGCTGTGGCTTAGAACTCCCAGGAGATGCCGCTTCATTCAAACCTCGTTTAAAGCTCGGCATCCCTCCTGCTCCCTTGGAATTTTTGTTGCTTCTGTTGTTGCTCTTTTGCAATAACATTAAGATTATTTTTGTAAATTTCAACTCCGTTTCTTCCATAGCCCTTTGCTTCCCAGAGGTGGTGCTTTAGGGAAGCTCCTCCAGCCTGGGAAGGTGCTTTTGGGTCTGGACACATTCCGAGTCCTTGGGAGCAGCTGGACGTATGCTGTCCCCGGCGGGTGAGGCAGAGGTGCCTTTCCTTCCTTCCCTGCTGCACTTTGGGTTTTTGAGGGCTCTCTGGGGGGTCTGAGGGAGAAGTTCTTTGTCATTCCAGGGCAGAATAAGCCCCGGTCCCACTAAAACATGAGGAATCATTTTATCCTTGTTTTTGGAAACACGTTTTGTGTTTTCTGTCTTTCGCTGACACTGTGTGGTGAAGCAGCAGCTCCCAACTCTTCAGTTCTGGAATAGTTTTTATTTGTAAAACCACTAATTCCCTGCTGGAATCCCAGTCACAGCCCCCCAGATCAATGTGCAGTTTAAAGTCTTACATCCTGACCAGGACAACTTCCTGTCTCTAGAGATGGAAAACAGGGGAAAACTCAGACTGGATCGAATCCAGAATGGGGAAAGTGCGGCAGCGTGCTTGGCACAGGCTGGGGTTGGTACATGGGGTGTTCACTGTTGGATGACACCCATGTGCACCAGATCCTTCTCTTCCTTTGTTCACAGTCCAATGGCAAAGGAGTGAAAAATGGTTCTGTTAAAATTAGGCAAAGAATGCAATAGGAAAACATGGGCATCCTTTTTATATATGAAAAAAAGCAGAGAAAATATGTTGAAGAAGAGCTCTTTTATTTGGTGTTACCTCTCATTTTTTATGGCTAAAGCCCTATAGTGAGCAATCAGAACAGAAGTGGGAAAGCCACAAGCGTTTGACTTCCACAGTGGCTTTTATTTCGATTTTCTTCACTCTTTCAGGACAGGAAAACCCACTTAACTCAATCCCATCTTTGCCAAAAGCTTTGGTGTTTGAGCAGCCAAACCCGATAGGCTCCAGCCCCACTGGCCTGCAGTGGTGTGGGATGAGTCCTCAGTTGTCCCCAGAGTGTTGCAAAGCTAGAGAGCTGTGCCCTGGTTTCAGGCTATCCTTGCCCTGGTCTCTGCAGTGCCTGAGCCACAGGGAGGGCCCTGTCCAAAGGGCCTTTGCCACCTCAGGAATGTGGCGGCAGCCCCAGGAGCAGGTTGGAGGTGAGAACTGGGGCTGTGTTTGAGACTGATCCAGGTCAGGTCAGTGTTTACCTGTAGGGGGGAGTTTGGTCCCACATGCTGAGTTGAAGCAAGATCAGGGTGACAGATGCTGCATTTTGTGCCCCCTGAGAGTTTCTATCCCCCATGGAGATTTCCTGCAGGGCTGGGGCAGTGCAGGGAGCAGAATTAAACCTGCACCTCCCGTGGGCATTGCTGGCCCGTGTCCCTCTGCTGTGCCGTCGGACTGTGGGAGCTGCTGCTGCCACTGCCCCCCCCCGGGGGCTGCATCCTCCTGGCAGCCCTTCCCAGCCCCACACCGAGCTCCAGCGGTGCCTCCGTGCTGCGTTGGGAGCGTTTGCTGGGAATGTGTCTCATCCCAACAAAAGGAGGATCCTTTTGTTCCTGAGCGGCCGGACAGAGCTTCAGAGTTTGGTGGCAAAAGTCACTGCAAGGAAGAAGGACAAAGAGGTTTGTGAGAGCGGAGCTGTCAGACCCCACCTGACAGTCTGTGGCTCTTACAGGAATATTTATCCCTTACTTCCCTCTGTGACAACTTCATCTCCACCCTGCAATGAGCAATTCCTTGATTTCTCCTGGAGAAAACCTCATGGCAGAGGCAGTTTGCAAAGGAGCCCAGAGCTGTGTTTGGAGCAGAGTGCTGAGAGCTGCGTCTGCCTCTGCTTCCCCAGCCTGGCAATATCCACATGGAACAGACTGGGAAAATGGGATTAGATGGAGTGAAATCCCTTCATGGAAGAGGTTTTCTGCTGTGCAGAGCAGGCATGGGGCAGGAAGTGAACTTTGGAAATCAGCTGCTTTCCCCCAGAAAGCATCACTCACATCCTCATGAATGGCATGACCTGTGCCCACCGCTCACGATTCACCCAACCAAAATTGAGAGCAAAAGTTGGTTTGGGCTTCAGAACTTTAAATAACTTTGAAACAAAAGAAATCACCTGTTTCTTCTTTCTTTCTTTCAGATGCTGGGCTTGCCTCTGTGGATGTGTGCTGAGCTCTTGCTGCAGGGGACTGTCAGGCCTGAATGGCTGTGAGTTCGTGTTCTTCTCACTGGGGAAGTGGAAATAATCATTAATTAATTGCAGAAATGTTTTCTGAAACCTTTCCCCTTCTGTGCCCTGCCATGTGGGACAAGGGTGGAGAGAGCGAGCAGAGGAGCAGCCTTGGGCTGGAGAGGGGCAGGAGAAAGGCACTGTGGGCAAAGGGACCTCCCTTTGCACCTCCATAGGTGCATCACCAGGGCACCTATGGGGAACAGAATGGACACTCTTGGGGCAAATGGAGGTGAGGAGTGGAGAGCTTGGGGCAAAATCTGAGTTCATCTACAGGGAATTAAGTAGGGGATATTTTTGAGGGAAAAGCTGAGGCGATGAGTTCACCCACCTTGGCCCAAGTTGTGCTTGCACAAAGTGGGACCAGAGGTGAAAGTCAATCCAAAGCCAAGCCTACTCAACCTCTAAATCCCAGGATAAGTTCTACAAGCTGCCCATTGAGGGACTAAAAATACATCAAAATGGAACCAAGAGCCTTAAGAAGGTGCCTGGGAATCCCATTACAGTGTTGTCACAGCATTTTTAACAGATCTTTAAGCTTTTTATGACAACAGTGCATTTCTCTGCTGGGATTATTACTCACTCTGGGGTCTCTGGGGTTTATTTGGCTTTGAACTTCCTCACAGTGGCCCTGACACTGCTCAGGAGCTGGTAGGAAAAGCAGAGTCAGAGCTCCTGGCAGGCACAGGGTGTTTCCCCCAGAGCAGATCCGGCTGCTGCCCACCAGCCTGGCCAGGAGGGATCTGCTTTGGCTCCCATCTTCTGCCAGGCAAAGAATGCTTTCAGTTGATTCAGGTGAGATCCCAGTAGCCTCATCTCCCGGCGCTCCCTGGGCAGCCGATCCGCTCTTCCGCCCCTCCTGCTCAGCTCCCACCCAGCCAGGGCCAAGTGTGCAGAGGAGAATTTGTCCCACCAGCAGCAGCCGAAAGACACGAGCACTCACACAGTCCTGGGACTTAGATTGTCTCTTTAAGGGATGCTGGGTGCTGGGGTTGAGATAATTCCATGCATTTGGCTGCTGAAATTTCTCAGCCCAGGGGCTTTAGCTGACAGGGCAGCACTAAGATTGCTGCCTGTATGGTGCCCAGGGTTGGGGTTCACTATCAGCTTTGCTAGGTCAGATGAATTATGCCCATAGCCCCAGATTCCCTGCTCAGTTCCTGCTGGATCAGCCTCACAGTGCCTCCTGGAGCATGGATATTCCCACACAGAGCTGCTGCTTTAATGCCAGCTGTGTGGGGAACCAGCAGAGGTTCCAAGGAAGCTCAGTGGGATTGGGACAAGGACAGGTTTATATTCCATAGAATTTGCTGTTTATAACCCTCATCCCCCAGCCCCACCAATGTCCCTGGGGGGCCTCTGACAGAGTTCCCTGGAATTCAGCTGATTGCACCCCCGAGCTCGGGCTCCAGGTGATATTTTAAAGCAGGACAAGGCGGTGGCCGGACACGCTCCCAGCCCGAGCTGGGGCAGCCCCTGTGCCCAGGGGAGGACATCTCTCCCTGCAGGAGCTGATTTCATTCCAGAGGCCTCAGGAGTGGCCTCTGGAAGTTCTTTTCCCTCAGGAAAGAGATGCACATCCCTGCCTTCAGGGCACCTGCAGTGTGACCCACCTGTGAAAGCTTTCCATCAGTTCTGCAGTTCCAGCTGGCTCCCCAAAGAACTCCAAACTCAATGCAAACAAAGGTTAGAGTCAGATAAATTTCATTTTAAGGCATTTCTGAGGGCATGGCTTGGGATTTAATTTCTGTCAGGGAAGCTTCCCTTCCCTTGGATGATGTCCTCAGGCTGGAAGGGAAGGGACTGGGGGTGGCTGGGACATACCTGGTGGGCATGCAGGAGCTCCGGGAGCTCGGCACCGGGAATTGCTGTCTGAGCCCCTCCGCAAACAGCCCGTGCCGACATTCCCAGGTAACGCCAGCTGTTCCTTGCTGTATTTTTGGGGTGTCAGTGGGGTCTGTCAGGGCTGAAGCATCTCCAGGTGCCTGTTCAGAGCAGCACCTGGCCAAGGAGCTGTGGACAGCCCTTTATCCCTGTCCAGCCCAGCGCTGCCCGGGCGTCCCAGTGCCCATTCCCAGGGTGGGTGTTTGGCACGCTGCGGGCAGGACACTGCAGGCACAGCTCCTTCCCTGCGAATACCAAGGACAAGAGGTGCTGGTTCCCTTCCTGGGGCTCCCGGCCTCCTCCCGCCCCACGTTCCCAGCCAGCTGGGACACACGGAGGGGACACCAAGGAACACTCCTGGCAGCGAGCCGGAGGCACCGAGGGCTCTGTGCAGCTCTGGGCCAGAAAAGCAGCCCCGGCCTCAGCAGTTGCTGTGATTTTGGGCTGTGAACACTCACCTGCAGGAAACGCCCCTCTGCAGGCGGGACCAGCCCTGACACCTTCCAGGAGAACTTTGGCCATGGACCAAGTGAACCCTCAGGATTTGCCTTGCTCCTTTCTCCCTGGAAAGGGACATGGAATGAGCACCTTTACAGCTGTTGGCTAAATCCTGGAAAGGACAGGAAAACAGACAGAGTTTTGTGCTGTCACGTCAGGTGCCAGCCACTTCTGCCCTAGAGCCATTCCAGGGGCTGGTGTGTAAAGCAGCATTAGCAGAAAAGCAGGAGCTGCATTTGCATAGGAATTGCCTTGCTGGCAGCGGCCACAGCCATCCCAGGCAGGAGCTTCCTCATGACCCTGACATTGGCTCAGGTACTTGAAGCAGGGTGCTGAGAAGGCCAGGCTTGTGAGTTCAGTGCCCAGGTGGGCAAATCACTTGTCATCATTTGACTTGACGATCCTTGTGGGTCTTTCCAACTCAGGATATCCTGTGCTCTGGAAATAAAGAATAAACAGTTTTCAGTGGCTTTTTAAAGCCAGAGGTTTTTCCCTTGGAGAGTGCGAGCCCCAGAGAAAGTGAGAGAGAGGAAGGAGAGCATTGGGTCTCGCGGCAGGTGTCAGATGAGCAGCTGGAGCAGGAGCGAGCCCCGGGTGCCCCAGTCCGACAGCGGGCACAGTCGGAGCAGGAGCGGCAGCGCCGGACTCGGCCCCAGCGGCCGGCCCGGAGCGGCTCCTCCCGCCCGCGGCGATGCAGCCCCGGCTCGTTCCGCGGGAGCGCGGCGGGCGGGAGCCCCGGGGAGGCGGCCACGGGCGAGGGGGAGGCGGGCGCTGCTCTGCCGCGGGGGTGCGGTGGCCTCGGGGATGCCGGGGAGGGGGAACTCCGCATCCCCGCGGGGGTGGCGCGCGGGGCCGGGACAGGAGCGCGCACCGGG